>LR738714.1:752569830-752612061 GCA_902687465.1 Secale cereale
CATTTATTCTTGTCCATGCTGATCAGGCTGCCCTATGAGCTTTGAGTCCCAGGACTATACAATCATCACAAGCAGGTGCAAAGCGCCAAAGTATCCTCCTACGGAATGCTGTGACGCTTTCAAGGATTTTGCATGCCCATTTGCCGTCTATATCAACAATCAGAGCACTAACTGTGCGGACGCTATGTTTCCCTACATCAACTTGCATGGCTCGTACCCAGCAGGCCTATTCGGCACCGGGTGCGTCAAAGGCAAGGAAGGGGTTTCCTGCGAAGGCGTCCCAGGGAAAGGCACCGGCGTGCCAAGTGGCGGGCGGCGAGCTCAAGGGAGTTTCCGCTCTTTGGTTCCTATCATGTGTGGTCTAGGAGCATTGTTGTTCCATTGAGTTGTGATAGCCATGCGCTTCTTCAAAAATGGCATGTTGTCATCTGCAAGTTGTAAGTAGTAAGACTTGGAATCAATTTGGTTCCCCTTGGAGCTCTCTTAATGTGGTGACTGGACATTTGGCTTTACCACGAGATACCTCTTGAGAAACCACTTGATACTTGACTAATAGAACCTCTTAAAAATGCACTTAGTTGCTACTTAGTGGCCATTTGTTGCTGAACTACATAACATCCTGAGATTCAACATTATATGAACACATCCTGCTATTGGCAAAATGAAGACACAAATTAAATCAGGGGACTAGGAGTAATTATGTTCGCATCACTTGAGAAAACGCAGTCTACCAACATTAATTTTGAAAATTTATCAAATTGCCCGTCTAGCTCAGTTGGTAGAGCGCAAGGCTCTTAACCTTGTGGTCTTGGGTTCGAGCCCCAAGGTGGGCGATGATTACTTTTTTGTATTTGTTAGTGTTAGCAAAAGCCCATTTTAACTTCTTCATTTTTTTCGTTTCATTTATTCCGGATTCACAATGCATTTCTTTCATATCGAAACCAAAACAACCCATAAATTCTGAACATCCAGGCATGCTACATTCACATAGGTCATTCGCCAACTGAAAATGAAATTGTTATTTTGCTACATATTTTAGTTATTTGTTGTAATTCCCATGCATATATCCTATTTTTTTATTAAGTTGGTTTTTTTTTGCAAAGCCTATTTTGACATTAATGTTGATTTTTATTTCTTCATTTTGCTTTGCATTTATTTCTTGATTAATTTACGCATTTTTAGATTAATTATTTTAGGTCCTTTCATTTCTTACATGTCTAAATAACCCATAAGTGTTGAACATCTAGGCGTATTACATTCACATATGTAATTCGTCGGTTGAAAATCAAATTACTATTTTGCTTCCTGTTTTAGTTATGGGTTGTAATTCTCATGTATAAACATTCTACTTGTATTGATTTGGCCTTGGCTTCCTATTTTACTTTTTGGTGTTTGCAAAGCCCATTTGACATTAATGTTTTAATATTTTCTGCTGTTGTATCTATTGTCCACGCACCTTGGATTTATGTAGGCACTTTTCTTAGACTAATTAGTTATTTTTAAAAATTTCATTTTTAATATATATTTTTAGACTTTGTATAAGGCCATGTGTTTTGGCGCGACTAGATTTGTTACGATCGTCATTTCTTCATATGCCATTTTGTCTTATGATATAGTAGTGATTATTAAGTGTCTGGCGTTGTCATGCATTAAAGGCTTGTATTGTCCAAATTTATCATGTAAATGTATTGTGATGTAACCCTGCAAAAAAAATTATTGTGATGTATTTTTTACATTATACTCCTTACATGTATAATCATATCCTATTATGTATCTCCTCCGTGCTTGCATGTGGGCAAGGCTATACATTTAGGTGTCTAAGTCGATTACTGAATTTTTATTTTAAAGTCAGAAGATTTAAATTACCAACTATCCTGTTAAAAGTTGGAACTCTAGAATTCAAATTCCCATACATTACTTGAAAGTTGAAACCAAGATTTCCATCCTTGCATAGAAAAAAGGAGACACCATGTTCAGGACTTCCAGTACCTTCAACTGATATGCTTCCATTTATTCTTGTCCATGCTGATCAGGCTGCCCTATGAGCTTTGAGTCCCAGGACTATACAATCATCACAAGCCGGTGCAAAGCGCCAAAGTATCCTCCTACGGAATGCTGTGACGCTTTCAAGGATTTTGCATGCCCATTTGCCGTCTATATCAACAATCAGAGCACTAACTGTGCGGACGCTATGTTTCCCTACATCAACTTGCATGGCTCGTACCCAGCAGGCCTATTCGGCACCGGGTGCGTCAAAGGCAAGGAAGGGGTTTCCTGCGAAGGCGTCCCAGGGAAAGGCACCGGCGTGCCAAGTGGCGGGCGGCGAGCTCAAGGGAGTTTCCGCTCTTTGGTTCCTATCATGTGTGGGCTAGGAGCATTGTTGTTCCATTGAGTTGTGATAGCCATGCGCTTCTTCAAAAATGGCATGTTGTCATCTGCAAGTTGTAAGTAGTAAGACTTGGAATCAATTTGGTTCCCCTTGGAGCTCTCTTAATGTGGTGACTGGACATTTGGCTTTACCACGAGATACCTCTTGAGAAACCACTTGATACTTGACTAATAGAACCTCTTAAAAATGCACTTAGTTGCTACTTAGTGGCCATTTGCTGCTGAACTACATAACATCCTGAGATTCAACATTATATGAACACATCCTGCTATTGGCAAAATGAAGACACAAATTAAATCAGGGGACTAGGAGTAATTATGTTCGCATCACTTGAGAAAACGCAGTCTACCAACATTAATTTTGAAAATTCATCAAATTGCCCGTCTAGCTCAGTTGGTGGAGCGCAAGGCTCTTAACCTTGTGGTCTTGGGTTCGAGCCCCAAGGTGGGCGATGATTACTTTTTTGTATTTGTTAGTGTTAGCAAAAGCCCATTTTAACTTCTTCATTTTTTTCGTTTCATTTATTCCGGATTCACAATGCATTTCTTTCATATCGAAACCAAAACAACCCATAAATTCTGAACATCTAGGCATGCTACATTCACATAGGTCATTCGCCAACTGAAAATGAAATTGTTATTTTGCTACATATTTTAGTTATTTGTTGTAATTCCCATGCATATATCCTATTTTTTATTACGTTGGTTTTTTTTTGCAAAGCCTATTTTGACATTAATGTTGATTTTTATTTCTTCATTTTGCTTTGCATTTATTTCTTGATTAATTTACGCATTTTTAGATTAATTATTTTAGGTCCTTTCATTTCTTACATGTCTAAATAACCCATAAGTGTTGAACATCTAGGCGTATTACATTCACATATGTAATTCGTCGGTTGAAAATCAAATTACTATTTTGCTTCCTGTTTTAGTTATGGGTTGTAATTCTCATGTATAAACATTCTACTTGTATTGATTTGGCCTTGGCTTCCTATTTTACTTTTTGGTGTTTGCAAAGCCCATTTGACATTAATGTTTTAATATTTTCTGCTGTTGTATCTATTGTCCACGCACCTTGGATTTATGTAGGCACTTTTCTTAGACTAATTAGTTATTTTTAAAAATGTCATTTTTAATATATATTTTTAGACTTTGTATAAGGCCATGTGTTTTGGCGCGACTAGATTTGTTACGATCGTCATTTCTTCATATGCCATTTTGTCTTATGATATAGTAGTGATTATTAAGTGTCTGGCGTTGTCATGCATTAAAGGCTTGTATTGTCCAAATTTATCATGTAAATGTATTGTGATGTAACCCTGCAAAAAAAATTATTGTGATGTATTTTTTACATTATACTCCTTACATGTATAATCATATCCTATTATGTATCTCCTCCGTGCTTGCATGTGGGCAAGGCTATACATTTAGGTGTCTAAGTCGATTACTGAATTTTTATTTTAAAGTCAGAAGATTTAAATTACCAACTATCCTGTTAAAAGTTGGAACTCTAGAATTCAAATTCCCATACATTACTTGAAAGTTGAAACCAAGATTTCCATCCTTGCATAGAAAAAAGGAGACACCATGTTCAGGACTTCCAGTACCTTCAACTGATATGCTTCCATTTATTCTTGTCCATGCTGATCAGGCTGCCCTATGAGCTTTGAGTCCCAGGACTATACAATCATCACAAGCAGGTGCAAAGCGCCAAAGTATCCTCCTACGGAATGCTGTGACGCTTTCAAGGATTTTGCATGCCCATTTGCCGTCTATATCAACAATCAGAGCACTAACTGTGCGGACGCTATGTTTCCCTACATCAACTTGCATGGCTCGTACCCAGCAGGCCTATTCGGCACCGGGTGCGTCAAAGGCAAGGAAGGGGTTTCCTGCGAAGGCGTCCCAGGGAAAGGCACCGGCGTGCCAAGTGGCGGGCGGCGAGCTCAAGGGAGTTTCCGCTCTTTGGTTCCTATCATGTGTGGGCTAGGAGCATTGTTGTTCCATTGAGTTGTGATAGCCATGCGCTTCTTCAAAGATGGCATGTTGTCATCTGCAAGTTGTAAGTAGTAAGACTTGGAATCAATTTGGTTCCCCTTGGAGCCCTCTTAATGTGGTGACTGGACATTTGGCTTTACCACGAGATACCTCTTGAGAAACCACTTGATACTTGACTAATAGAACCTCTTAAAAATGCACTTAGTTGCTACTTAGTGGCCATTTGTTGCTGAACTACATAACATCCTGAGATTCAACATTATATGAACACATCCTGCTATTGGCAAAATGAAGACACAAATTAAATCAGGGGACTAGGAGTAATTATGTTCGCATCACTTGAGAAAACGCAGTCTACCAACATTAATTTTGAAAATTTATCAAATTGCCCGTCTAGCTCAGTTGGTGGAGCGCAAGGCTCTTAACCTTGTGGTCTTGGGTTCGAGCCCCAAGGTGGGCGATGATTACTTTTTTGTATTTGTTAGTGTTAGCAAAAGCCCATTTTAACTTCTTCATTTTTTTCGTTTCATTTATTCCGGATTCACAATGCATTTCTTTCATATCGAAACCAAAACAACCCATAAATTCTGAACATCTAGGCATGCTACATTCACATAGGTCATTCGCCAACTGAAAATGAAATTGTTATTTTGCTACATATTTTAGTTATTTGTTGTAATTCCCATGCATATATCCTATTTTTTTATTAAGTTGGTTTTTTTTTTTGCAAAGCCTATTTTGACATTAATGTTGATTTTTATTTCTTCATTTTGCTTTGCATTTATTTCTTGATTAATTTACGCATTTTTAGATTAATTATTTTAGGTCCTTTCATTTCTTACATGTCTAAATAACCCATAAGTGTTGAACATCTAGGCGTATTACATTCACATATGTAATTCGTCGGTTGAAAATCAAATTACTATTTTGCTTCCTGTTTTAGTTATGGGTTGTAATTCTCATGTATAAACATTCTACTTGTATTGATTTGGCCTTGGCTTCCTATTTTACTTTTTGGTGTTTGCAAAGCCCATTTGACATTAATGTTTTAATATTTTCTGCTGTTGTATCTATTGTCCACGCACCTTGGATTTATGTAGGCAGTTTTCTTAGACTAATTAGTTATTTTTAAAAATGTCATTTTTAATATATATTTTTAGACTTTGTATAAGGCCATGTGTTTTGGCGCGACTAGATTTGTTACGATCGTCATTTCTTCATATGCCATTTTGTCTTATGATATAGTAGTGATTATTAAGTGTCTGGCGTTGTCATGCATTAAAGGCTTGTATTGTCCAAATTTATCACGTAAATGTATTGTGATGTAACCCTGCAAAAAAAATTATTGTGATGTATTTTTTACATTATACTCCTTACATGTATAATCATATCCTATTATGTATCTCCTCCGTGCTTGCATGTGGGCAAGGCTATACATTTAGGTGTCTAAGTCGATTACTGAATTTTTATTTTAAAGTCAGAAGATTTAAATTACCAACTATCCTGTTAAAAGTTGGAACTCTAGAATTCAAATTCCCATACATTACTTGAAAGTTGAAACCAAGATTTCCATCCTTGCATAGAAAAAAGGAGACACCATGTTCAGGACTTCCAGTACCTTCAACTGATATGCTTCCATTTATTCTTGTCCATGCTGATCAGGCTGCCCTATGAGCTTTGAGTCCCAGGACTATACAATCATCACAAGCAGGTGCAAAGCGCCAAAGTATCCTCCTACGGAATGCTGTGACGCTTTCAAGGATTTTGCATGCCCATTTGCCGTCTATATCAACAATCAGAGCACTAACTGTGCGGACGCTATGTTTCCCTACATCAACTTGCATGGCTCGTACCCAGCAGGCCTATTCGGCACCGGGTGCGTCAAAGGCAAGGAAGGGGTTTCCTGCGAAGGCGTCCCAGGGAAAGGCACCGGCGTGCCAAGTGGCGGGCGGCGAGCTCAAGGGAGTTTCCGCTCTTTGGTTCCTATCATGTGTGGGCTAGGAGCATTGTTGTTCCATTGAGTTGTGATAGCCATGCGCTTCTTCAAAGATGGCATGTTGTCATCTGCAAGTTGTAAGTAGTAAGACTTGGAATCAATTTGGTTCCCCTTGGAGCCCTCTTAATGTGGTGACTGGACATTTGGCTTTACCACGAGATACCTCTTGAGAAACCACTTGATACTTGACTAATAGAACCTCTTAAAAATGCACTTAGTTGCTACTTAGTGGCCATTTGTTGCTGAACTACATAACATTCTGAGATTCAACATTATATGAACACATCCTGCTATTGGCAAAATGAAGACACAAATTAAATCAGGGGACTAGGAGTAATTATGTTCGCATCACTTGAGAAAACGCAGTCTACCAACATTAATTTTGAAAATTTATCAAATTGCCCGTCTAGCTCAGTTGGTGGAGCGCAAGGCTCTTAACCTTGTGGTCTTGGGTTCGAGCCCCAAGGTGGGCGATGATTACTTTTTTGTATTTGATAGTGTTAGCAAAAGCCCATTTTAACTTCTTCATTTTTTTCGTTTCATTTATTCCGGATTCACAATGCATTTCTTTCATATCGAAACCAAAACAACCCATAAATTCTGAACATCTAGGCATGCTACATTCACATAGGTCATTCGCCAACTGAAAATGAAATTGTTATTTTGCTACATATTTTAGTTATTTGTTGTAATTCCCATGCATATATCCTATTTTTTTATTAAGTTGGTTTTTTTTTGCAAAGCCTATTTTGACATTAATGTTGATTTTTATTTCTTCATTTTGCTTTGCATTTATTTCTTGATTAATTTACGCATTTTTAGATTAATTATTTTAGGTCCTTTCATTTCTTACATGTCTAAATAACCCATAAGTGTTGAACATCTAGGCGTATTACATTCACATATGTAATTCGTCGGTTGAAAATCAAATTACTATTTTGCTTCCTGTTTTAGTTATGGGTTGTAATTCTCATGTATAAACATTCTACTTGTATTGATTTGGCCTTGGCTTCCTATTTTACTTTTTGGTGTTTGCAAAGCCCATTTGACATTAATGTTTTAATATTTTCTGCTGTTGTATCTATTGTCCACGCACCTTGGATTTATGTAGGCACTTTTCTTAGACTAATTAGTTATTTTTAAAAATGTCATTTTTAATATATATTTTTAGACTTTGTATAAGGCCATGTGTTTTGGCGCGACTAGATTTGTTACGATCGTCATTTCTTCATATGCCATTTTGTCTTATGATATAGTAGTGATTATTAAGTGTCTGGCGTTGTCATGCATTAAAGGCTTGTATTGTCCAAATTTATCATGTAAATGTATTGTGATGTAACCCTGCAAAAAAAATTTATTGTGATGTATTTTTTACATTATACTCCTTACATGTATAATCATATCCTATTATGTATCTCCTCCGTGCTTGCATGTGGGCAAGGCTATACATTTAGGTGTCTAAGTCGATTACTGAATTTTTATTTTAAAGTCAGAAGATTTAAATTACCAACTATCCTGTTAAAAGTTGGAACTCTAGAATTCAAATTCCCATACATTACTTGAAAGTTGAAACCAAGATTTCCATCCTTGCATAGAAAAAGGAGACACCATGTTCAGGACTTCCAGTACCTTCAACTGATATGCTTCCATTTATTCTTGTCCATGCTGATCAGGCTGCCCTATGAGCTTTGAGTCCCAGGACTATACAATCATCACAAGCAGGTGCAAAGCGCCAAAGTATCCTCCTACGGAATGTTGTGACGCTTTCAAGGATTTTGCATGCCCATTTGCCGTCTATATAAACAATCAGAGCACTAACTGTGCGGACGCTATGTTTCCCTACATCAACTTGCATGGCTCGTACCCAGCAGGCCTATTCGGCACCGGGTGCGTCAAAGGCAAGGAAGGGGTTTCCTGCGAAGGCGTCCCAGGGAAAGGCACCGGCGTGCCAAGTGGCGGGCGGCGAGCTCAAGGGAGTTTCCGCTCTTTGGTTCCTATCATGTGTGGGCTAGGAGCATTGTTGTTCCATTGAGTTGTGATAGCCATGCGCTTCTTCAAAAATGGCATGTTGTCATCTGCAAGTTGTAAGTAGTAAGACTTGGAATCAATTTGGTTCCCCTTGGAGCTCTCTTAATGTGGTGACTGGACATTTGGCTTTACCACGAGATACCTCTTGAGAAACCACTTGATACTTGACTAATAGAACCTCTTAGAAATGCACTTAGTTGCTACTTAGTGGCCATTTGTTGCTGAACTACATAACATCCTGAGATTCAACATTATATGAACACATCCTGCTATTGGCAAAATGAATACACAAATTAAATCAGGGGACTAGGAGTAATTATGTTCGCATCACTTGAGAAAACGCAGTCTACCAACATTAATTTTGAAAATTTATCAAATTGCCCGTCTAGCTCAGTTGGTAGAGCGCAAGGCTCTTAACCTTGTGGTCTTGGGTTCAAGCCCCAAGGTGGGCGATGATTACTTTTTTGTATTTGTTAGTGTTAGCAAAAGCCCATTTTAACTTCTTCATTTTTTTCGTTTCATTTATTCCGGATTCACAATGCATTTCTTTCATATCGAAACCAAAACAACCCATAAATTCTGAACATCTAGGCATGCTACATTCACATAGGTCATTCGCCAACTGAAAATGAAATTGTTATTTTGCTACATATTTTAGTTATTTGTTGTAATTCCCATGCATATATCCTATTTTTTTTATTAAGTTGGTTTTTTTTTTGCAAAGCCTATTTTGACATTAATGTTGATTTTTATTTCTTCATTTTGCTTTGCATTTATTTCTTGATTAATTTACGCATTTTTAGATTAATTATTTTAGGTCCTTTCATTTCTTACATGTCTAAATAACCCATAAGTGTTGAACATCTAGGCGTATTACATTCACATATGTAATTCGTCGGTTGAAAATCAAATTACTATTTTGCTTCCTGTTTTAGTTATGGGTTGTAATTCTCATGTATAAACATTCTACTTGTATTGATTTGGCCTTGGCTTCCTATTTTACTTTTTGGTGTTTGCAAAGCCCATTTGACATTAATGTTTTAATATTTTCTGCTGTTGTATCTATTGTCCACGCACCTTGGATTTATGTAGGCACTTTTCTTAGACTAATTAGTTATTTTTAAAAATGTCATTTTTAATATATATTTTTAGACTTTGTATAAGGCCATGTGTTTTGGCGCGACTAGATTTGTTACGATCGTCATTTCTTCATATGCCATTTTGTCTTATGATATAGTAGTGATTATTAAGTGTCTGGCGTTGTCATGCATTAAAGGCTTGTATTGTCCAAATTTATCATGTAAATGTATTGTGATGTAACCCCGCAAAAAAAATTATTGTGATGTATTTTTTACATTATACTCCTTACATGTATAATCATATCCTATTATGTATCTCCTCCGTGCTTGCATGTGGGCAAGGCTATACATTTAGGTGTCTAAGTCGATTACTGAATTTTTATTTTAAAGTCAGAAGATTTTTAGCATTGATTTTCTATCCTCCGTAAACAAAGTGGTTCGTGGCTTGACAGGCTTAGAAATCACCCACACAACCTAAGCAAGTAAGAATAGAGAATCAGCCGGTCAGTCTCAAGCACCATCAACACACAACCCTCTGGAATTTTACAGAACAAGAGAACACCATTTTCAGCGCAAGGGCCGAGAACTTAGTTTAGGTAGAGAAGCAAGATATAGGAAAAGAAGAAAACTAGCAAAAAGCAGAGCATAAAATGGAGAATTGTCGAGACATCCTCACTCCACAAGGATTTCACGACAACAAAAGCTCTACTAGTCCAATCAACTAGTCAGTCTTAGGCTGTGTTTGGTTGAGCTGCAGATTCTGTAAAAGCTGCTGTGAGCTGTGAGCTGTGGAAAAGCAGCTGTGAACTTTCTGCTATGGAAAAGCTGGAAGCCGTTTGGTTGAAACAACTGTGAAACTGTAGATTTGACTGTGAATATTCTATAATGCCCCTTAGGCCATATTGAAATATGTTAATTTCCTAGTTAACCGTAGAGCAGTGATACATATATGGTAGGCAATTGAACGTCCGTTTTGCAAAGGAAAATTACGACAATTAAGATGATTGATAGGTAACACATATGCAATTTAACGATTATGGTTTGATGTTTCATATATCCAAACAGATAGTTACACCATAATATTATTATGGAAGACGAGGAGCATAGAGACAACACATATGGTTCACATGATGATGACCTTCATCGACATAACTAACTTATCTTGCCATCGCAAGACAAGCATCAGCTATCCTACTACGAATATTGTTCATGCTATCTTCGTTCTCCTCTTCTTCAACGGGGTCCGCTTGTGTTGGTGCCACCTCCTTTCGTAGCACTGGAGGTACATACTCATCATCGGCATCACATTTATCAAAAACTTTGTCACTCAACTTGCTATCACGAATGAAATTGTGCAATGCCATGCAAGCAATGATGATATGCTTTTGTGTACGAGGTGGGAAACTTGGGACCCCTTTCAAGATGCGCCATTTCTGCTTGAGTACCCCGAAAGCACGCTCAACGACATTTCGAAGAGATGAATGTGAAAAGTTAAACAACTCGTACTTCCCTTCAGGTGGACGATGACGACGAAGACGAAATTCCGGCAGATGGTATGTACTCCCCTTAAAAGGAGCAAGGTATCCCGTTCGGTTTGGATACCCAGAGTCGACAAGATAGTATTTCCCTGAAAAAGAACACAAAGTTAGCGTCACACATAAGAATATAATTAATGATGACATCTGTTACTACATTATACCTTTGGGTGGTACAGGAAATGAAGGGAAGTGTGCTAATGCATGATTCAAGACCCTTGTATCATGTGCACAGCCCGGCCAACCGGCAACCACAAAGGTAAACCTCATGTCAAAGTCACATACTGCAAGCACATTCTGAGATGTGAAACCATGCCGACATCTATGGTTAACCGCATCATCTGCAGGCACTGAAACTGGCACATGTGATCCATCTATGGCACCAATAGCGCCTTTGAAATGAGGCCAGAAACGCTCTTCCTTAATCTTTTCATGCTCATGCCTGAAAGTAGGATCTGTAGGTTTGATGTTATCTTTCGCTAACTTGCGCAAACATAACAAAACTTCCTTAAACTTTGTATGAACTGTCCAAAGTGATCGTACAAAACGGTTCTCAGCTTGAGCAAATGATTGAGGGCCTCCAACAATCCATAAGAACATGGCCAGTGACTCAATTGATGAAACATTAGTGGTTGACGTCAAACCATATGCAGAGACAAGCAAATCATGAAGTGCCATGAAAACATCAGTGCCCATTCGAAACATTTTATAAAAGTATCTAGGTCGACCGTAACACTCCATGACCCATTGAAGTCCTGTTTGCTGAGGCACTCTGTATGTTTTGTTCAAGTATCGCTCAACATAGAGGTTACCTAGGTTTCCCATGATAGCAGCCTGATTCGCAAGTTCAGCTAGAAGTTTCATTCCCTCCTGTCCCTTTATGGCCACTTCTTCCATTCTTGCATCCATCTACATAACAATTTAAAAATGTTAAAATATTCACGGTCATCACGTAAATATGATCAGACTACACGAGCAATTATTTATCGCAACATAAATATTGTAAAACAACACAAGCTAATATTTCTTAGAACATAAATATAGTAAACAACACGAGCACATATTTCTCACAACATAAATAAGGTAAAACAACACGAGCACATATTTCTCACAACATAAATATAGTAAACAACACGAGCAAATATTTATCACAACATAAATAAGGTAAAACAACACGAGCACATATTTCTCACAACATAAATATAGTAAACAACACGAGCAAATATTTATCACAACATAAATAAGGTAAAACAACACGAGCACATATTTCTCACAACATAAATATGGTAAACAATAGGAGTAAATATTTCTCACAACATAAAGATGGTAAACCAACATAAGCAAATATGGTCCACGACAAAAGCAATTACATCCACAACGAAAGCCAATATGGTCCACAAATAACCAAATTTGGTTCACAATGAAAGCAAATATAGGTCTATAACCTAAACAAAAATGATTCACTACACGTGCTTCAACATCTCCTTCTCATGCTCCCTCTCCAAAAAATCAAACCTCCCTTCTTTTGTTTCAAGAACATTGAAGATTTCCCTAAACTCGGGCTTCACTATAAGAGTGAGGGTTGTGTGCATGAGAGCAGTTTTTTCCTTCACACCACATTCTTTGACCATCTTCATTACTTCTGAAATGGTGGGAACATGGTTTGTGAGAGGAGCGGATGATGCTTCAACACTTGATGTTATCTTCTCCACTCCACTTTCTATTTTCTCGCATGTCTGCTTGTACAATCGTAAGAATGGACTCTTCTCTTCCTTCTCCTCATTTGCGTTAGATGGTTGTTTGCGCTTCTTGCTTGGTTTTGGTTTCTTCGAAGATGCCAACTTCATTTCAGCACTATCATCGGGTTTCTCGATAGGAACCACATTATCATCACTTGATTCATCAGAAGATATATCTCCAGCACAAGAAGCACTAGCCCCAGTAACATGTACTTTGTCAAATATGATGTGCAAATCTTCAAGGTGCTTTGGTCCCTGTTTTTTGAACTTCATATGATTGCATTTCTTTCCTGTACTCTCTTGGCATCTCTGAAATGGATTTTAATGTACAAGTGAGATAATGCAGTCATATAGAACCATGCCAAATGAAAAACAAAATGGCTAGTCCTACCTTGATATGTTCATCCCACCATTCTTTAGGGCAATCAACGGTTCTCTTCGCATCATCCCATCCAAGCCCAGTTGCTTCATTTTTCAACTCCATGAACCAAGTGTAGTCATTTTTTACGGCATCCCACTTGTTCTTGAATTTATCCTTGGGATACTTCTTTCCCGTTCTAGCTTCCCATTTCTCCAAAACGTTTGCCCAACCCTTCTTGTTTAAATAACCTAATGGCCTATTCCCTTTTTCAACCTCTTCTCTCAATATTTCAATGAGTTTCTTGAGATGGGCATCATCCCACACCGCCTTCTCAGTCATACTTCAATAAGGCAATATGAGAAAAGCACGTATCAAGAACAATGCATTACATAATAGCAACAAGTACTCAAATATATGTACAAGTAGCAAACATAATATCTATGTACAAGAAATTTTTGTGAATGTTGCTTGCTGTCTTTTTAGATGACATGTCATACAAGCTTATACATCAAACAAAAAAATAGGTATATCATGTTCAGCTTCTGTACATATCATGTATACAAGCAATTAAACATTACGTACATAAATTTGTGCAGAAAAATTCAAAGTAAACAGGGAGGGTGAGGACGAAGAAGAGGGGGGGGGGAGTTAGCAGGGAGTTGGGGAAAGGCCTAGGAGGAATGAGGCCGGTGAGCTGGCGCCGCCGGCCGGCCGGCCGGACCTAGGCCGCCGGGAACAGGCAGGCTGGAAGGGCGACCAGGGAGGATCGCCGGAGCCGGCGGCGTTGGCGATCGGTGGCGGCAGGGGCGGCGGCGGCGGCCAGCCCTAGGTCGATGGGCTTCTTTTTTTCGATCCGAGATCGATGTGCTCTGCCTCGTGCGGTAGTTGAGAAGAAAAGAACGAAGAGGTATGACTTGGGAGTGGCATTGGTGGGTAAATAGCATTAATAATTATGGGGACAGCTAAAAGTGGTTGGTTTAGAAGCTGTAAAAGTTGGGGGTACCCCAACTGCGAAATTTGTACTACGTAAAAGCTATAGATTATTAGAAGCTACTCCCAAGATTTATCCCTTTGGTTAGCTTTTAGATTTTAAAAAGCAGAAGCTGGGACAATTTGTCCAACCAAACACAGCCTTAGAGTCCACAACATCCATCCTTGCCCCGCCTGAAACACCTCGGTCGTGATGCATCGCAATAGTCTTGGGCACAACTTCAGCTCCGTTCTTTTGGTTTCCTCGCCTGCAAATTGCTCCTTTTTCTTTTCTTTTTGCAGATAATTCCACCAGGTAATCCCATGACAAATTTGGTACTCCCTTCGAAAATAATTATAAAAGGTCACTAAACGCTCTTATATTTTACTAGCAAACATGCTCGTGCGTTGTAATGGAAGAAAATAAAATCACCACTCATACACACACTCGGCGAGATCAATAAAAATCCCTTGAAATCTTTCATGATGTCGGACAAGAAAAACATGATAAATGGTGTTGTGCATAAAAAAAGTGAGACAATTTTCTAAGTGTACTGAAGTTTTATTTAACACTCTCCGCCCTTAGCCTCTTATTCAAATGGAGAAGGCATCTTGGATTGCGACACACAATCCAGGTAGCCAGGGATTACATCATAATTTTGTACAAGATTATCAAAGTTCAAAGCTTCTCTTGCAATACGATGAGCTGCCTCATTCGCTTACCTAAGCAGGTATAGAAGCTTAAACCCCTGGAAAGAAGAAACAACCTCTCTAGTTTAATTTATTAGACAACATAAATGTCTACCTAGTTGCCGATATCAATTCACGCCTTTGTTGGCGTTCCTACTCAGTGATGCCCATCAAATGGTGCATTAGGAAGAAAATAAGAAGTAATTTGGTACTCAATTATAGCATATGCATAAGAGCATTTTTTGTTGTTGATATATGTGTTTGCAACGGTAATCCATGTCAAGTTTAATTTGATTGCAAACGTATTATACATCTTCACCGAGGACATGCATAATGAATGTTCAAGGTTGGATATCAATATTTATATTCTTTAAAAAATCTTTATGGTCATAGTTTCGAATAATATGAAAATCAGCATTAAGTCATTAGTTTACATCTTGTATTAACAGTTTAGTGTACATCATCGTATATGATTTGGTTATTGTGCACTGGGTGAAATAGAGAGGATGATATGTGCATGTTGTAACCTTTCCCATGTGGTAGTTGATAGGAATGAAAATCACCTATGTTGAAAATAATTGCTTTTGTGAGAGGATCAGACTATCATATCTACTCAATTTAAATGTGTACAAAACATATATAATGGGCATTTTTAAAATACCACATATCAAGAAAAGTATTAATTAAGGATGAAAAAAAAACTTAATTTTATAAATGATTAACATGGAACTTAATATCATATTTAGAATCTACACATTTTTCTCAGCGATTTATAATATATGACATGTTAAATTTTGTTAGATAATAACGAGATAAACGAGACACAAGAGACACGGATTTAACGTGGAAACCCTTGCGGGAGAAAACCACAGAACGCACGAAGGCGTATCACTATAATTGGGAGGAGTATTACATTACACGAGAGGACAAATCTGAAGGAAATATGCCCTAGAGGCAATAATAAAGTTGTTATTTATATTTCCTTATATCATGATAAATGTCTTTTATTCATGCTAGAATTGTATTAACTGGAAACTTAGTACATGTGTGAATACATAGACAAAACAGAGTGTCCCTAGTATGCCTCTACTAGACTAGCTCATTGATCAAAGATGGTTATGTTTCCTAACCATAGACATGAGTTGTCGTTTGATCAATGGGATCACATCATTAGGAGAATGATGTGATGGACAAGACCCATCCGTTAGCATAGCACTTTGATCGTTTAGTTTTGCTGCTATTGCTTTCTTCATGACTTATACATGTTCCTATGACTATGAGATTATGCAACTCCCGAATACCGTAGGAACACCTTGTGTGCTATCAAACGTCACAACGTAACTGGGTGATCATAAAGATGCTCTACAGGTGTCTCCGAAAGTATTCGTGGTGTTGGCATAGATCAAGATTAGGATTTGTCACTCCGAGTGTCGGAGAGGTATCTCTGGGCCCACTCGGTAACACACATCACAATAAGCCTTGCAAGCAAAAGACTAATGAGTTAGTCACGAGATGATGTGTTACGGAACGAGTAAAGAGACTTGCCGGTAACGAGATTGAACTAGATATAGTGATACCGACGATCGAATCTCGGGCAAGTAACATACCGTTTGACAAAAGGAACAACGTATGTTGTTATGCGGTTCGACCGATAAAGATCTTCGTAGAATATGTAGGAGCCAATATGGGCATCCAGGTTCCGCTATTGGTTATTGACCGGAGAGATGTCTCGGTCATGTCTACATAGTTCTCGAACCCGTAGGGTCCGCACGCTTAACGTTTCGTTGACGATATAGTATTTAATGAGTTATGTATGTTGATGACCGAATGTTGTTCAGAGTCCAGGATGTGATCACGGACATGACGAGGAACTCCGGAATGGTCCGGAGATAAAGATTAATATATGAGATAATAGTGTTTGACCTCCGGAAGGGTTCCGGAATTCACCGGAAGAGGTTCCGGATGTTTCCCGAAGTGTTTGGGTACAAGAACACGTTATTTGGGCCAAAAGGGAAAGCACACAAGGTTTTTGGAAAGCGCAAAAGGAAGTTTTGCGGAGTCCAGGGGCCAGACGCCAGGGTCCCTGGCGTCTGGGTCCAGACGCCGGGAACCCTGGCGTCTGGCCCTGGAGTCCGAGAAGGACTCTTGCCTTACGGGTGAAACCGACTTTGTGAAGGCTTTTACTCCAAGTTTCGACCCCTAGGCTCAACATATAAATAGAGGGGTAGGGCTAGCACCCAAGACACATCAAGATACACCAAGCCGTGTGCCGGCTACCCCGACCCTCTAGTTTATCCTCCGTCTAGTGTCTGTAGTGCTTGGCGAAGCCCTGCAGAGATTGTTCTTCATCAACAACCGTCACCACGCCGTCGTGCTGCCGGAACTCATCTACTACTTCGCCCGTCTTGCTGGATCAAGAAGGCGAGGACGTCATCGAGCTGAACGTGTGCTGAACGCGGAGGTGCCGTACGTTCGGTACTAGATCGGGACGGATCGTGAAGGTGCACGACTACATCAACCGCGTTGATAAACGCTTCCGCTTTCGGTCTACGAGGGTACGTAGACACACTCTCCCTCTCGTTGCTATGCATCTAGTAGATAGATCTTGCGTGATCGTAGGAAAATTTTGAAAATACTACGTTCCCCAACAGTGGCATCATGAGCCAGGTCTATGCGTAGATGATATGCACGAGTAGAACACAATGAGATTGTGGACGATACTAGTCATACTGCTTACCAGCATGTCATACTTTGCTTCGGCGGTATTGTGAGATGAAGCGGCCCGGACCGACATTACATGTACGCTTACGCGAGACTGGTTTCACCGTTACGAGCACTCGTTGCTTAAAGGTGACTGGCGGGTGTCTGTCTCTCTCACTTTAGCTGAATCAAGTGTGGCTACGCCCGGTCCTTGTGAAGGTTAAAACAGCACATACTTGACGAAACATCGTTGTGGTTTTGTATGCGTAGGTAAGAACGGTTCTTGCTAAGCCCGTAGCAGCCACGTAAAACTTGCAACAACAAAGTAGAGGACGTCTAACTTGTTTTTGCAGGGCATGTTGTGATATGATATGGTCAAGACATGATGAGTTATACGGCTTTGTATGAGATGATCATGTTTTGTAATGTTATCGGCAACTGGCAGGAGCCATATGGTTGTCGCTTTATTGTATGAAATGCAACCGCCATGTAATTGCTTTACTTTATCACTAAGCGGTAGCGATAGTCGTAGAAGCAATAGTTGGCGAGACGACAACGATGCTACGATGGAGATCAAGGTGTCGCGCCGGTGACGAAGGTGATCATGACGGTGCTTTGGAGATGGAGATCAAAAGCACAAGATGATGATGGCCATATCATGTCACATATTTTGATTGCATGTGATGTTTATCTTATTATGCTTCTTATTTTGCTTAGAACGACGGTAGCATTATAAGATGATCCCTCACTAAATTTCAAGGTATAAGTGTTCTCCCTGAGTATGCACCGTTGCGAAAGTTCGTCGTGCCGAGACACCACGTGATGATCGGGTGTGATAAGCTCTACGTTCAAATACAACGGGTGTAAGCCAGTTTTACACACGCAGAATACTCGGGTTAAACTTGACGAGCCTAGCATATGCAGATATGGCCTCGGAACACTGGAGACCGAAAGGTCGAGCGTGAATCATATAGTAGATATGATCAACATTAGATGTTCACCATTGAGACTACTCCATCTCACGTGATGATCGGACATGGTTTAGTTGATTTGGATCACGTGATCATTTAGATGACCAGAGGGATGTCTATCTAAGTGGGAGTTCTTTAAATTAATATGATTAATTGAACTTTAATTTATCATGAACTTAGTCCTGGTAGTATTAGCATATCTATGTTGTAGATCAATAGCTCGCAATGTTGCTCCACGTTTATTTTTTATATGTTCCTAGAGAAAAACCAAGTTGAAAGATGTTAGTAGCAATGATGCGGAATTGTTCCGTGATCTGAGGATTATCCTCATTGCTGCACAGAAGAATTATGTCCTTGATGCACCGCTAGGTGACAGACCTATTGCAGGAGCAGATGTAGACGTTATGAACGTTTTGACAAAAGCTCGATATGATGACTACTTGATAGTTTAGTGCACCATACTTTACGGCTTATAACCGGGACTTCAAAAACGTTTTGAACGCCACGGAGCATATGAGATGTTCCAAGAGTTGAAATTAGTATTTCATACTCATACCCGTGTCGAGAGGTATAAGACCTCTGACAGTACTTTGCCTACAAGATGGAGGAGAATAGCTCAACCAGTGAGCATGTGCTCAGATTGTCTGGGTACTACAATTACTTTAATCAAGTGGGAGTTAATCTTCCAGATAAGATAGTAATTGACAAAGTTCTCTAGTCACTATCACCAAGTTAGTAGAACTTCGTGATGAACTATAATATGCAAGGGATGACGAAAGTAATTCCCGAGCTCTTCGCGATGCTGAAATCGGCGAAGGTAGAAATCAAGAAAGAGCATCAAGTGTTGATGGTTAACAAGACCACTTGTTTCAAGTAAAGGGCAAAGGGATAGAAGGGGAACTTCAAGAAGAATGACAAGCAAGTTGTCACTCCCGTGAAGAAACCCAAAGCTAAACTCAAGCCTGAAACAAGTGCTTCTACTGCAAAGGAAATGGTCACTGGAAGTGGAACTGCCCTAGATATTTGGCGGATAAGAAGGATGGCAAAGTGAACAAAGGTATATTTGATATACAGATTATTGATGTGTATTTTACTAGTGTTCATAGCAAGCCCTCAGTATTTGATACTGGTTCAGTTGCTAAAGAGTAGTAACTCGAAATCAGAGTTGCATAATGAACAGAAACTAGTTAAAGGTGAAGTGACGATGTGTGTTGGAAGTGGTTCCAAGATTGATATGATCATCATCGCACACTCCCTATACTTTCGGGATTAGTGTTGAACCTAAATAAGTGTTATTTGGTGTTTATGTTGAGCATGAATATGATTTGATCATGTTTTTGCAATACGGTTATTCATGTAAGTTAGAGAATAATTGTTGTTCTGTTTACATGAATAAAACCTTCTATGGTCATACACCCCAATGAAAATAGTTTGTTGGATCTCGATCGTGTGATACACATATTCATAATATTGAAGCCAAAAGATGCAAGGTTAATAATGATAGTGCAACTTATTTGTGGCACTGCCGTTTAGGTCATATTGGTGTAAAACGCATGAAGAAACTCCATAGTGATGGACTTTTGGAATCACTTGATTATGAATCACTTGGTGCTTGCGAACCATGCCTCATGGGCAAGATGACTAAAACTCCGTTCTCCGGAACTATGGAGCAAGCAACAGATTTGTTGGAAATCATACATACTGATGTATGAGGACCAATGAGTGTTGAAGCTCACGGCGGGTATCGTTATTTTCTGACCTTCACTGATGATTTGAGCAGATATGGGTATATCTACTTAATGAAGCACAAGTCTGAAACATTTGAAAAGTTCAAAGAATTTCAGAGTGAAGTGGAGAATCATCGTAACAGAAAATAAGAGTTTCTACGATATGATCGTAGAGGTAAAATATTTGAGTTAGCGAGTTTGGCCTTCAGTAAAAACAATGTGAAATAGTTTCACTACTCACGCCACCTGGAACACCATAGTGTAATGGTGTGTCCGAACGTCATAAACGTACTTTATTAGATATGGTGCGATCAATGATGTCTCTTACCGATCTACCACTATCGCTTTTGGGGTTATGCATTAGAGACAGCTACATTCACGTTAAATAGGGCACCATCTAAATCCGTGGAGATGACACCGTATGAACTGTGGTTTGAGAAACCTAAGCTGTCATTTCTTTAAGTTTGGGACTGCGATGCTTATGTGAAAAAGATTCAACATGATAAGCTCGAACCCAAATCGGAGAAGTAAATCTTCATAGGATACCCAAAAAGGAAAACTGTTGGGTACACCTTCTATCACAGATCCGAAGGCAAGATATTTGTTGCTAAGAATGGATCCTTTCTAGAAAAGGAGTTTCTCTCGAAAGAAGTGAGTGGGAGGAAAGTAGAACTTGATGAGGTAATTGTACCTTCTCTTGAATTGGAAAGTAGTACATCACAGAAACTGGTTCTAGTGATTCCTACACCAATTAGTGAGGAAGCTAATGATGATGATCATGAAACTTCAGATCAAGTTTCTGCTGAATTTCGTAGATCAACCAGAGTTTGTTCCGCACCAGAGTGGTACGGCAACCCGGTTCTGGAAGTCATGTTACTGGAACATGATGAACCTACGAACTATGAGGAAGCGATGATGAGCCCAGATTCCGCAAAATGGCTTGAGGCCATGAAATCTGAGATGGGATCCATGTATGAGAACAAAGTGTGGACTTTGGTTGACTAGCCCGATGATCGGCAAGCCATCAAAAATAAATGGATCTTCAAGAGGAAGACTGACACTGACGGTAATGTTACTGTTTACAAAGCTCGACTTGTTGCGAAAGGTTTTCGACAAGTTCAAGGAGTTGACTACGATGAGACTTTCTCACCCGTAGCGATGCTTAAGTCTGTCCGAATCATGTTAGCAATTGCCGCATTTTATGAAATCTGGCAAATGGATAACAAAACTGCATTCTTTAATGGATTTATTAAAGAAGAATTGTATATGATGCAACTAGAAGGTTTTGTCAATCCTAAAGGTGCTAACAAAATGTGCAAGCTCCAGCGATCCATCTATGGACTGGTGCAAGCATCTCGGAGTTGGAATATACGCTTTGATAAGTTGATCAAAGCATATAGATTTATACAGACTTGCGGTGAAGCCTGTATTTACAAGAAAGTGAGTGGAAGCACTACAACCTTTCTGATAAGTATATGTGAATGACATATTGTCGATCGGAAAAGATGTAGAATTTTCTGGAAAGCATAAAGGAGTGTTTGAAAGGAGTTTTTCAAAGAAAGACCTTGGTGAAGCTGCTTACATATTGGGCATCAAGATCTATAGAGATGGATCAAGACGCTTGATAAGATTTTCGATGAGTACATACCTTGATAAGATTTTGAAGTAGTTCAAAATGGATCAGTCAAAGAAGGAGTTCTTGCCTGACTTGTAAGGTGTGAAGTTGAGTAAGACTCAAAGCCAGACCACGGCAGAAAAATATAGAGAGAATGAAAGTCATTCCCTATGCCTCAGCCATAGGTTCTATAAAGTATGCCATGCTGTGTACCAAACATGTTGTGTACCTTGCCATGAGTTTGACAGGGAGGTACAATAGTGATCCAGGAGTAGATCACTGTACAGCGGTCAAAATTATCCTTAGTAACTGGATGACTAAGGAAATGTTTCTCGATTATGGAGGTGATAAAGAGTTCGTCGTAAAGGGTTACGCCGATGCAAGCTTTGACACTAAATCCAGATGACTCTAAGTATCAATCTGGATGCGTATTGAAAGTGGGAGCAATTATCTAGAGTAGCTCTATGCAGAGCATTGTAGACATAGAAATTTGCGAAATACATACGGATCTGAATGTGACAGACCCGTTGACTAAACTTCTCTCACAAGCAAAACATGATCACACCTTATTACTCTTGGGTATTAATCACATAGCGATGTGAACTAGATTATTGACTCTAGTAAACCCTTTGGGTGTTGGTCACATAACGATGTGAACTATCGGTATTAAATCACATGGTGATGTGAGCTAGATTATTGACTCTAGTGCAAGTGGGAGACTGAAGGAAATATGCCCTAGAGGCAATAATAAAGTTATTATTTATTTCCTTATATCATGATAAATGTTTATTATTCATGCTAGAATTGTATTAACCGGAAACTTAGTACATGTGTGAATACATAGACAAAACAGTATGTCCCTAGTATGCCTCTACTCGACTAGCTCATTGATCAAAGATGGTTATGTTTCCTAGCCATAGACATGAGTTGTCATTTGATCAACGGGATCACATCATTAGAAGAATGATGTGATGGACAAGACCCATCCGTTAGCATAGCACTATGATCGTTTAGTTTTACTGCTATTGCTTTCTTCATGACTTATACATGTTCCTATGACTATGAGATTATGCAACTCCCGAATACCGTAGGAACACCTTGTGTGCTATCAAACGTCACAACGTAACTGGGTGATCATAAAGATGCTCTACAGGTGTCTCCGAAAGTATTCGTGGTGTTGGCATAGATCAAGATTAGGATTTGTCACTCCGAGTGTCGGAGAGGTATCTCTGGGCCCTCTCGGTAACACACATCATAATAAGCCTTGCAAGCAAAAGACTAATGAGTTAGTCACGAGATGATGTGTTACGGAACGAGTAAAGAGACTTGCCGGTAACGAGATTGAACTAGGTATAGAGATACCGACGATCGAATCTCGGGCAAGTAACATACCGATGACAAAAGGAACAACGTATGTTGTTATGCGGTTCGACCGATAAAGATCTTCGTAGAATATGTAGGAGCCAATATGGGCATCCAGGTTCCGCTATTGGTTATTGACCGGAGAGATGTCACGGTCATGTCTACATAGTTCTCGAACCCGTAGGGTCCGCACGCTTAACGTTTCGTTGACGATATAGTATTAAATGAGTTATGTATGTTGGTGACCGAATGTTATTCGGAGTCCCGGATGTGATCACGGACATGACGAGGAACTCCGGAATGGTCCGGAGATAAAGATTAATATATGGGATAATAGTGTTTGACCTCCGGAAGGGTTCCGGAATTCACCGGAAGGGGTTCCGGATGTTTCCCGAAATGTTTGGGTACGAGAACACTTTATTTGGGCCAAAGGGGAAAGCCCACGAGGCTTTAGGAAAGTGCAAAAGGAAGTTTTGCGGAGACCAGAGGCTAGACGCCAGGAACCCTGGCGTCTAGGGGGTAGACGCCGGGAACCCTGGCGTCTAGCCCTGGAGTCCGAGTGGGACTCTTTCCTTTCGGGCAAAACCGACTTTGAGGAGGCTTTTGCTCCAAGTTTCGACCCCAGGGCTCAACATATAAATAGAGGGGTAGGGCTAGCACCCAAGAGACATCAAGATACACCAAGCCGTGTGCCGGCTACCCCGACCCTCTAGTTTATCCTCCGTCTAGTTTCTGTAGTGCTTGGCGAAGCCCTGCAGAGATTGTTCTTCATCAACAACCGTCACCACGCCGTCGTGCTGCCGGAACTCATCTACTACTTCGCCCGTCTTGCTGGATCAAGAAGGCGAGGACGTCATCGAGCTGAACGTGTGCTGAACGCGGAGGTGCCGTACGTTCGGTACTAGATCGGGACGGATCGTGAAGGTGCACGACTACATCAACCGCGTTGATAAACGCTTCCGCTTTCGGTCTACGAGGGTACGTAGACACACTCTCCCCTCTCGTTGCTATGCATCTAGTAGATAGATCTTGCGTGATCGTAGGAAAATTTTGAAAATACTACGTTCCCCAACAAAATCCTCTACGTGCTAATCTGGTGGAGCTCTCTCTCTCATCTATTCTATGACTAGTTGGTACTATATAAAGGAGCAAACAACTCTCTTTCTTGGTGGACACGAAACAGAGTTGTAGTCATGCTACGTCTAGCACGGTTGGCATGCCGTAGTCCGGTAGGACTCCATATGTAGTACAACACTTGTATGGGATTCGGAACACAATAAAATAACACTCCACCTTGAGACGAAATCCCTTACAATAATCATAGATAGCATCAACTCCTCAATTAAAGTCATCACAAGTAAACCTTGTGCCTGGAAACGTCCATAGGACTAATAAACTTCTCATGAAGTCATATTGAGCAAATCAATCAGTAGGTTGTCCAGAAAACAGCACAGCTATCAACAAAGCAGACTAACAAAACTTGGTCTTCCAATAAAAGTCTGAGTCTGTGCCACTGACCTCAAAAACTGAAACTGCTCAATCATCAAATGTCATAAGTCATCATATCTCCTGTGATGCCTGAACGAGCGCATAGCTCATGGTGCAACATCTTGGTGCACATCGCATTGTGAAGAACTCATCTCACGGAATCTGAACGTGCTTCAAAATAGAAAGCACAAACCTCGGCAAACAATACTCATGCAAGAGCATATGGTACGGATGGCATCGGTGCACCCAAAAAATTGCCGACTTGTAGTGGTTAATGAAAAATCCATGACATGGTCATAAACTGTCCTTGTAGAACAACTGTCGGATGAAGGAACCATCTTAACATGCAACGGAGTTTCAACTCTGCAATAGACCCCTCTTGAAAGAGCAAAGACAACTGAATTGCACTTGAAACTTAACAGCGCTAAATGTTGTAGTATCTAGCAGAAACAAATCAATCTCCTTCTTGCACCTCAACTGATTCTCATCACGAACATGAATATCAAAACAAAACCTTCACAAGCATAACAGCAAAAAATTATGGAGAGAATAGAGTATATGCTAGCTACCAACAGGCTTAATAATTACCTCCTCCATACCCCCTTTTTTTCTTGATAACTGAATTGTGTTCTTCAAATAACTGCAGCAATACTGCATCCATTATCCCGACGGGCCATAATCCCCAAAACTCCACCTTGAAGAAAAACTGAGTGCATCCTGATAATCGGCTTGCGCCAACAATGCTTACATATCGACTTGCCATAGGGTAAACTTTGTGTCATGATCCAGCAGCGGAACATCGTACTTCATGGATGCCATGAGTAGATTAAATCTATGTTCACAAAGTAGTACAAGTCAATAGAAAATTCTTAACAGAATTAATATGCGGAGCAAAGAATCAGAGAGAATAGCGGTGGCCGTAGCAATCGGGGAACAAAATCTGATCTTGACTTCAACGTGGAATAAATAATAGTTGGCTGATCTACTAGTAGTAGTACTTGATCGGTGAATAAAGCCAAAATACAAACTCAACCTGGCTCACGTGAACGGCTGGACTGATCGCTCCTCCTCGGGACTTAACGAGCCGCATCACAACTCGGCGGAACTCTCGACGACTTGGTCAAGAGCGGCTGCTGCAAATCACCTCTACGCCTTGGTACTAGAGCCTTGCACTCGTGGGACTCGGCGGAGGGCAGATTACCTCGGGGCTTGAAGCCAGTACGTGGAGACCAGCAGCAGCGGCAACTCGGCAGAACTTGTGGTCGGACGTGCGACTGGCCGGCTGCAGTATCGTAGATCGATCTCCACTCGGATTCGTTGAATCGCCCAGCCGTGCGCCGCCGCCGCGCACGTAACCTAATCTCTCGCTCTCCAATCTTGTATACGAACCTCAGCTCTGTATATCACTTGTTAGATAATAACAAGATAAACGAGACACAAGAGACACGGATTTAACGTGGAAACCCTTGCGGGAGAAAACCACGGAACGCACGAAGGCGTATCACTATAATTGGGAGGAATATTACATTACACGAGAGAACAAACCCTCTACGTGCTAATCTGGTGGAGCTCTCTCTCTCATCTATTTTATGACTAGCTGGTACTATATAAAGGAGCAAACAACTCTCTTTCTTGGTGAACACGAAACAGAGTTGTAGTCATGCTACGTCTAGCACGGTTGGCATGCCGTAGTCCGGTAAGACTCCATATGTAGTACAACACTTGTATGGGATTCGAAACACAATAAAATAACAAATTTGAACTGACAGGTTGTTTACTATGTGCAGGTTACATGCCCTGTGAAGAACGCGTTGGACTCGGGGCCGCGGCCGCCGAATGTGTGTGCGGACAGGGCGGGCGCCATCATGAGCGCGTCGGGGAAGTCCGGCGGCAAGCGTCGGCGTAGCACACCCGACCGATCCGGGTGTTCGTGGACATCCACTTCATCAACAAGCCGGAGAGGTTCGTCTCGTCTCATTTCATCATCAGGTTCTTGATCAGTTTCAGATTCATGAGATACCCACATGAACAAATCAGTGGGATTTATTGCTGCGAATCCATGTACATACTTTGTTGTTGGATCTGTTACGAATTGTGCACTGATCTGAGCTGCAACTAGCGATGTGTTCCCACTTCCCAAGGCCCTGAGGTCTGCTGGTGCTCGCACCACACTGCACACCTGCCGCCATTAAAAGTGGCGGCAGGTCGGGGAAATATCTGGTACTCCCACCTCTAGGATGTTTCCGGTGCTCCAAACTCGGTAGCACATTTTTAAATGGTCGGAAAATTCCGAAAAAATCCAGCACATTGACACAACATTAATGTATGTTGTCAAAAAAAAAAATTTCAAATCAAAATTCGAAACATTGCTTGAGATACAAAAATGACAAAATGGACATCAATGTGATAATGGGCCTAATCTGAAGCCCAACTTATGTTGTGTACTATTTACTCTCGATTTTGTCATTTATGTTTCTCAAGCTATATTTCGAATTTTGATTTCAATTTTTTTGACCACATACTTTGATGTTGTGTCAATGTGCTGGATTTTTTCAGATTTTTTCGAACATTTAAAAATGTGCTACCGAGTTTCGGAGCACCGGGAGCATCCTAGGGATGGGAGTACCAGATATTTCCCCGCGGCAGGTCATAGGCTGCCAGCTGCACTTTAAAGGGACATGACAACAGGAGAGCGGGGAGCGGTGCCGATCTTTTCTTCCCCTCCTGTCCGCTGCGCTTCTATCTTCTGCCTCCTCCCTCCCTCTCCTCTCTCTCCCCCTCGGGAGAAGAATAGTACTTGGCAGTTTTTGAGCTCGATTTTTGGTATTTAGAGGCCGATTCGGGAGTTGTAACAGTTGAAGAAAACATAGATCAAGACGAGAGCTACAATATGCCTGGTATTATTTATGCATGCATGTTATCTGTCGTGATTTCGATGAAATGTTCTACTAGTACTGTTTTCAGAAGTAGATTACTGCTTTGGAGACATGTTGGAGCATTTGGAGTTGGAATTTTTGTTTGAGGTAATTGAAGAAGTTGTAGATCAAGTCAAGACCTATGAAACACACTGGTCTTTTTTTTTTTTTTTGCATTCATGGTGAGGTTTGGTTGTTTCATGAACTTGTAATTACATACGTAACGTCGTATGACTCGTATCAGCTCTTTAAGTAGTGTTTTCCCAAGAAGTTTTAGACCAGATAGAGTTGGAATCTTGACATGAAGTAGTTGAAGATATCATAGATCAGCGTTGCCCCTTTCAAATGTGTTTTTTCCCCGCATGTGGGATGTTGTTTAGTGTTTTGGTTAGGACTAATTAACTAATTATGTGTTGTTTAGGGGCCACTGTTTATTCGACCTTTTCAGGGTTATATAGACACTGTTATCTTGTATGCCATGTTTTTTGTAGTAATTTAATAATTTAGGCAAATGTTAGCAAGTAGAGTAATAGTGTCTTTTGTGCGAACTACTCTATTTAGATTTTTACTATTTTCTAATTAGATCAATGATTTGGGCTGTTAAGGAGTTAGACTATTTTCTTCTGACTTTGTATGTTTAAATATGGTGCTAGGTAGGTACAATGGAAAAATTGTTAATGTTTTATGGTGACATACGCGACGGCCCTTGTGGGCTTGATGTCTCGAGGTGGACAAGAGAGTTTTTGTGAAAGACATGGTCAACAGAGGGTTCATCGACGCTAATTAAAAGATGCATCCAAGCCGAGTTTGGTCCTGAGACGGTTGGAAAGAATATGATTGTCGAAGCTTTCGTCGTCATAGGTAGGGTTGACGGGACACCTGCCCGTTGGGGCTTGAGGCAGGTGAAAGGCGACCTGTCTTGGGGTAGTTACATGAGGTTTGCAAGCACACCTGGTAACTCTATGTATGGAAAGCCGATGGTGTATGTGTGGTTTGTTGATGTTGGTGGTGAGGCTGGATGCAGCAACGCAGCTGGTGTGTTCCAGGCAACTACCACTGCAGGCGCTCACACCCAAACAGTGGAGACGATGGAGCGCAATCACATGCGTGAAGAAGATGTGGCTGTTCCAACCGTGAATTGTGACATAGCCTACCTTCATGATGCCACGGTACTACCATTTCCCATCTTGCAAATTGTTACAAATATTAACAATCACCGCTTTATACAGATTAGAGACATGAGGCGCATAAAGGAGGATGTGTCGGAGATTGCTTGGGCGAACGGGTGGTCGGACATGATAGATGATAGCGGTGATGAACTGATGATGAAGGAGGTGATCTGTCTCAGCCTCTTGTCATTCGGCAGAGGGCCGAGGCGCCCTCAATGGAGACATGGACGGATAGTGAGATAGCCCACTATCGTGATGACATTGTACTACTCCCATTTACCATCTTGCAATTTTCACCAAATAAATTGCCGACATAACAATCTCCTCTTCATACAGATTAGAGACATGCGGATGATCATGGAGGCTGCGTTGGAAATCCTTCGGACGGCACCCTCTTTTGGACATAGCGCCAAGTCAGGGTTAATAAGCATTTATGAAACTGCCGAGAAGATTATTGAGCGTTGGAGTTGCGATCGCATTGACGACATTGCATTCTGGCCGTACGACGTGGCGGAGGTACGGTCGGCACGACCAAGTGAGGCGCGTCCAAGACTCGTGACTCCACTGGATCGTGGGGTATATTTCCGAATTCATGATATCTAATACTTCCCCTTTTCATTGACATGTTTAAAACGAAAATTTAACACGTAATACTATCCATATCTAACACTTAGCACTATGCATGTATGTATAATATGTTCTGTTGTGAGTTGTGGCAGACGGTGACACGCCAGGACTCGTTGCGGCGCTCTCAGTTCGGCGCTTCACGACCAGAACATCAGGTGAAGCTCATACTAATTTGCTGACATTCACAACGATTAGCACATGTCCGATGCAGTAACGATTTATATTGGATACAGTTCGCCTCCGGAGCGATGGAGGTAGATAATCCATTCCCCGAGACCAGCCTGGTAGAGGACCTACAGGGCAATGGTCGTACGATCAAGGCCAGGGTTCTGACGGCGATGAATCCGGATGTACGAACTAAAATCGACATAAATACAGCCGTTCAACAATTTCCGCACCATTTCATAGTACTCCAGTACTTATTATTAGCTTCCTAATCATACACATTCTAGTCCTGAAATTTGTAGGAAGAATAGTGATGGCCTTGATTGATCGGATCTTCTTCACATGACGGACGTTCAACCCCGAGGATCTCCTACTAGTACCCAGCTGGAAACTTCGCAGGGCCGTGTGGCTCCTTGATCCGTGGACAATGTAACGAGCACTACGACATACAGTATATATCAGAGCTTGTGAAGCTACCGGTTTCAACTCCATCAGAGCAATTTCAATGAGGCGACTCATTTCGTCCGCGGCCGTCCGGTTTTCGTCCGCGGGTGACCCATTCCCGGCCCATTTTTTAGTCTGATTTGCGTCGACGCGGACACGCGACGGGTGCGCGCACGCTCGCCTACTCCTGTCCCCGGGCCCGCTGGTCTGTGGCACATTGGCATCCCCTCCCCTCGGCCAACAAGCAACCCTCGCACCCGCCTCCTCCGTCGCCGACGCCGCCGTCTATTTTTGCCGGCAACTCTTCCAGCTGTCGCCGCCTCCACATCCGCCCAGCAACGCCGCCCCTGCCCCAGTCACCCGCCGACGTCGTTTTGCCATCGAGGAGCAAACTGGTTCCCGCCCGTGACCAAGAAGACGCCTTGCCGCCCCCGCGACATACGACCGGCACGCTCGTCGGACGCCGTCACACTCGTCGGACGCCGACAGGGCAGCTAGCTGGTCTGTGGGCGCCGCGTCTCCCCTCACCGGCCGTCTCCTTCTTCGACGCCCGCAAGCTGTTCGACAGTTTGCCAAGGTACAAAAATGGACTCCGCCGACGAGTTCTTTTTCCACAATTTCATTTGCGACTCCAACGATTCGTCGTTCGACGTGGAGGAGGAGATATTGGCTGCCGTATTGGTCCATCACCACCTCAACAACCAGCGGCCGTTGTTCCGTGGCTCCATTCCGGGCCATCTTCCAGCGTTGAATCGTAACCGAGAGAGCGGGCATTTTCTTCTTTGGAAGGACTACTTTGATACAACAAACCTGTTGTTCAAACTTCACAAATTCCGCCGCCGGTTCCGTATGAGTAGGCATGTTTTCAACTGTATTAGAGAGGGAGTGGTCGGCTATGATGACTACTTCGAGTGCAAAGAGGATGCGTCGGCATGATTGGTTTCGCCTCTTATCAAAAATGCACTGCCGCCATCCGAATGCTTGCATACGGAGTGCCCGGTGATCTCATTGACGAGTACGTCCGTATGAGTGAGTCTACATGTCTAGTATCCATATATAAGTTCTGCAAGGCTGTGATTGCTGTGTTTGGCCCTGAGTACTTGAGAGAGCCGACAGCTGAAGATACAGCCCGTTTGTTGGCGATGAATGCTAGCAGGGGCTTCCCGGGGATGCTTGGCAGCATAGACAGCATGCACTGGGAGTGGGAGAACTGCCCTTCTGCTTGGCAAGGCCAGTATAAGGGACATGTCAGGGCTTGCACTGTCATACTAGAGGCCGTGGCGTCTCAAGATCTCTGGATCTGGCATTCTTTCTTTGGCATGGCTGGATCACACAATGATATCAACGTGCTTCAGCGCTCGCCGGTGTTTGCTATGCTTGCCGAAGGCAACAGCCCACCGGTGAACTTTACTGTCAACGGCCACAATTACGACAAAGGGTACTATTTGGGTGACGGTATCTATCTTCAGTGGACCACTATTGTAAAGACAATACCCAACCTTGTCGGAGAGAAAAGGAAAAGATTTGCCCAAGAGCAAGAGAGTGCTAGAAAGGATGTCGAGCGTGCCTTTGATGTTTTGCAATCTCGATGGGGCATCGTTCGGTATCCTGCTAATAGTTGGAGCACGCAGAAACTATGGGAGGTGATGACTGCTTGTGTGATCATGCACAATATGATCGTAGAAGACGAGCGTCCGGAACGTCTGTACGATCAAGGCTTTCAGTTTCAGGGAGAGAATGTTGTGCCTGAGCATGGAGTAGCAGCAACATTTGAGCAGTTCACTCAGTTTCATGAAGACATGCGTGATTGAGAAACGCACGTGCAACTGCAAAATGATTTGGTTGAGCATATGTGGACTCATGTTGGTAACCAATAAATGTATCTTCTTTTATTCGTTTGCAAAACTATGTGAAACATTTTTATTTTTATTTGGCCTGTAAAACTGTACTATTTATTTGGGCGGCTAAATTATTTTGCTTGTTAAATTTTCATTTCACAATATGTAGAATGCACTATAAAATTGGGCGGCCAGCCGACCACGTCTGCACATATGGGTCGGCGCGTTGGGCGCGTTGCCGACCCATATGAAAAACAGAGCGGATGCCGGGCGGGCAACCGACCCAAACGGCCAAAAAGCGGACGAAATCGCCGTCCGTTTGGGTCGGCCCGTTGAAGTTGTTCTAATCGTCTTTACATCTGATTTGTCGAGATCTCCCCAATTAATTTGCCTCTATTGTAGTCCTTTTGGATCACGACAGATTTGTCCGTACTGTTGTTCGTCCACGTCCGTGTCAGGTTTACCATGCGATGGCATGCACCTGATGGTGGCTTGCGATTGGGCAGCCCGCATTGCAGGAACGCATGCGCGCTGTCTAGGCGAAAGCGATAATGCGTGTCCGTCCCTGTCCACCCACGTTCGTCTTGCATGCATGCATGATCCAGATCCGTTCTGTACAATGTCATAGGCCAAAAGCCATGAGCAGAAAATAAACCGTACGTACAAAGCTCAAATCACGGCTTCTGGAGGAATCCGGGTCGTATTTAGTCCGTGATCAGATCAGAGGCACAACACGGCGCGGAGGACTCGTTGCTTACGGTCTTTGCATTATACTCCCTCCGGTCATTTTTACTCTGCATATTAGGTTTTTCTGAAGTCAATCTCATTCAACTTTGATCAAGTTTATAAAAAAATTATTGACATTCACATAACAACATCAATATCATTAGATTCATCTCGAAATATATTTTTATATTATATTTATTAGATATTATAGATGCTAATAATTTCTAACATAAATTTGGTCAAACTTAGCAAAGTTTGACTTTCGGCAAATCCAATGTGCAGAGTAAAAAGGACCGGAGGGAGTACTACACACAAAGTACTAGCACGTTTGTACACTTGATACAGATTAGCCAGCAGAGGTACAGTGGACGGGAGCTCTCCTCGAACATACGAGTAGATAACACTGCTGGGTAGTAGCTAGGGATCACATACTTGGAGTACTGGACTCCCAAACATATGTAGTATTTGGAAACTGTCCGGCCGAGAAGTAGAGAGCACAACCAAAGCTATGCCGTCGTGCCGGCAGCGTTCAGCCACCCACCTAGCGGCTCTCGTTGCCGTCGCACTGCCCCTTCCCAGCCCCCTCCGGCGCCGGCGTGCGGCCGCCGCCGGTGGCCGGAGGCAGCTTCTTGCCCTGGCCGTCACATGCCTGCCCTGCTTTGGCAGCATCGCTCCGGCCGCCAGCACCGGGGCCGCGCGTCGACGCCGCACCCTTGGATGCGGCTCCCACTGGCTCGTCGCCGACCGCGTCGAAGTCGAGGGGGAGCGCGCGAGACGGCTGCCGCCGGTGGCGCGACGTCATGGCACTGCACCGCTAGTTGGCAAGCTGGCAATGGCAAGATATATAGACGTGCGCCTAGCTACGTGTACGTGGCGCGCTCCAGCTCGATGGCAAGCTGCTGCTAGATTGTTGGTCTAATGATCTTGTGGAGTGCCGGTGAACAACAGAGGCCCGGCCTTTATAGAAGGGAGGAAGCCAAGCCAAGCCTGGGCCAAGGACCATGCATGTGCATGTGGTTTTCATGGATAAAACTCATGGCTCGTCCGGGGTGGCTCGATCGCGGTGCCGCGCGTCAGTGCCCCCGTGATCGATCGTACACGGACGGCGAATCCTGTTACCGGACGTTACGTTTTTGCAGTGTCGGCTTGTGGGCCGGGACCGCCCCGGTCGGTCCAGTACGTCGACCAGTCTCCGCTCTCCGGCATAAACCATCGATAGCACCTCTGAAAATGCATGCATGGACAAAAAACTGAGTGCATGTGCACGGTAACTCCACATCGTGTGTCGCCATAGATTCTCTCGCGGGAGAAAGCTCCAAGAGGAAAGAGCCCGTGGCCATCATCGCTTCTCGGCGCCATGCATGGGCGTGCGAAGAAAACGGCATTTTGGTGGACAGGACGCTCAGGACCGATCGTGGCCTGCCAGCGTGCATGCATGTGCACGGTCCGTTCCTGGTCGAGCATCAGCCGTAGGATGCGGAGGCTTTGGGCACGTGGCGGCACGTCTAGCGTACGTTGCGTTGCGTGGCATGGATCCGTGGAAGATGGGACCAACATAAATTTGGCGCGACTTGCGGCGCGGACAGGCATTGTCCTTATCCATGGGCGGCATACCACCGTACTACGTGCGTACGCTGGGTCGCTGCCGAACGATTCTGAAACGACGCCTCCATGTGAGCGGCAGTGGCGAGAAAAGTCTCGTATAAACTTATAGTATTATTTAAAAAAAGATTCAAATCTATTATAGAAGTTCAAGCAAAATAAAAATTACATCAAGGTATTTGGACCACCGAACAACCACTCCCGATGGCAGAACAAGCCACCAACACGCTGTTGTCACCGCTTCTCTACCAAAGCAGGCTTGACCTAGACACAGCCTAGCGGCTGGCTTTCATACAAAAGCCTTTGTAGCCGCCGCCTCCTCCGCAAAAAACTAGGGTTTTTGCCTCCCGCCGACGCCGCCGCAGGTCCACCTCCTCTTCGGTTGACTTAGGGCCATGGGGCGCGGTGGATCTCGACAAGGGTTGGCGGGAGGGCTCCGTTTTTAATCGTTTTCTTTCAGTTTTGCTAGGGTTTGTGTCTTGCTCAGGAAGACGAGACGGCGGCGGCTCCCTGAAGATGGAATAAAGGTCTCCCCGCCTAGCCCCCGTTCCGGCGATGCGTCTAGCATCGTTGGTGGGCGTGTGGAGGCGTGTCTCCGGCGGATCTATCTTTGGTGGATTTGCTCGGATCTCGTCGTTATTCGTCTACGTTCATGTGTCTTCGGATTGGATTTTTCTGATCTACGTTATTCTTCATCTGCGGCGGTTGTTGTTCTGGTGCGCTGGTCCTATGGGGTCATAGCACGACGACTTCCCGACTGTCTACTACAACAAGTTGTGCCCGACTCCGGCGATGAAGGGACGATGACGGTGGCGCACCTTCGGCTCGCTTCAGTGCTGGTAGTTGTCGCTAGGTGGTCTACGGATCTGGATGTAATTTCTATTATTTCTGGTATTCGTTGTACTGCCATGATTGAAGATGAATAGATCGGAATTTTTTCTCGCAAAAGAAAGAAAAAGCAGGCTTGACCTTGTGATGACAATCCGTAAATTTCCATGCACATGCCCCTAAGGATCGGTGCCATGAGTCGCAGTCGTCCCCGTTGAACTCTTGAATAGATCTGAACCAACTGACAAAATCTAGTCGTCATGTTTGCATGACGAGATTATTCAGACCTCACCGCCACATGAAGACGGCAAGAATCTACATTAGAGTTCCATTCAGATGGCGAATTCAAAGAGAATCGAAGCCCGGAAGCCAAACTTGAAGAAGAAGGTCGGCCATCTAACCGAGCGTCGTACCTACAAGGATTAGAAACACTAACATAAACTACTAGTCGGAGTGTAGACACTAGAATTCCCCTCCCTGTCATCGCCTGCCGAAGCAGCTCACAGAGAGGAAGCAAAATCCACGGTCTAGCATGCGAAGTTTGAAAAGAGAGTTTTGCCCTAGACGTCGAGAGAAAGAGAAGAGAACACTTAGGAAGAAAAGTGGTATGTAAGTATGTATACTTAAATTCGTACTCTTGCCCTGAGCCTGAAACGAACCATGACCTCGAAATCCATGAAACTGACACCACGTACTTTCTAATCCCAATCAATCCCGGTTGATTTTGTTAAATTCTCTTTTGGCTCACTGAAAAAAGATGATGCCGAGCAAGATCCCACGGTACTCATGTTATATTCATCTTTCTCTTTCTCTTGGTCTTTCTCTTTCAACAGATCTAGCTCTCACCGTGTCGTCGTGGATGTTGTGCTCCTCCTTGAACTTCTTGTGTGTCTTTCCCTATGTTAAATAATTTGGCCGATTAACCAGTTAACTTGAACATTAGTTTCTACTCGTAGGATAACCGAGTGGTCGATAAACTGATAAATCGATTGATTGATTGATTAATTTGCTGAGTATCCTAGTAATCCCCTACTCACCAACCAACTAAGTAGCTAGCAGTTAACGATTTCTTCAACAATGGTCTTTCCCCGTGTTGTGCTCGCAAGATTTTGGGTCAAGCTGGTCTCTTACACCATGGTTGAAGCGCCGCTCCGATGCCAGTTGACCCGACGCCAACGAGATGTCCAACACCGCTTAAAAGAACCAGCGAATCCGACTCAATCGCATATACACATGTGACCAGAAGGAGTAAAAGTGCACGTGAGTTGGTGCCTTGCAGAAGTACTCACCACACTTCACTGCTGCTATCATTGTTGTTACTCTGGTGACGACGTTACTCGCGATGGCGCCGACCAGAGTCGGAATGGCAAATGCCTCAGGCACTGCACCTTGAGGCACTGTTGCCGTTGAAGAAGAGTATCACGGCCGAGCCGCTCGGTGCGTTCCTCGGCAACATCTTCAAACTTCCTGTCCTCGACCTTACGCCGCTGCAGCTCGGCCGCCTCGGCGAGCTCCAGCAGCTCATCCTCTGCGAGAACGACTTCACCAGTGGTGTTTCCTTGGAGCTCGGCGACCTTTGGATCTCACGGATCCTCGCCCTCTCCAGCAACACGCTCAACAGAGGCATTCCAAACCACCTCTCCGACCCTGTTTGTTTCGGATTCTAGGACCAGATTCAACATTGTCAGTGAAGTCGAATCTCGAATCTGAAACAAACAACTATTTGGAATTAACTTTGCCAGTGAAGTCGAATCTCAAATCTGAAACAAAACAGCTATTTGGAATCAGCTTTGACAGTGAAGCCGAATCGCGAATCTAAAACAAATAGCTATTTGAAATCAGCTTTGCCGATGAAGCCGAATCTCAAGTCTGAAACAAACAACTATTTGGAATCAGCTTTGCTAGTGAAGCCGAATCTCGAATATGAAACAAATAGCTATTTGGAATCAGCTTTGCCAGTGAAGCCGAATCTCAAATCTGAAACAAACAATTATTTGGAATCAACTTTACCAGTGAAGCCGAATCTCGAATATGAAACAAACAACTATTTAGAATCAGCTTTGTTAGTGAAGCTGAATCTAGATTTGAGCTATTTTGGTGAAATTTCTTGAAGCACCTAAAAGTGTACTTCGGTGGCGAAAATGATTCGCAGAATCATCTTCGCCACTGAAGCGAATCCGCTGGTGATTAAAATCCAAGTGAAGCTCAAACAAAGTGGCCTTCAACTGCTCGACGATGTGGGCGCTTGGCCTCGACGCCAACAAGCTCACTGTCCAAATTCCCTCTTGCATCGGCTATAGGGATAACTCCCTGCTATTTGCCTGGATAGTTGGTTTAATCGAAATTACACTTACTGGACGAACGATCCACACAGCCTGCGGCTCTCGCCCCTGCCCCCCTCCAACGCGCCGCTGGCCACTCCGGCCGCGGCGGCCACCAGATCCAGGAGCTCCTCGCGCGTCCGAGGCCATGGGGCGCCTGTGCTCCTCTCAATCCTCCAGATCCGGCCGTTCCAGCCCGCGGGGCAGCGAGGGATGGGGACAGCCTGCCTCAGTGCCAGGCCTGGCCAGATCCAGCAGTCCGTCGGAAGTGCCGGTCTCTCTGCGTCCTCCGGGGTCGTCAACGGTTCTCTCCGCTCCCCCGCCACGAATCCTGCTCCGAGGTGAGTGCTCCCATGCGACGGACGCCGTTTCCACCCCGATCGCTGCACAGTCTCCCATCCCCGAGCAACAGCGGCTAAAATCCATTGTGGTTCGGCCCTCCCCTGCGCTAGCCTTTCCTCTTCGGGGCCTGGAGATGGATGCACGGAGGTCCAGTCACGCAAAGATCGCCGGCTCAGCCGGCGCCTTGAAGACGCCTCTGACCATGCCCCGCGGCCGTGCCAAGGCCGCCGGCCCGCTTTCAATACGAGCGCCGGGCGGGAGGCCTTCTTAAGGCGCTTCCGGGGCCTCTGTTTCAGATGCCTCAGCACCGAGCACCGGCGAGTAGACTGTAGGGATCCAGTTCACTGCATCGAGTGCAAGCTCCCTAGCCACATCGGCAAAGACTGCCCTCGCAATCCGCGGCAGAAGGAAGGGCGTGCTCCTGTGAAGGCGAGGCTGGGTTCTCGCGTGGGGCGCTGTCCGGTCTGCGAGCGCATCTGCTTCCCTTCGCCTGCGCCACCGGCGCTGGACACGACGATGGCCCACCACACCGAACCATCGCGCCGCCCAAGGTCCAGCCACAAGGTGGTGATCGAGACGCCGGCTATGGAGCACCAGATGTTCCTGCTCCGTCACCACGCCGTCCTGCTGGTCTCCACAGCGGAGCGCCACGCCGCCAGCCCCATGTCGGCTGGGCGTGCTTTTGACATGCAGCTCCGCACGCCGGCGCACCTGCTGCAGGTGACGAGCCACGAACCAGAGGACTTCCTGGTCCATTTCGAGCTGCCGGCGCCCAGAGACAACGCCGTGCACCTAGGCTCCATCAACGTCGACGGCGTCGTCTTCAACATCAAGCCGTGGCACGAGGACGACGACCACGATGAGCTCGAAGAGTTCCTTCTCCACGTCTGCGTCGTCATCGAGAAGGTGCCGTAGCACCTTTGGTCCCTTGAGGGGGTGGCAGAGGTCCTCGGTGACAAGTGCATCATCGATCGCCTCGACAGCCGGACCTACGAGCGCGGGCGCACGAAGACCTTTGCGTGCTGGGTGTGGGTGTGGGATGTAGCGTTCATCCCCACCCGGCACACTATCAGGAGAGCGGCGTGGGGTGCTGGTCGTGTCGAGGCCATGCTGGGCTACTCGCCGCCGAGCCGGAGGTGGCGCCGCCGCCGCGCGTTCGGCACAGGGAGATGCTCATCCACGTCGACCGCGTCGAGGACTGGTCGCCGCGCTCGTCGCATTCGGTGCAGAGCGGCCTGCCCTCCTCGGGGTCTGAGGACGCTTGCTCGGGCCCGACGATCTGGAAGGGCATGTGGGCCATGCACATTGAGGATGGCCAGGGCCACCGGCGCCACCCGGCCCTGGTGGCCCCCTCGGGCTGCGACGGCAGCCGCGGGGGCGGGCGCCGCGACCACGACGACCACGACAACGGCAAAGGCGGGCGCCGATCATGGAAGGATACCCTCTTGGGCTGCAGACAGCCGGGGGCGCGCTGCAGCCTGGGCCGGACTCTGCTAGCTCAGGCCACCAGCGGAGTCGGACGCCCGTCAGTCGCCGGCGGGAGGCCGGCGCGCGTCATCCCGACAGTCGTCCAGAGGCTGCCGTCCTCAAGGCAACGCCACCCCTGCCTCTGGCCCCGCGTGCGCCGTCTCCTACTGCAGCCCCGGCTGCCGAGGAGGGGCAGAACCCTGTTGCAGTCTTCTTCAGCAACGCCGACCCCATCCCCCCGCCGCCCCGTCTGGATGATGTGTAGTAACAGCTTGACGAATCCATCGCCGCCACGCTCGACCACCCCCTCCAGTTCGCCGATGGCTCGTCCGTTGCGGCCTGTCGCTCCTCAGCCATAGTTGCCCACACCGGCCTGCAGGTGGGCGCTATGACACATCAACTCATGTAGCTGCAGCTCAACGGGGACGGTGCAAGCGAGCAGGTGTCGCTCCTCTTCGTCGATGTTCCCCCGCCTGTCCTCCCTGCTCTGCCGGCACGTCGCTCTGCTGCCCCACCCAAGACTAGAGCCACCTCGGTCCCAGTCAGGCAGAGTGCGCGCCAGGCTGCGCAGCAGTCCTGCGTGCCTATGGCGAAGAGGGCGTCCCTGTTACTGGTCAAGCGCCTCTGCATGCTGGGACCAAAGGAGAAGATGACTGCTAAGGCGATCGAGGCCCTCATACGCCGTTTCGATGAGCCGCTGACGGGGGAGGACATATCCATCATCGCCAAGCTCACGCGCCTCGACCCGACAGCCCTCCGCATTGCAGGGGGCATGGCGGGCCCTGATGTCGACGCGGGTGCCGCGGTTTAGTGTTGCCATGGTTCTACAGTTTAGTGTTAGTCTCCGACAGGGATTGGCACTAGGCCGATTTGAGTTAGGTTTCATGATTAATGATTGTAGTACATGTGTTAGGGCTAGTTGGCTTGCTTCGCGCCAGAGTAGTTTGGGGCATATTGGTGGTCTCTGGCGCCCCCTCACTGGACGGGTGGTGTACTTGTGGTTGCTTCATATCAATAAAATGTTTTTACTGTCGGAGAAATCATGTGTTCCATATGAGTGACACCCCTGGTGCAATTTTGAGTTGGAATGTGAGAGGGCTGAACTGGCCAGCAAAGCGTGCAGCCGTGCGAGAGATTGTGGAGGCTCACCGCACTAACATACTTTGCCTTCAGGAGACAAAAGTGGAAGTTTGGTCACCTGCCCTTTTTCAGGAACTCGGAGGACGAAATCTTGAGGGATGTGTTGTTCTGCCTGCAATGGGCACCAGAGGAGGAGTGGCCATTCTCTGGGATAAGATTATCGTTAGTTTCACGACTCATGCAATTGGCTGATTCTCGATCACGGGCAAAGTGACTGCTCTGCGGGACAACGCCTCCTTCTGGCTTACGACAGTTTATGGGCCTACAGACGATGCACGAAAGGACATCTTCCTAGCAGATATGCCGCATGCCGCACCACCACCGGGTGAACCTTGGCTGATCAATGGGGATTTCAACGTCATATATGAAGCCAAAGACAAGAACAATTTGAACCTGAACAGGAGGATTATGAGCAGGTTCAGAGCAGCTATTGACACGGTTGTTTGCGGGAGATCAAGTGCAAAAATAGAAGGTTCACTTGGACAAACGAGCGTCAGGACCCAACAATGGTCTGCATCGACAAGGTTTTCTGCAATGCGTTATGGGATGCCCTCTTCCCCTCATACATGGTAATGGCCGCGGAAACTGCATGCTCGGATCACTGCCCACTCGTGCTTGCTAGTGTCGCGGCTCCAAAGAGAAGGGCCAGTTTCAGGTTTGAGTCTTTCTAGCCGAATTTTCCTCGCTTCCATGACACGGTCAGCTTGGCATGGGAGAGCCCGGTTAACCACACCTGCCCAATCATAAGACTCAAGGTGAAAATGCAACGAGTGGCTCATGACCTCAAGATATGGGCCAGAACCCTTTTCAGCAATGCCAAGGTGCAGTTTCATCTGGCCTGCAAGGTGGTGTTGCGACTAGACGTTGCCCAGGAAAAGCGGACTCTTACTCCAAGCGAGTTCAACCTTCGAAAACAGCTCAAGCAGCGACTTCTCGGACTGGCTGCGATTGAGAGAGCCCGCAAGAGACTGAAGGAAATATGCCCTAGAGGCAATAATAAAGTTATTATTTATTTCCTTATATCATGATAAATGTTTATTATTCATGCTGGAATTGTATTAACCGGAAACTTAGTACATGTGTGAATACATAGACAAAACAAAGTGTCCCTAGTATGCCTCTACTAGACTAGCTCATTGATCAAAGATGGTTATGTTTCCTAGCCATAGACATGAGTTGTCATTTGATCAACGGGATCACATCATTAGGAGAATGATGTGATGGACTAGACCCATCCGTTAGCTTAGCATTATGATCGTTTAGTTTTACTGCTATTGCTTTCTTCATGACTTATACATGTTCCTATGACTATGAGATTACGCAACTCCCGTATACCGGAGGAACACCTTGTGTGCTATCAAATGTCACAACATAATTGGGTGATTATAAAGATGCTCTACAGGTGTCTTCGAAGGTGTTCGTGGTGTTGGCATAGATCAAGAATAGGATTTGTCACTCTGAGTGTCGGAGAGGTATCTCTGGGCCCTCTCGGTAATACACATCATAATAAGCCTTGCAAGCAAATGACTAATGAGTTAGTCACGAGATGATGTATTACGGAATGAGTAAAGAGACTTGCCGGTAACGAGATTTACTAGGTATGGTGATACCGACGATCGAATCTCAGGAAAGTAACATACCGATGACAAAGGGAACAATGTATGTTGTTATGCGGTTTGACCGATAAAGATCTTCGTAGAATATGTAGGAGCCAATATGAGCATCCAGGTTCTGCTATTGGTTATTGACCGGAGATGATTCTCGGTCATGTCTACATAGTTCTCGAACCCGTAGGGTCCGCACGCTTAACGTTTGATGACGATCGGTATTATGAGTTTATGAGTTTTGATGTACCGAAGGTTGTTCGGAGTCCCAGATAAGATCACGGACATGACGAGGAGTCTCGAAATATCCAAGACGTAAAGATTGATATATTGGACGACTATATTCGGACACCGGAAGTGTTCTGGAAAGTTTCGGAATTAACCGGAGTGCCGGGGG
>LR738714.1:752612142-752660348 GCA_902687465.1 Secale cereale
GGGGGGGGGGGGGGGTTACCGGAACCCCCCGGGGGAAAGTTGGGCCCTATTGGGCCTTAGGGAAGAAAGAGGGAACCAGCCATGAGGTGGCATGCCCCCTCCCAAGGGGCAGTCCGAATTGGGCTAGGGGAGGGAGCGCGGCCCCTCTTTCCCTCTCCTTCTCTCCCTCTCTTTCCTTCCCCCTTCTCCCTCTTGGTGATTCCTACTAGGAATAGGATTGCAATCCTATTCCTAGTAGGATTGCTCCTCCTAGGCGCACCAATAGGGGCCGGTCGGCCTCCCCCCTTGCTCCTTTATATACAGGGGCAGGGGGCACCCTAGGACACATAAGTTGATCTCTCCAGCCGTGTGCGGTGCCCCCCTCCACAGAAACACAGCTCGGTCATACCGTTGCAGTGCTTAGGCGAAGCCCTGCGCCGATAGCTTCATCATATCCGTCACCATGCTGTCGTGCTGACGAAACTCTCCCGTGAAGCTCAACTGGATCAAGAGCTTGTGGGACGTCATCAAGCTGAACGTGTGCTGAACGCGGAGGTGCCGTACGTTCGGTGCTTGATCGGTTGAATCGCGAAGAAGTTCGACTACATCAACCGCGTCACTTGACGCTTCCGCTTTCGGTCTACAAGGGTATGATACGTCCAAAACGTATCTATAATTTCTGCTTGCTCCATGCCATTTTTGTGTGATATTGCTATGATATTTATGCACTTCCATACACTTTTGATCATATTTGGACTAACCTACTAATGGTTGCAAAAGTGCACAATGTTCTTGTTTTACACTTTATTGTGTAGGAATTACTTGGAAATTGACAAAAACACAAAAGGAGTCGTATTGGAGTAGGACTCTGACTTTCCTGAAATCTGTCTGAGAACGTTTTTTAAAGATGGTCACGTTCCGGACCAAAGACGACGTCAAACGGAAAAAGTCTAGTTGCGAAAGTTGTGGGGAATTTTGAGGCGATGCTTCTGGATATAAAATTCGTCCAAATCGGATTCCGGACGGCCAAGTAAAGCCCGTTTTACTGAGGCCCAAAATCTGATGACGGGAATCCGAGAGTCTATATAAAGAGAGGAAACCTAGGTCACCAAGGGCCACGAATTTTCCTCCCCCCGAGCCGCCGTCTTGGAGGGGAGGACCAGCACCATTGCAGCACCATCCACAAGGAAGAAGGGGGGCCAAGGAGCCGCTGCCCCCTAGGGCCGCCGCCGCCTCGAGGGCCGCCGCCGCCCCCTAGGGCCGCCGCCGCCGCCTCCGTGGCTGCCGCCGGCCGTCTCCTCCTCGCGGGGCTGCAGCTCTCCATCAACACCATCATCAACCTCCTCCTCACCATGTCCATGCGTGAGTAGTTTCCTCCGGGGCCGAGGGCTCGTACGTGTAGCTATGTGGTTATCTCTCTCTCCCATGATGTGATATTCGTTGTGATCATAGGCTATGTTAATCTAGGGTGATCCCATGATATTTCCCCTTCATCTATGTATTGGATTGATGTACTCACTTGTCTTTATCTAGTATAATCCCCGAGACCAAGGTGACAGCGGTCTATTGGACATGGATTAGAAAAATATTTTCATGAGTGATTTCCTCTCTTGTGTGTTGATTGAAGATTGAGAGTCTCTTGGTGCTTGTATTTGACTATCCTTTAGATATGTTGTGGTGATTGTGGGACTCTCTTTGGATGGCCGCGGTGACATTGGGAAATCCTTAGATTGAGAACTACGAACTTTGATGTGTGCTTTTGTAGCCCTACAAAATTCTCGTCCTCTCTTGACCACAAAGGAATGACCTCCGGGTGCGTCTCCATTGCATGTTTTATGGGAAATATCATGTGATTCGATTATGTTAATGTTGTTGGGAGTTGCCACTAGTGAAAGTATGATCCCTAGGCCTTGTTTCCACCATTGCAATACCATTTGTGCTCACGTTTACCACTTGTTTGCTTGCTGCACTTTTTATTACAGATTTATATTACTTTGTTTTGCCATCCATATCATTTGCCATTTAACATCTCTTCGCCGAACTAGTGCACCTATACATCTAACAAGTGTATTAGGTGTGTTGGGGACACAAGAGACTTCTTGTATCTTAGTTGCAGGGTTGCTTGAGAGAGACCATCTTCAACCTCTACTTCCCTGAGTTCGATAAACCTTAGGTCATCCACTTGAGGGAAATTGCTACTGTCCTACAAACCTCTGCGCTTGGAGGCCCAACATAGTCTACAAGAGTAGAAGCGTGTGTAGACATCAAGCTATTTCTGGCGCCGTTGCCGGGGAGGTGAGTGCTTGAAGGTATATCTTTAGATCTTGCAATTAAATCTTTTTGTTTCTTGTTTTTATTTTCACTAGTTTTTCTTAATGGAAAACATCAAAAATATGAGAGAGCTTTATAAGCTCTACCTTGAACTTGGACATGATGTGTTCGAAGAGAAAATTAAAAAACCTTTGGAACTTTATTATTTGCATAACAATCATGATGGTGGTGATGTTATTAGTATGTTTTTATTTAATATCAATATTGCTAATGACATGGGAAGCTCTAAGCTTGGGGATGACACATTTGATGAACATGATATTTTTAGTCCCCCAACTTTTGAGGAGAAAATTTACTTTGATGATACTATGCCTCCTATATATGATGATTACAATGATGAATATGATATTTTCAGTCCACCTACTATTGAGGATAAAATTTATTATGATTATGATATGCCTCCTAAATATGATGATTACCATGATGGTTATGATAGTCTTACTCACTATTCCTAATAAGAAAGATTTTGCTTATATGAAGAGTAATGACACTTTTATGCTTTTGGATCATGGAAATAATGCCTTATGTGATAGTTATATTGTTGAGTTCATCCATGATGCCACTGAAATTTATAATGAGAGAGGGAGACATGGTTCTAAATATCTTAATAATAAGAAGTTTCCTCTTTTTATGGTGAATATTTTGAAGTTATGCTTGTTTTGCCTTCCTATGCTTATTGCTTTGTGCTTCAATGAATTATTCTATTGCAATATTCTTATGCATAGGAAGCATGTTAGGCTTAAATGTGTTTGGTATTTGCTTCTTGATGCTCTCTTTTGTTCTTCAACTCTTATTCCTACGAGAGCATCATTAAAGTCTTAAGCCTATCTTTATGGCCATAAAGAAAGAGCTCTAGGGAGACAACCCTTGTTATCTTTGCGTTCAGTTTTAGTGGTCTTGATGTTTGTTACTACTGTAGCAACATCATTGTATCTTTATTTTTCAGCTTTGTGCCAAGTTTAGCCTCTGATTGCAAGAAAGTTCAAAAGTTGTGACGTGCTGTCCAGGAAACAGATTCTGTCCTTGGATAGAAAAATTCGTATAAAATCACCAGATCATCTTTTTGGTCTGAATTTTTTCGACAGCGTGCTCTATACAATTGGCTTTCGGGCATCTGTTCTGAGTTTTTTGATTAGAGTTGCAGAAGTGCCCCGAAAAAATCATTTACTACCTGTTGATCTGTTTTTCACAGATTCTGTCCTGTTTTGCCTTTCCTTCATTTTGCAAACCTTGAGCTTGCTTTTTCTTTGCAAAAACCTTTTGGCAATCTTGAGAAACAGTAGACCTTTAAGAATATCCTTATTTCCAGCAAGGAACAATTATTTTATTAAGGGTACTAACCTCGCTAATCAGATTATGATGAGTTATGTATGAAGGGAGTTTTCAAGTGTGCGAGGGAAGATGATAAAAAGATTCAGGAGTGTCAAACGCTCAAGCTTGGGGATGCCCCCATGCACCCCCAAGAAATATTCAAGAAGACTCAAGCATCTAAGCTTGGGGATGCCCCCGTGCATCCCCTTCTCCATCAACAATTATCAGTTCGTCTTTCGTTCCACTATATTTTTATCACTTCATGTGTTATGTGCTATGCTTGGAGCGTCTTGCTTTTAGTTTCCTTTTTAGTTTTCTTTAGCTTTGCTTGCTTTTCATAACGAGTTGGAACTCGGTTTTCTTTGTGTGGGAGAGAGACTCGCTCCACTTCAACCTAGAACATAACATAGAATTTTCATGTCTATCCTTGTTGTGTGTGTTCTTTGTCTTTCAATAGCTACTATCATGCTTAGCTCTTAGTTTCCATGCTTATCTTTTTAAAGAGCTTTTGTTTAGTTGGTCGCTGGAACTCTCTTTATTTATCATGCTTATCTTGTTAAGAGAGTTGGCTTCTGTTGCACTGGTCGATATGTCTATGATAAAAATGCTACGTGCATAATGGTGCTTAGTAGTTCATGTTTTCTTATGGTTAGTCTCAAATAGCTGGGGGTTCCCAATGTGTTATTGGAGTACCAACATGATTTGTTTGCCTATGATGTGGTATGGTTTAGTGATATCTTTCTTCAAGAATTTATTTTGATTGACTTGGCGTATGCTCACGCATATTTAAGACTGTAAAGAAAGTCTATCAAGCCTTGATCATCTTTAATTTCTGAGTAGCGATATAACTTCCATGCCTGATTCAATGTTGCTTTGTCGCTCTGCATGATTATGACCGTCATTGCTCTCTTAGTTGGTCGCTCCCAGTCTTTTGCTAACCTTCGCCTGTACTAAGCGGACTGACTGCTTGTGCATCCAAAATCCTTTAAACCAGTTATGCCATATGAGTCCACCATACCTTCCTATACATGGTATTTACCTGCCATTCCTAACGAAGACTTTCATGTACCATCTCGAAATTATTCAAAAAAAGCATTTCTCTTTTGTGCATCTGTTTTAGCTCATGAGGAAGTAGTAGTTAATTCATGATATTTTTAAGTTAGACAAGCTTCACCCCGGGATTGCATGTCTAATGTGCAAACCCATAATATGAGAAGGAACTGGCAAAGAGTGCGCCCGGCTCAAAAATAATATAACAAACAAACCCTCCTTCATGCTTTGTTCATGAGAAATCAGAAAACTTTGGCAGTGATAAACAAAGGAGATTAAGAGGATGTGATCGTCCTCATTCGGGAGCCGTTCCTAGAAACTTGTCCATCTCAAGAAGTGATTGAGTTATCTACTAGCATTCATTGACGAAATATGCATATTCTAAAAAAATAATTTTTACCTCTGTTTTTAAAACCAAGAGCTCTGGTACATGTTTAGTTTTTGTTTCCGATCACGGGTTTTCAACCTTGCCAACAAAAGCCACGGTTCGAGAGTCTCCACTTTCTTTAAAGCACCAACTATTGAGAGTATGATTGTCATTCTGAGTGTAATGTGCACTGTCCCAAAGTACCATTGTCTTTTGCATGATTATGATATCGTTTATTCTGAAATCATTGTATCTAGTCGTCACTTAAACCTTGGAGGTTCCCCTGCATTTATGTTTTGCTTCACTAAAGGGGGCAAGCGAGATATCACTTTGTCATATTTGCACACCATGCTCACTACAAATCTATTGAGTGTTTCAGTATCATATTGTAAAACTTTCAGTTCTTTGTGATTTTCTCATGAGGCAACTTAATTACTACAGATTCATTGTCTCAGTAAGCATTTGTCATGTGACTGTTAAAAGTTCTTATATGGTTAATAGCATGTCACCACAGAAATTATGCTTGTTATCATTTACCTACTCGAGAACGAGCAGGAATTAAGCTTGGGGATGTTGATACGTCCAAAACGTATCTATAATTTCTGCTTGCTCCATGCCTTTTTTGTGTGATATTGCTATGATATTTATGCACTTCCATACACTTTTGATCATATTTGAACTAACCTACTAATGGTTGCAAAAGTGCACAATGTTCTTTTTTTACACTTTATTGTGTAGGAATTACTTGGAAATTGACAAAAACGCAAAAGGAGTCGTATTGGAGTAGGACTCTGACTTTCCTGAAATCTGTCTGAGAACGTTTTTTAAAGATGGTCACGTTCCGGCCCGAAGAAGACGTCAAACGGAAAAAGTCTAGTTGCGAAAGTTGTGGGGAATTTCGAGGCGATGCTTCTGGATATAAAGTTCGTCCAAATCGGATTCCGGACGGCCGAGTAAAGCCAGTTTTACTGAGGCCCAAAATCTGATGACGGGAATCCGAGAGTCTATATAAAGAGAGGAAACCTAGGTCACCAAGGGCCACGAATTTTCCTCCCCCCCGAGCCGCCGTCTTGGGGGGGAGGACCAGCACCATTGCAGCACCATCCACAAGGAAGAAGGGGGGCCAAGGAGCCGCTGCCCCCTAGGGCCGCCGCCGCCGCCGCGCCCCCAAGGGCCGCCGCCGCCGCCTCCGTGGCTGCCGCCGGCCGTCTCCTCCTCGCGGGGCTGCACCTCTCCATCAACACCATCATCAACCTCCTCCTCACCATGTCCATGCGTGATTAGTTTCCTCCGGGGCCGAGGGCTCGTACGTGTAGTTATGTGGTTATCTCTCTCTCCCATGATGTGATCTTCGTTGTGATCATAGGCTATGTTAATCTAGGGTGATCCCACGATATTTCCCCTTTCTCTATGTATTGGATTGATGTACTCACTTGTCTTTATCTAGTATAATCCCCGAGACCAAGGTGACAGCGGTCTATTGGACATGGATTAGAAAAATATTTTCATGAGTGATTTCCTCTCTTGTGTGTTGATTGAAGATTGAGAGTCTCTTGGTGCTTGTCTTTGACTATCCTTTAGATATGTTGTGGTGATTGTGGGACTCTCTTTGGATGGCCGCGGTGACATTGGGAAATCCTTAGATTGAGAACTACGAACTTTGAGGTGTGCTTTTGTAGCCCTACAAAATTCTCGTCCTCTCTTGACCACAAAGGAATGACCTCCGGGTGCGTCTCCATTGCATGTTTTATGGGAAATATCATGTGATTCGATTATGTTAATGTTGTTGAGAGTTGCCACTAGTGAAAGTATGATCCCTAGGCCTTGTTTCCACCATTGCAATACCATTTGTGCTCACGTTTACCACTTGTTTGCTTGCCGCACTTTTTATTACAGATATATTACTTTGTTTTGCCATCCATATCATTTGCCATTTAACATCTCTTCGCCGAACTAGTGCACCTATACATCTAACAAGTGTATTAGGTGTGTTCGGGACACAAGAGACTTCTTGTATCTTAGTTGCAGGGTTGCTTGAGAGAGACCATCTTCAACCTCTACTTCCCTGAGTTCGATAAACCTTAGGTCATCCACTTGAGGGAAATTGCTGCTGTACTACAAACCTCTGCGCTTGGAGGCCCAACATAGTCTACAAGAGTAGAAGCGTGTGTAGACATCAGGGTACATAGACACACTCTCCCCTCTTGTTGCTATGCATCTGGTAGATAGATCTTGCGTGATCGTAGGAAAATTTTAAAATACTACGTTCCCCATCAGTGGCATCATGAGCCAGGTCTATGCGTAGATGATATGCACGAGTAGAACACAATGAGTTGTGGGCGATAATTGTCATACTTCTTCCCAGCATGTCATACTTTGTTTTAGCGGTATTGTGAGATGAAGCGGCCCGGACCGACATTACGCGTACGCTTACACGAGACTGGTTTCACCGTTATGAGCACTCGTTGCTTAAAGGTGACTGGCGGGTGTCTGTCTCTCTCACTTTAGCTGAATCAAGTGTGGCTACGCCCGATCCTTGTGAAGGTTATTACAACACATACTTGACGAAAAATCGTTGTAGTTTTATATGCGTAGGTAAGAACGGTTCTTGCTAAGCCCGTAGCAGCCACGTAAAACTTGCAACAACAAAGTAGAGGACGTCTAACTTGTTTTTGCAGGGCATGTTGTGATGTGATATGGTCAACACATGATGAGTTATACGTTATTGTATGAGATGATCATGTTTTATAAAGTTATCGGCAACTGGCAGGAGCCATATGGTTGTCGTTTTATTGTATGAAATATAGTCGCCATGTAATTGCTTTACTTTATCACTAAGCGGTAGCGATAGTCGTGGAAGCAATAGTTGGCGAGACGACAACGATGCTACGATGGAGATCAAGGTGTCGCGCCGGTGACGAAGGTGATCATGATGGTGGTTTGAAGATGGAGATCAAAAGCACAAGATGATGATGGACATATCATGTCACATATTTTGATTGCATGTGATGTTTATCTTATTATGCTTCTTATTTTGCTTAGTACGACGGTAGCATTATAAGATGACCCCTTTCAAAAATTTTAAGGTACAAGTGTTCTCCCTGAGTATGCACCGTTGCGAAAGTTCGTCGTGCCGAGACACCACGTGATGATCGGGTCTGATAAGCTCTACGTTCACATACAACGGGTGTAAGCCAGTTTTGCACACGCAGAATACTCGGATTAAACTTGACGTGCCTAGCATATGCAGATATGGCCTCGGAACACTGGAGACCGAAAGGTCAAGCGTGAATCATATAGTAGATATGATCAACATAAGATGTTCACCATTAAAAACTACTCCATCTTGTTGGGGAACGTAGTATTTTAAAATTTTCCTACGATCATGCAAGATCTATCTACTAGATGCATAACAATGAGAGGGGAGAGTGTGTCTACGTACCCTCGTAGACCGGGAGCGGAAGCGTCAAGTGACGCGGTTGATGTAGTCGAACTTCTTCGCGATCCAACCGATCAAGCACCGAACGTACGACACCTCCGCGTTCAGCACACGTTCAGCTTGATGACGTCCCACGAGCTCTTGATCTAGTTGAGCTTCACGGGAGAGTTTCGTCAGCACGACGGCGTGGTGATGGATATGATGAAGTTACCGGCGCAGGGCTTCGCCTAAGCAATGCAACAGTATGACCGAGGTGTGTTTCTGTGGAGGGGGGCACCGCACACGGCTAAAACAATTCAACTTGTGTATCTTTGGGTTCCCCCTGCCGCCGTATATAAAGGAGCAAGGGGGGAGGCCGGCCGGCCCCTTGTGGCGCGCCTAGGAGGAGCAATCCTACTAGGAATAGGATTGCAATCCTATTCCTAGTAGGAACAACCAAAAGGGAGAAGGGGGGAAAAGAAGGAGAGGGAGAAGGAGAAGGAAATGGGCGCCGGCCCCGCCTCCTTCCTTGTCCAATTCGGACCAAGGGGTGGGGGCGTGCGGCCCAGCCCTGGCCCTTCTTCTCTCTTTCTCCTATGGCCCATTAAGGCCCATTGCTTCCCCAAGGGTTCCGGTAACCCCCCCGGTACTCCGGTAAATTCCGAAACTTTACGGAACACTTCTGGTGTCCGAATATAGTCGTCCAATATATCAATATTTATGTCTCGGACATTCCGAGACTCCTCGTCATGTCCGTGATCTCATCCGGGACTCCAAACTACCTTCTGTACATCAAAACTAATAAACTCATAATACCGATCGTCATCAAACGTTAAGCGTGCGGACCCTATGGGTTCGAGAACTATGTAGACATGACCGAGACTCATTTCTGGTCAATAACCAATAGCGGAACCTGGATGCTCATATTGGCTCCTACATATTCTACGAAGATCTTTATCGGTCAAACTACATAACAACATACGTTGTTCCTTTTGTCATCGGTATGTTACTTGCCCGAGATTCGATCGTTGGTATCTCTATACCTAGTTCAATCTCATTACCGGCAAGTCTCTTTACTCGTTCCGTAATACATCATCTCGTGACTAACTCATTAGTCATTTGCTTGCAAGGCTTATTATGATGTGCATTACCGAGAGGGCCCAGAGATACCTCTCCGACACTCGGAGTGACAAATCCTAGTCTTGATCTATGCCAACACCACGAATACTTTCGGAGACACCTGTAGAGCATCTTTATGATCACCTAGTTATGTTGTGACGTTTGATAGCACACAAGGTGTTCCTACGGTATTCGGGAGTTGCATAATCTCATAGTCATAGGAACATGTATAAGTCATGAAGAAAGCAATAGCAGTAAAACTAAATGATCATAGTGCTAAGCTAACGGATGGGTCTAGTCCATCACATCATTCTCCTAATGATGTGATCCCGTTGTTCAAATGACAACTCATGTCTATGGCTAGGAAACATAGCCATCTTTGATCAATGAGCTAGTCTAGTAGAGGCATACTAGGGACATACTATTTGGTCTATGTATTCACACATGTACTAAGTTTCCGGTTAATACAATTCTAGCATGAATAAAAGACATTTATCATGATATAAGGAAATACAAATAACACCTTTATTATTGCCTCTAGGGCATATTTCCTTCAGTCTCCCACTTGAACTAGAGTCAATAATCTTGATTACAAAGTAATGATCCTCACACCCATGGAGACCTGGTGCTGATCATGTTTTGCCCGCGGAAGAGGCTTAGTCAACGGGTCTGCAACATTCAGATCCGTATGTATCTTGCAAATCTCTATGTCTTCCTCCTTGACTAGATCGCGGATGGAATTGAAGCGTCTTTTGATGTGCTTTGTTCTCTTGTGAAATCTGAATTCCTTCGCCAAGGCTATTGCTCCAGTGTTGTCACAAAAGATTTTCATTGGAACCGATGCATTAGGTATTACACCTAGATCGGATATGAACTCCTTCATCCAGACTCCTTCATTTGCTGTTTCCGAAGCAGCTATGTATTCCACTTCACACGTAGATCCCGCCACGACGCTCTGCTTGGAACTGCACCAACTGACAGCTCCATCGTTCAATAAAAATACATATCCGGTTTGTGACTTAGAGTCATCCGGATCAGTGTCAAAGCTAGAATCGACGTAACCATTTACGAGGAGCTCTTTGTCACCTCCATACACGAGAAACATATCCTTTGTCCTTTTCAGGTATTTTAGGATGTTCTTGACCGTTGTCCAGTGATCCACTCCTGGATTACTTTGGTACCTCCCTCCTAGACTTATAGCAAGGCACACATCAGGTCTGGTACACAACATTGCATACATGATAGATCCTATGGCTGAGGCATAGGGAATGACTTTCATTTTCTCTCTATCTTCTGCAGTGGTCGGGCATTGAGTCTTACTCAACGTCATACCTTGTAACACGGGCAAGAACCCTTTCTTCGACTGATCCATTTTGAACTTCTTCAAAACTTTATCAAGGTAAGTGCTTTGTGAAAGTCCAATTAAGCGTCTTGATCTATCTCTATAGATCTTGATGCCTAATATATAAGCAGCTTCACCGAGGTCTTTCATTGAAAAACTTTTATTCAAGTATCCTTTTATGCTATCCAGAAATTCTATATCATTTCCAATCAACAATATGTCATCCACATATAATATCAGAAATGCTACAGAGCTCCCACTCACTTTCTTGTAAATACAGGCTTCTCCAAAAGTCTGTATAAAACCATATGCTTTGATCACCTCATCAAAGCGTATATTCCAACTCCGAGATGCTTGCACCAGTCCATAGATGGATCGCTGGAGCTTGCATACTTTGTTAGCACCTTTTGGATCGAAAAAACCTTCTGGTTGCATCATATACAACTCTTCTTTGAGATATCCATTCAGGAATGCAGTTTTGACATCCATTTGCCATATTTCATAATCATAAAATGCGGCAATTGCTAACATGATTCGGACAGACTTAAGCATCGCTACAGGTGAGAAAGTCTCATCGTAGTCAACTCCTTGAACTTGTCGAAACCCTTTTGCAACAAGTCGAGCTTTGTAAATAGTAACATTATCGTCTGCGTCGGTCTTCCTCTTGAAGATAAATTTATTTTTGATGGCTTGCCGATCATCGGGCAAGTCAACCAAAGTCCACACTTTGTTCTCATACATGGATCCCATCTCAGATTTCATGGGCTCAAGCCATTTTGCGGAATCTGGGCTCATCATCGCTTCCTCATAGTTCGTAGGTTCATCATGGTCTCGTAACATGACTTCCAGAACTGGGTTGCCGTACCACTCTGGTGCGGAACGTACTCTGGTTGATCTACGACGTTCAGCAGAAACTTGATCTGAAGTTTCATGATCATCATCATTAGCTTCCACACTAACTAGTGTAGGAATCACTCGAACAATTTTCTGTGATGTACTACTTTCTAATTCAGGAGAAGGTACAATTACCTCATCAAGTTCTACTGTCCTCCCACTCACTTGTTTCGAGAGAAACTCCTTCTCTAGAAAGGATCCATTTTTAGCAACGAATATCTTGCCTTCGGATCTATGATAGAAGGTGTACCCAACAGTCTCTTTTGGGTATACTATGAAGACACATTTCTCCGACTTGGGTTCGAGCTTATCAGGTTGAAGCTTTTTCACATAAGCATCGCAACCCCAAACTTTAAGAAACGACAATTTTGGTTTCTTCCCAAACCATAGTTCATAAGGTGTCGTCTCAACGGATTTAGATGGTGCCCTATTTAACGTGAATGCAACTGTCTCTAAAGCATAACCCCAAAACGATAGTGGTAAATCGGTAAGAGACATCATAGATCGCACCATATCCAATAAAGTACGGTTACGACGTTCGGACACACCATTGCGCTGTGGTGTTCCGGGTGGCGTGAGTTGTGAAACTATTCCACATTGTTTCCAATGAAGACCAAACTCGTAACTCAAATATTCACCTCCACGATCAGATCACAGAAACTTTATTTTCTTGTTACGATGATTCTCTACTTCACTCTGAAATTCTTTGAACTTTTCAAATGTTTCAGACTTGTGTTTCATTAAGTAGATATACCCATATCTGCTCAAATCATCAGTGAAGGTCAGAAAATAACGATACCTGCCGCGAGCTTCAACACTCATTGGTCCGCATACATCAGTATGTTTGATTTCCAACAAATCTGTTGCCCGCTCCATAGTTCCGGAGAACGGAGTTTTAGTCATCTTGCCTATGAGGCATGGTTCGCAAGCACCAAGTGATTCATAATCAAGTGATTCCAAAAGTCCATCACTATGGAGTTTCTTCATGCGCTTTACACCAATATGACCTAAACGGCAGTGCCACAAATAAGTTGCTCTATCATTATTAACCTTGCATCTTTTGGCTTCAATATTATGAATATGTGTATCACTACAATCGAGATCTAATAAGAATAGACCACTCTTCAAGGGTGCATGACCATAAAAGATATTATTCATAAAAATAGAACAACCATTATTCTCTGATTTAAATGAATAACCGTCTCGCAACAAACAAGATCCAGATATAATGTTCATGCTCAACGCTGGCACCAAATAACAATTATTAAGGTCTAAAACTAATCCCGAAGGTAGATGCAGAGGTAGCATGCCGACGGCGATCACATCGACTTTGGAACCATTTCCCATGCGCATCGTCACCTCGTCCTTAGCCAATCTTCGTTTAATCCGTAGTCCCTATTTCGAGTTACAAATATTAGCAACCGAACCGTTATCAAATACCCAGGTACTACTACGAGCATTAGTAAGGTACACATCAATAACATGTATATCACATATACCTTTGTTCACCTTGCCATCCTTCTTATCCGCCAAATACTTGGGGCAGTTCCGCTTCCAGTGTCCAGTCCCTTTGTAGTAGAAGCACTTAGTTTCAGGCTTGGCTCCAGACTTGGGTTTCTTCGCGGGAGTAGCAACTGTCTTGCTATTCTTCTTGAAGTTCCCCTTCTTTCCCTTGCCCTTTTTCTTGAAACTAGTGGTCTTGTTAACCATCAACACTTGATGCTCCTTTTTGATTTCTACCTCTGCAGCCTTGAGCATAGCGAAGAGCTCGGGAATTGTTTTCTGCATCCCTTGCATATTATAGTTCATCACGAAGCCTTTATAGCTTGGTGGCAGTGATTGAAGAACTCTATCAATAACACTATCCTCGTCAACTTTGCAACCAAGTTGAGTCATATGATTGTAGTACCCAGACATTCTGAGCAAGTGTTCAGTGATAGAACTATTCTCCTCCATCTTGCAGCTGTAGAACTTATTGGAAATCTCATATTTCTCAATCCGGGCATTTGCTTGAAATATTAACTTCAATTCCTGGAACATCTCATATGGTCCATGACGTTCAAAACATCGTTGAAGTCCCGGTTCTAAGCTGTAAAGCATAGCACACTGAACTATCATGTAGTCATCAGACCGCGTCTGCCAGACATTCAAAGCGTCTACATTGGCGGGAGGGGGCTTGTCACCTAGCGGTGCTTCAAGGACATAATTCTTCTGTGCAGCAATGAGGATAATCCTCAAGTTACGGACCCAGTCCGTGTAATTGCTACCATCATCTTTCAACTTAGCTTTCTCTAGGAATGCATTAAAATTCAAAGGAACGATAGCACGGGCCATTGATCTACAACAACATAGATATGCAAAAACTATCAAGACTAAGTTCATGATAAATTGAAGTTCAATTAATCATATTACTTAAAGAACTCCCACTTAGATAGACATCCCTCCGGTCATCTAAATGATCACGTGATCCAAATCAACTAAACCATGTCCGATCATCACGTGAGATGGAGTAGTTTCAATGGTGAACTTCTTATGTTGATCATATCTACTATATGATTCACGCTCGACCTTTCGGTCTCCAGTGTTCCGAGTCCATATCTGCATATGCTAGGCTCGTCAAGTTTAACCCGAGTATTCTGCGTGTGCAAAACTGGCTTACACCCGTTGTATGTGAACGTAGAGCTTATCACACCCGATCATCACGTGGTGTCTTGGCACGACGAACTTTCGCAACGGTCCATACTCAGGGAGAACACTTGTACCTTGAAATTTTTGAAAGGGATCATCTTATAATGCTACCGTCGTACTAAGCAAAATAAGAAGCATAATAAGATAAACATCACATGCAATCAAAATATGTGACATGATATGGCCATCATCATCTTGTGCTTTTGATCTCCATCTTCAAAGCACCATCATGATCACCTTCGTCACCGGCGCGACACCTTGATCTCCATCGTAGCATCGTTGTCGTCTCGCCAACTATTGCTTCCACGACTATCGCTACCGCTTAGTGATAAAGTAAAGCAATTACATGGAGACTGTATTTCATACAATAAAGCGACAACCATATGGCTCCTGCCAGTTGCCGATAACTTTACAAAACATGATCATCTCATACAAAGCCGTATATCTCATCATGTCCTGACCATATCACATCACAACATGCCCTGCAAAAACAAGTTAGACGTCCTCTACTTTGTTGTTGCAAGTTTTACGTGGCTGCTACGGGCTTAGCAAGAACCGTTCTTACCTACGCATACAAAAAAACCACAACGATGTTTCGTCAAGTATGTGCGGTTTTAACCTTCACAAGGACCGGGCGTAGCCACACTCGATTCGGCTAAAGTGAGAGAGACAGACACCCGCCAGTCACCTTTAAGCAACGAGTGCTCATAAAGGTGAAACCAGTCTCGCGTAAGCGTACGCGTAATGTCGGTTCGGGCCACTTCATCTCACAATACCGCCGAAGCAAAGTATGACATGCTGGTAAGCAGTATGACTAGTATCGCCCACAACTCATTGTATTCTACTCGTGCATATCATCTACGCATAGACCTGGCTCATGATGCCACTGTTGAGGAATGTAGTATTTTAAAATTTTCCTACGCTCAGGCAAGATCTATCTACCAGATGCTGATGGCTTCTCGCCCCTCGTTGGTTACCCCAAGTGGAAGGTTGAGATGTAGCGTAGCAGCAAATTTCCCTTGGCAAAGATACCAAGGATCGAATCCCATGAGACTCCGAGGGTCGACAAGTAGGTGTCAACGACGCCAGAAACTTAGCGGTTGACGGGACCTGCACACAGATACAAATAACTTTGCTCCCAACGAGTACAGAGAGGTTGTCAATCCCTCCGGCCTTGTTGTTTACAAAGGATCAAACACAAGAGATAATAATGATAGCTATGACTGCAACTAGGAAATAAAAACAGGAAGTAAATAAAAGGTGTGATCAGCGGTGGTAATATGGACCGGGGTCCCATGATGTTCACTAGTGATGTCTCTCTCCCAAAAGACGATAAAACAGCAAAGCGAGGTAAACAAATTATAGCTGGGCAATTGACAGGATTATGTGCGCAAACCAATGCTAACTATGCTGCAAAGAAAGGTAGAGGCTCAAAAGCATGGGCGGTACGCCAAGGCAAGTAGACCGAAATCCATCTGCATCTACTACTAATCATCCACCTTGAGATATCTATCCAGAACATCTCGCTGGTATTAAGTTGCGAAGCCCACCCAAAGTGTAAACTCAAAGCAACAGACAACTGCATTAAAAGAACTTTGCGTAAACTAAACAATCCTTGCACCCGCAAGTACAAGCACCATTGTTTTCTCCCTTGTGGCAACAGCACATCCCCTAGACTCATGTTTCTGTCACTCAAGCTAGTCATCAGGGGGCATGAACCCACAATCAAGCATAACGCTCCCTCTTGGAGTTACTACCTACTACTTGGCCAAAGCAATAAACAGCAACGGAGAACATGCAAGAATTACTCAAGAACAAAGATATAAAAGAGGTGAATCAAATATATTACTCAAACACAATCTGAACATAGTCTCATAATCCATCAGATCCCAGCAAACTCAGCAAAGCAACAACAGAAAGATTACATATGTGACTCGATCATGTAGGGCAGCTCACGAGGTATAAACCATGAAGAGCAAAGAGGGGAGGAGAACATCACATAGCTACTGATCATGGACCCATGGTCCAAGGTGGACTACTCACGACTCATCCGGGAAGCGTCCATGGTGGTGGAGAAGCTCCCGGTGGTGGTTCTCCCCTCCGGCAGGGTGCCGGGAAGAGTTCTCCTGATGCTCCCGATCTTGGAAGCACTGCGGCGGCGGAACAGAGGCGAGATCGCGAAAAAGGGTTCTGTCCTCGAGGGTTTCGGGACGAGAGGGATATATATGCGAAGGGGGGCAGCCAGAGGCGGAGCAGGGGCCCCAGGCGCCCCCCTGGCGCGGCCAGGGGTGGGGCCGCGCCAGGTGGCCGCCTGGGCCTCCCCTGGCTCCCCTCTGGCCCATCTTTGGTTCTTCGCGAAGCTTCCTGTACGCTGATTTTTCCTATATTTTTCCTGGAATTTTTGGAGCACTTTTAATATGGGGGAAACCTGAAATAGAAAAACAGCAGAAAACAGGAACTGACACTGTGGTGCACTGAGTTAATAGGTTAGTCCAAATATGATCAAAAGTGTATGGAAGTGCATCAATATCATAGCAATATCACACAAAAGAAGCATGGAGCAAGCATAAATTATAGATACGTTTTGGACGTATCAACATCCCCAAGCTTAATTCCTGCTCGTCCTCGAGTAGGTAAATGATAACAAGCATAATTTCTGTGGTGACATGCTATCAACCATATAAGAACTTTTTAAGTAAAGCAATCAAGGAATGTAATTCAATTCAAGTCATAACAAGCAAGAGTCTATATTAGCATTGTAACAAGCAACATAAGAACATAAAGGTGCAAGAGCTCTCGCTGTCCGTGACTCGAATGTCTCCAAATGGTGTTTGCGTGCAAGAAAGGGGATAGGGATATACGAGAGAGTAAAACATATTTTTTGTATTGTTGAGAACTTAATCTACTAAAGTTTCACACTTGGTCTTCTTTGGAATCTTATCTTGACTCATCCCCGGACCACTAGCCAGGTACAAGTCAAAATGGTCCACTCCCTTTCGATATTTTGAGCACTCATGCAATGGATGAGCGTAAGCAAGAAAGTTGACACTTAGGATGGCAAATAGAGAAAAAGTATGGAGGGGGAAGACAAAAAAGGTGTGAAAGGCTCACATCAATGAGGACAATCATAGGCGAGAGAAAGCCAAATGATAGATATGATGTGAGGAGTAGGGATTGCCATGCAACGGATGCACATATGAGCTAAGGTAAGCTCTCCAATGGAACTAGTGGGGGTGCATCCAACTTGCTCGCTCAAGAAGACCTAGAGCTCTTTTGAGGAGGCTCATCATTGGAATATACAAGCCAAGTTCTATAGTGTGAAGGTCCCCACATAGCTATATGCATGAATGATAATCTCTATGGAGTACAAGGTATAAGATGGAGTACGAGTGTGGATCTCTCAAAAGGAATAGTAGTGTGCCCCCTTCTCTCTTTTTATTTCTTTTTCTCCTTTTTCTATATATTTTTTATTTTTTTCTGGCCTCAATGGCTCTTTCTATTTAACTCGCATTTGTCCTCTTTGGGATCTTTTGATTTTGTCCTCTTTGGGATCTTTTCCTCACTTTAGGGGCAACACTCTATATATTACAAGAAGTATAGAAGATCTTTCACACTTTACAAAAGTACTCAACATAAAGAAAATGAAACTATCATGATGTATGCAAATGTATGCCTCTGCCGGTGTAGCAGGATATGCAATGATACTAGCGCGTCATGTAGCAATGATTAGGGCAAGGCCCAACTAGCATGTGGCTCATCTATCAAGCAAAAGCATGTATGACATGAAAATCAAGTCATGAGAAGATGGATGTTGCATGGCAATGTATCTCAGAAAGGCTATGGAAATGCCTTGATAGGTAGGTATGGTGGCTGTTTTGAGGAAGGATATAATGAGGCTTATGATGACAGAGCGTATCGTGCCAAGGATTTGGATGCACCGGCGAAGTATGCGCCAACTCTCGAGGTGAGATAGGGCAATGCACGGTACCGAAGAGGCTAGAAAAATATGGCTAGGTGGAAGTGTCAACTTTCGAATACTCACATTAGTCCGAAGAACTCATGCACCTATTATCGGTAACTCTCAATCTAATTAAGAGGTTCACAAAGAGACAAGTACCCCGAGGAGGAGTGTATGGGGGTTTGGTTATCCTTGCGCATCCTCGACTCATGGTACGTGAGTGTACTCTAATATTCGATCCCTCCAAAGATTAGTGATCCATCTAGTAGCTAAAGTTCTCAACTATTTTGTAGGTTTTCGAAAATAAACACGGATTGCCCAAAATACGACATCTATCACTAATAGGCTAAAGCTCTTGACACCAAAAGTTCAGACATTACTCATGGCAATACCTCAAAACTATTGCAAGTTACTACTAAAATTAAATAGCAACCTCAATTACCTACTTTAAGTTAAGACACATAACTCAGTGCAACAGGCAAACTCTCTTAACAAGATAAACATGAAAACTCAAGAGAGTTCAGCAACCAACTAAACAAAAGCTCTTTAAAAAGAAAAGCATGAAAACTAAGAGCTAAACATGACAGCAGCTATGGAAAGACAAAGAACACACACAGCAAAGATAAGCATGAAAAATCCTATGTTGTGTTCTAGGTTGAAGTGGAGCGTCTTTCTCTCCCACAAAAAGAAAGCTGGGTTCTAACTTGTTATGAACAGCAAGCAAAGCTAAAGAAAACTAAAAAAAAGAAACTATGAGCAAGACGCTCCAAGCATAGCACATAACGCATGAAGTGATAAAATTATAGTGGAACGAAAGACGAACTGATAATTGTTGATGGAGAAGGGGATGCATGGGGGCATCCCCAAGCTTAGACGCTTGAGTCTTCTTGAATATTTCATGGGGGTGCACGGGGGCATCCCCAAGCTTGAGCGTTTGACCCTCCTGAATCTTCTTTTATCATCTTCCCTCGCACACTTGAAAACTCCCTTCATACATAACTCATCATAATCTGATTAGCGAGGTTAGTATCCACAATAAAATAATTTTTCCCTACTGGAAATAAAGATAATCTTGAAGAGCTACTGTTTCTCAAGATTGCCAAAAGGTTTTTGCAAAGAAAAAGCAAGTTCAAGGTTTGCAAAACGAAGAAAAGGCAAAACAGGACAGAATCTGTGAAAAACAGACCAGCAGGTAGTAAATAATTTTTTCGGGGCACTTCTGCAACTCAAATAAAAAAACTCAGAATAGACGCTCGAAAGCCAATTGTATAGATCACGCTGTCAAAAAAATTCAGATCAAAAAGATGATCTGGTGATTTTATTCGAATTTTTCTGGCCAAGGACAGAATCTGTTTTCTGGACAGCATGTCACAACTTTTGAACTTTCTTGCAATCAGAGGCTAAACTTGGCACAAAGCTGAAAAAAAGATACAATGATGATGCTACTGTAGTAACAAACATCAAGACACAACAAAAGCAAAATAAAACCTAATTCGTTGTGGGCTGCCTCCCAAAAGCGCTTTCTTTTATGCCTTTAAGCTAGGCATGATGCAAAAAGAGAAGATCAAGTTTTATCAAGAGTAAGAGAATAGCCAGCCCGTGTAACGGACTCAAAAGGCAACTTAATCTTCTTTCTAGGGAAGTGTTCCATCCCTTTCTTGAGAGGGAATTGGAATTTTATATTCCCCTCTTTCATGTCAATGATAGCACCAACGGTGCGAAGAAAAGGACGTCCCAAAATAATTGGACATGAAGGTTCACATTCAATATCCATAATAGTAAAATCAACGAGAACATAATTGTCATTGACAATGATAAGAACATCGTCGATCTTCCCCAATGGTTTCTTTACGGAAGAATCAACAAGACGAACACCAAAAGAACAAGGATCAAAAGGTTTCAATTCAAACATATCATACATTCTTTTGCGCATAACGGAGGTACTAGCTCCAACATCACATAAAGCATAGCAAGAGAAGTTGTTCAATTTAATTTTGACTATGGGATCCCAACCATCTTCTAGCTTCCTAGGGATGGAAGTCTCAAGCTTGAGCTTTTCTTCCCTAGCTTTGGTAAGAGCATTGGTGATATGCTCTGTGAAGGCAAGGTTAAGTGTGCTAGTGTGGGGGTCTTTAGCCATTCTGTGAAGAAAACCAATAACTTCAGAAAGGGTGCAATTATCAAAATCAAGGTCACTACTATCAAGTAAAGTGGTACTGGTGTCCTTTAGGCTCACTTGTTTGGTAGCTTCTATGGTCATAGGAGTTTCTTCTTCTACGGTTGAGGTCATAGCATCACCATTAATAGGTCCAATGGGACTAGGAGTGCATTGGGTGCTAAGAGTTTGGATATCCTCAACAACTTGGATAGTAGCAACAGTGTGGTGGGTAGGAAGGTTCTTAATTCTATCGTCTTCCTCCTTTAGGGGTGCAACCACTTCAGGTTTAGCTGCCATTTGGTTTATCAAAGTGGCTTGTGTGTGGGACATATTGGAAACTTGGGTCTCAATGATGGTGAGCCTAGTCTGGAGGTTAGAAATCTCAATATTTAGGCTCTCCAGTTGTCTACCAATGTCTAGCAAGATAGCAGTATGCTCATCTAATTGCCTCTAGAAGGTCTTGTTTTGTTCATATTGGGTGCACATGTAGTTCTTACTGGCCTTCTCTATTTCTAGAAGTTTCTCATAACTAGGCATTTCTCTATCTCTAGGGGTGGAGTTCTTGGTGCTAGGATAAGTATTGTTGTTCCCATAGGAATTAGAGGGGAACGGTCTAGGGTTGCTACCAAAATTACTCCTATAAGCATTGTTATTGGAGTTGTTTCTAGAGATAAAGTTCACATCTACTTGATCTTGAGTAATCAAAGAATTTAAAGGAACATCATGAGGATCAATAGAAGATTGCTTGGAAAGTAGAGACATGATCAAGTCAACTTTTTCATTTAGGGAGGAAATCTCCTCGACAGAGTTTACCTTCCTACCTGTTGGAGCGCGTTCGGTGTGCCATTGGGAATAGTTGGTCATCATCTCGTCGAGAAGCTTCGTGGCAGCACCAAGTGTAGTTGACATAAAGGTTCCTCCCGCGGCCGAATCTAACAAGTTCCGCGAGGTAAAGTTCAAGCCTGCATAAAAAGTTTGGATAACCATCCAAGTAGTCAAACCATGAGTAGGGCAGTTCTTAACAAGAGATTTCATGCGTTCCCAAGCTTGGGAAACGTGTTCATTATCCAATTGTTTAAAATTCATTATGTTACTCCTTAATTGGATAATTTTAGCAGGGGGATAGTACTTCCCAATAAAGGCATCCTTGCACTTGTCCCAAGAATCTATACTATTCCTAGGCAAGGATTGAAACCAGATTTTAGCTCCTCCTCTCAAGGAGAAAGGAAAAAGCTTAAGCTTAACAATATCACCATCTACTTCTTTGTACTTTTGCATATCACAGAGCTCAACAAAATTATTTAAGTGCAAAGCAGCATCATCTCCAGCACCGGAGAATTGATCTTTCATAACTAGGTTCAGCAAAGCAGGTTTAATCTCATAAGAAGGTGCTGAAGTGGCAGGTGTAGCAATAGGTGTGCAGATAAAGTCATTGTTGTTATGACTAGTGAAGTCACACAACTTGGTGTTCTCGGTGGAACCCATAGCAGCAGCAAGCAAGATAACTATTTTTGTGATTTTTGGTAAGGGACAGTAAAGCAAAAACTGCAAGGTAAACTAACAAGACTAAAAAGCAAAGATAAAAGATAGCGTGCAACTCCCCTATCTTGAGGAGTGGAGTCCCCGGCAACGGCGCCAGAAACTTGCTTGATGGCTTCTCGCCCCTCGTTGGTTCCCCAAGTGGAAGGTTGAGATGTAGCATAGCGGCAAATTTCCATTGGCAAAGATACCAAGGATCGAATCCCGTGAGACTCCGAGGGTCGACAAGTAGGTGTCAACGGCGCCAAAAACTTAGCGGTTGACGGGACCTACACACAGATACAGATAACTTTGCTCCCAACGAGTACAGAGAGGTTGTCAATCCCTCCGGCCTTGTTGTTTACAAAGGATCAAACACAAGAGATAATAATGATAGCTATGACTGCAACTAGGAAATAAAAACAGGAAGTAAATAGAAGGTGTGATTGAAGGAAATATGCCCTAGAGGCAATAATAAAGTTGTTATTTATATTTCCTTATATCATGATAAATGTTTATTATTCATGCTAGAATTGTATTAACCGGAAACTTAGTACATGTGTGAATACATAGACAAAACAATATGTCCCTAGTATGCCTCTACTAGACTAGCTCATTGATCAAAGATGGTTATGTTTCCTAGCCATAGACATGAGTTGTCATTTGATCAACGGGATCACATCATTAGGAGAATGATGTGATGGACAAGACCCATCCGTTAGCATAGCATTATGATCGTTTAGTTTTACTGCTATTGCTTTCTTCATGACTTATACATGTTCCTATGACTATGAGATTATGCAACTCCCGAATACCGTAGGAACACCTTGTGTGCTATCAAACGTCACAACGTAACTGGGTGATCATAAAGATGCTCTACAGGTTTCTCCGAAAGTATTCGTGGTGTTGGCATAGATCAAGATTAGGATTTGTCACTCCGATTGTCGGAGAGGTATCTCTGGGCCCTCTCGGTAACACACATCACAATAAGCCTTGCAAGCAAAAGACTAATGAGTTAGTCACAACATGATGTGTTACGGAACGAGTAAAGAGACTTGCCGGTAACGAGATTGAAAAAGGTATGGAGATACCGACGATCGAATCTCGGGCAAGTAACATACCGATGACAAAAGGAACAACGTATGTTATTATGCGGTTTTGACCGATAAAAGATCTTCGTAGAATATGTAGGAGCCAATATGAACATCCAGGTTCCGCTATTGGTTATTGACCGGAGATGAGTCTCGGTCATGTCTACATAGTTCTCGAACCCGTAGGGTCCGCACGCTTAACGTTTGATGACGATCGGTATTATGAGTTTATGAGTTTTGATGTACCGAAGGTAGTTCGGAGTCCCGGATGAGATCACGGACATGACGAGGAGTGTCGGAATGTCCGAGACATAAAGATTGATATATTGGACGACTATATTCGGACACCGGAAGTGTTCCGGAAAAGTTTCGGATTTAACTGGATTGCCGGAGGGGGTTACCGGAACCCCCTACGAGGGGGGATGGTCCATAGTGGGCCTTGAGGAAAGGAGAGAGGCAGCCCATAGTGGCTGGCCGGCGCCCCACCTAGGAATCCTAGTTGGACTAGGATTGGGGGGGGCGCCACCTCTCCCTCTTTTCCTTTCCCTCTCTTCCTTCTTGGTGGACTCCTACTAGGAATAGGATTGCAATCCTATTCCTAGTAGGATTGCCCTAGCCGCACCATAGGAGGCAGGCCGGCCCTCCCCTCTTGCTCCTTTATATACGGGGGCAGGGGGCACCCAAAGACACACAAGTTGAGTTGTTCCAGCCGTGTGCGGTGCCCCCCTCCAACACACCTCGGTCATACCATTGCAGTGCTTGGGCGAAGCCCTGCGCCGGTAAATACATCATATCCGTCACCACGCCGTCGTGCTGACGAAACTCTCCCGTGAAGCTCAACTGGATCAAGAGCTCGTGGGACGTCATCAAGCTGAACGTGTGCTGAACGCGGAGGTGCCGTAAGTTCGGTGCTTGATCGGTTGGATAGCGAAGAAGTTCGACAACATCAACCGCGTCACTTGACGCTTCCGCTCCCGGTCTACGAGGGTACGTAGACACACTCTCCCCTCTCGTTGCTATGCATCTGGTAGATAGATCTTGCGTGATCGTAGGAAAATTTAAAAATACTACGTTCCCCAACAGTGGCATCATGAGCCAGGTCTATGCGTAGATGATATGCACGAGTAGAACACAATGAGTTGTGGGCGATACTAGTCATACTGCTTACCAGCATGTCATACTTTGCTTCGGCGGTATTGTGAGATGAAGCGGCCCGGACCGACATTACGCGTACGCTTACGCGAGACTGGTTTCACCGTTACGAGCACTCGTTGCTTAAAGGTGACTGGCGGGTGTCTGTCTCTCTCACTTTAGCTGAATCAAGTGTGGCTACACCCGGTCCTTGTGAAGGTTAAAACAGCACATACTTGACGAAACATCGTTGTGGTTTTGTATGCGTAGGTAAGAACTGTTCTTGCTAAGCCCGTAGCAGCCACGTAAAACTTGCAACAACAAAGTAGAGGACGTCTAACTTGTTTTTGCAGGGCATGTTGTGATGTGATACGGTCAAGACATGATGAGTTATACGGTTTTGTATGAGATGATCATGTTTTGTAAAGTTATCGGCAACTGGTAGGAGCCATATGGTTGTCGCTTTATTGTATGAAATGCAATCGCCATGTAATTGCTTTACTTTATCGCTAAGCGGTAGCGATAGTCGTAGAAGCAATAGTTGACGAGACGACAACGATGCTACGATGGAGATCAAGGTGTCGCGCCGGTGACGAAGGTGATCATGACGGTGCTTTGGAGATGGAGATCAAAAGCACAACATGATGATGGCCATATCATGTCACATATTTTGATTGCATGTGATGTTTATCTTATTATGCTTCTTATTTTGCTTAGAACGACGGTAGCATTATAAGATGATCCCTTACTAAATTTCAAGGTATAAGTGTTCTCCCTGAGTATGCACCGTTGCGAAAGTTCGTCGTGCCGAGACACCACGTGATGATCGGGTGTGATAAGCTCTACGTTCAAATACAACGGGTGTAAGCCAGTTTTGCACATGCAGAATACTCGGGTTAAACTTGACGAGCCTAGCATATGCAGATATGGCCTCGGAACACTGGAGACCGAAAGGTCGAGCGTGAATCATATAGTAGATATGATCAACATAAGATGTTCACCATTGAAACTACTCCATCTCACGTGATGATCGGACATGGTTTAGTTGATTTGGATCACGTGATCATTTAGATGACCGGAGGGATGTCTATCTAAGTGGGAGTTCTTTAATTAATATGATTAAATTGAACTTTAATTTATCATGAACTTAGTCCTGGTAGTATTAGCATATCTATGTTGTAGATCAATAGCTCGTGATGTTGCTCCCCGTTTATTTTGTATGTTCCTAGAGAAAACTAAGTTGAAAGATGTTAGTAGCAATGATGCGGAATTGTTCCGTGACCTGAGGATTATCCTCATTGCTGCATAGAAGAATTATGTCCTTGATGCACCGCTAGGTGACAGACCTATTGCAGGAGCAGATGCAGACGTTATGAACGTTTTGACAAAAGCTCGGTATGATGACTACTTGATAGTTTAAGTGCACCATGCTTTACGGCTTAGAACCGGGACTTCAAAAACGTTTTGAACGCCACGGAGCATATAAGATGTTCCAAGAGTTGAAATTAGTATTTCATACTCATGCCCGTGTCGAGAGGTATAAGACCTCTGACAGTACTTTGCCTACAAGATGGAGGAGAATAGCTCAACCAGTGAGCATGTGCTCAGATTGTCTGGGTAGTACAATTGCTTGAATCAAGTGGGAGTTAATCTTCCAGATAAGATAGTAATTGACAAAGTTCTCTAGACACTATCACCAAGTTAGTAGAACTTCGTGACGAACTATAATATGCAAGGGATGACGAAAGTAATTCCCGAGCTCTTCACGATGCTGAAATCGGCGAAGGTAGAAATCAAGAAAGAGCATCAAGTGTTGATGGTTAACCAGACCACTTGTTTCAAGTAAAGGGAAAAGGGATAGAAGGGGAACTTCAAGAAGAATGACAAGCAAGTTGTCACTCCCGTGAAGAAACCCAAAGCTAAACTCAAGCCTGAAACTAAGTGCTTCTACTGCAAAGGAAATGGTCACTAGAAGTGGAACTGCCCTAGATATTTGGCGGATAAGAAGGATGGCAAAGTGAACAAAGGTATATTTGATATACAGATTATTGATGTGTATTTTACTAGTGTTCATAGCAACTCCTCGGTATTTGATATTGGTTCAGTTGCTAAAGAGTAGTAACTCGAAATGGGAGTTGCATAATGAACAGAAACTAGTTAAAGGATGAAGTGACGATGTGTATTGGAAGTAGTTCCAAGATTGATATGATCATCATCGCACACTCCCTATACTTTCGGGATTAGTGTTGAACCTAAATAAGTGTTATTTGGTGTTTTGTGTTGAGCATGAATATGATTTGATCATGTTTATTGCAATACGGTTATTCATGTAAGTTAGAGAATAATTGTTGTTCTGTTTACATGAATAAAACCTTCTATGGTCATACACCCAATGAAAATGGTTTGTTGGATCTCGATCGTGTGATACACATATTCATAATATTGAAGCCAAAAGATGCAAGGTTAATAATGATAGTGCAACTTATTAGTGGCACTACCGTTTAGGTCATATTGGTGTAAAGCGCATGAAGAAACTCCATAGTGATGGACTTTTGGAATCACTTGATTATAATCACTTGGTGCTTGCGAACCATGCGTCATGGGCAAGATGACTAAAACTCCGTTCTCCGGAACCGTGGAGCGAGCAACAGAGTTGTTGGAAATCATACATACTGATGTATGCGGACCAATGAGTGTTGAAGCTCACGGCAGGTATCGTTATTTTCTGACCTTCACTGATGATTTGAGCAGATATGGGTATATCTACTTAATGAAGCACAAGTCTGAAACATTTGAAAAGTTCAAAGAATTTCAGAGTGAAGTGGAGAATCATCGTAACAAGAAAATAAGAGTTTCTACGATATGATCGTAGAGGTAAAATATTTGAGTTAGCGAGTTTGACCTTCAATAAAAACAATGTGAAATAGTTTCACTACTCACGCCACCTAGAACACCACAGTGTAATGGTGTGTCCGAACGTCATAACCGTACTTTATTAGATATGGTGCGATCGATGATGTCTCTTACCGATCTACCACTATCGCTTTTAGGGTTATGCATTAGAGACAACTACATTCACGTTAAATAGGGCACCATCTAAATCCGTGGAGATGACACCGTATGATCTGTGGTTTGACGAGAAACCTTAGCTGTCATTTCTTTAAGTTTGGGACTGCGATGCTTATGTGAAAAAGTTTCAACATGATAAGCTCGAACCCAAATCGGAGAAGTAAATCTTCATAGGATACCCAAAAAGAAACTGTTGGGTACACCTTCTATCATAGATCCTAAGGCAAGGTCTTTATTGCTAAGAGTGGATCCTTTCTAGAGAAGGAGTTTCTCTCGAAAGAAGTGAGTGGGAGGAAAGTAGAACTTGATGAGGTAATTGTACCTTCTTCTGGATTGGAAAGTAGTACATCACAAAAAATTGTTCCAGTGATTCCTACACCAATCAGTGAGGAAGTTAATGATGATGATCATGAAACTTCGGATCAATTTTCTGCTGAACGTCGTAGATCAACCAGAGTACGTTCCGCACCAGAGTGGTACGGCAACCCAGTTCTGGAAATCATGTTACTAGACCATGATGAACCTGCGAACTATGAGGAAGCGATGATGAGCCCAGATTCCGCAAAATGGCTTGAGGCCATGAAATCTGAGATGGGATCCATGTATGAGAACAAAGTATGGACTTTGGTTGACTTGCCCGATGATCGGCAGGCCATCGAAAATAAATGGATCTTCAAGAGGAAGACTGACGCAAACGGTAATGTTACTGTTTACAAAGCTCGACTTGTTGCGAAAGGGTTTCGACAAGTTCAAGGAGTTGACTACGATGAGACTTTCTCACCCGTAGCGATGCTTAAGTCTGTCAGAATCATGTTAGTAATTGCCGCATTTTATGAAATCTGGCAAATGGATAACAAAACTGCATTCTTTAATGGATTTATTAAAGAAGACTTGTATATGATGCAACCAGAAGGTTTTGTCAATCCTAAAGGTGCTAACAAAATGTGCAAGCTCCAGCGATCCATCTATGGACTGGTGCAAGCATCTCGGAGTTGGAATATACGCTTTGATAAGTTGATCAAAGCATATAGATTTATACAGACTTGCGGTGAAGCCTGTATTTACAAGAAGTGAGTGCGAGCACTACAACCTTTCTGATAAGTATATGTGAATGACATATTGTAGATCGGAAATGATGTAGAATTTTCTGGAAAGCATAAAGGAGTGTTTGAAAGGAGTTTTTCAAAGAAAGACCTTGGTGAAGCTGCTTACATATTGGGCATCAAGATCTATAGAGATAGATCAAGACGCTTGATAAGACTTTCGATGAGTACATACCTTGATAAGATTTTGAAGTAGTTCAAAATGGATCAGTCAAAGAAGGAGTTCTTGCCTGACTTGTAAGGTGTGAAGTTGAGTAAGACTCAAAGCCAGACCACGGCAGAAAAATATAGAGAGAATGAAAGTCATTCCCTATGCCTCAGCCATAGGTTCTATAAAGTATGCCATGCTGTGTACCAAACATGTTGTGTACCTTGCCATGAGTTTGTCAAGGGGGTACAATAGTGATCCAGGAGTAGATCACTGCACAGCGGTCAAAATTATCCTTAGTAATTGGATGACTAAGGAAATGTTTCTCGATTATGGAGGTGATAAAGAGTTCGTCGTAAAGGGTTACGCCGATGCAAGCTTTGACACTAAATCTAGATGACTCTAAGTATCAATCTGGATGCGTATTGAAAGTGGGAGCAATTAGCTGGAGTAGCTCTATGCAGAGCATTGTAGACATAGAAATTTGTGAAATACATACGGATCTGAATGTGAAAGACCCGCTGACTAAACTTCTCTCACGAAGCAAAACATGATCACACCTTATTACTCTTGGGTATTAATCACATAAGCGATGTGAACTAGATTATTGACTCTAGTAAACCTTTTGGGTATTGGTCACATGGCGATGTGAACTATGGGTATTATTCACATAACGATGTGAACTATCGGTATTAAATCACATGGCGATGTGACCTAGATTATTGACTCTAGTGCAAGTGGGAGACTGAAGGAAATATGCCCTAGAGGCAATAATAAAGTTGTTATTTATATTTCCTTATATCATGATAAATGTTTATTATTCATGCTAGAATTGTATTAACCGGAAACTTAGTACATGTGTGAATACATAGACAAAACAGTATGTCCCTAGTATGCCTCTACTAGACTAGCTCATTGATCAAATATGGTTATGTTTCCTAGCCATAGACATGAGTTGTCATTTGATCAACGGGATCACATCATTAGGAGAATGATGTGATGGACAAGACCCATCCGTTAGCATAGCATTATGATCGTTTAGTTTTACTGCTATTGCTTTCTTCATGACTTATACATGTTCCTATGACTATGATATTATGCAACTCCCGAATACCGTAGGAACACCTTGTGTGCTATCAAACGTCACAACGTAACTGGGTGATCATAAAGATGCTCTACAGGTGTCTCCGAAAGTATTCGTGGTGTTGGCATAGATCAAGATTAGGATTTGTCACTCCGAGTGTCGGAGAGGTATCTCTGGGCCCTCTCGGTAACACACATCACAATAAGCCTTGCAAGCAAAAGACTAATGAGTTAGTCACAACATGATGTGTTACGGAATGAGTAAAGAGACTTGCCGGTAACGAGATTGAAATAGGTATGGAGATACCGACGATCGAATCTCGGGCAAGTAACATACCGATGACAAAAGGAACAACGTATGTTATTATGCGGTTTTGACCGATAAAAGATCTTCGTAGAATATGTAGGAGCCAATATGAACATCCAGGTTCCGCTATTGGTTATTGACCGGAGATGAGTCTCGGTCATGTCTACATAGTTCTCGAACCCGTAGGGTCCCCACGCTTAACGTTTGATCACGATCGGTATTATGAGTTTATGAGTTTTGATGTACCGAAGGTAGTTCGGAGTCCCGGATGAGATCACGGACATGACGAGGAGTCTCGGAATGTCCGAGACATAAAGATTGATATATTGGACGACTATATTCGGACACCGGAAGTGTTCCTGAAAAGTTTCAGATTTAACTGGATTGCCGGAGGGGGTTACCGGAACCCCCTACGAGGGGGGATGGTCCATAGTGGGCCTTGAGGAAAGGAGAGAGGCAGCCCATAGAGGCTGGCCGGCGCCCAACCTAGGAATCCTAGTTGGACTAGGATTGGGGGGCGCCACCTCTCCCTCTTTTCCTTTCCCTCTCTTCCTTCTTGGTGGACTCCTACTAGGAATAGGATTGCAATCCTATTCCTAGTAGGATTGCCCTAGCCGCACCATAGGAGGCAGGCCGGCCCTCCCCTCTTGCTCCTTTATATACGGGGGCAGGGGGGCACCCAAAGACACACAAGTTGAGTTGTTCCAGCCGTGTGCGGTGCCCCCCTCCACAGAAACACACCTCGGTCATACCGTTGCAGTGCTTAGGCGAAGCCCTGCGCCGGTAAATACATCATATCCGTCACCACGCCGTCGTGCTGACGAAACTCTCCCGTGAAGCTCAACTGGATCAAGAGCTCGTGGGACGTCATCAAGCTGAACGTGTGCTGAACGCGGAGGTGACGTACGTTCGGTGCTTGATCGGTTGGATCGCGAAGAAGTTCGACAACATCAACCGCGTCACTTGACGCTTCCGCTCCCGGTCTACGAGGGTACGTAGACACACTCTCCCCTCTCGTTGCTATGCATCTGGTAGATAGATCTTGCGTGATCGTAGGAAAATTTAAAAATACTACGTTCCCCAACAGTGATCAGCGGTGGTAATACGGACCGGGGTCCCATGATGTTCACTAGTGATGTCTCTCTCCCAAAAGATGATAAAACAGCAAAGCGAGGTAAACAAATTACAGCTGGGCAATTAACAGGATTATGTGCGCGAACCAATGCTAACTATGCTGCAAAGAAAGGTAGAGGCTCAAAAGCATGGGCGGTACGCCAAGGCAAGTAGACCGAAATCCATCTGCATCTACTACTAATCATCCACCTTGAGATATCTATCCAGAACATCTAGCTGGTATTAAGTTGCGAATCCCACCCAAAGTGTAAACTCAAAGCAACAGACAACTGCATTAAAAGAACTTTGCGTAAAGTAAACAATCCTTCCACCCGCAAGTACAAGCACCGTTGTTTTCTCCCTTGTGGCAACATCACATCCCCTAGACTCATGTTTCTGTCACTCAAGCTAGTCATCAGGGGGCATGAACCCACAATCAAGCATAACGCTCCCTCTTGGAGTTACTACCTACTACTTGGCCAAAGAAATAAACAGCAACGGAGAACATGCAAGAATTACTCAAGAACAAAGATATAAAAGAGGTGAATCAAATATATTACTCAAACACAATCTGAACATAGTCTCATAATCCATCAGATCCCAGCAAACTCAGCAAAGCAACAGCAGAAAGATTACATATGTGCCTCGATCATGTAGGGCAGCTCACGAGGTCTAAACCATGAAGAGCAAAGAGGGGAGGAGAACATCACATAGCTACTGATCATGGACCCATGGTCCAAGGTGGACTACTCACGACTCATCCGGGAAGCGTCCATGGTGGTGGATGATACGTCCAAAACGTATCTATAATTTCTGCTTGCTCCATGCCACTTTTGGGTGATATTGCTATGATATTCATACACTTCCATACACTTTTGATCATATTTGGACTAACCTACTAATCCAGTGCACCCCAGTGCCAGTTTCTGTTTTCGGCTGTTTTTGTATTTCAGGTTTTCACATTACGAGAACTGCCAGGAAAAATCCAGAAAAATTATATAAAAAATCAGCGTTCCAGAACCTACCTTGCGCCCGAAGGACAGCCGGGGGGGGGGCCACCAGGGCCCCAGGCGCCCTGGTGGCGCGCCCCCCCTGGGCCGCGCCGGGGGGGTGCCTGGGCCCCCCGAGCCCCATCTGGTGCCCCCCTTTGGCATATATTTAGAGCGTCCTTCGAAACCTTCGGGACGGGAACTCTTTTTCGCGATCTCATCTCTGTTCCGCCGCCGCCGCCGCTTCCAAGATCGGGAGCACCAGGAGAACTCTTCCCGGCACCCTGCCGGAGGGGAGGATCACCATCGGGAGCCTCTCCACCACCATGGACGCCTCCCGGATGAGTTGTGAGTAGTCTCCCTTGGACCATGAGTCCATGACCAGTAGCTATGTGATGTTCTCCTCCCGTTCTTGTGCTTCACTAATTAGTCCTCGTGAGCTGCCCTACATGATCGAGGCACATATGTAATCCTTATGCTGTTGCTATGATGAGTTTGCTGAAGGAAATATGCCCTAGAGGCAATAATAAAGTTGTTATTTTATATTTCCTTATATCATGATAAATGTTTATTATTCATGCTAGAATTGTATTAACCGGAAACTTAATACATGTGTGAATACATAGACAAAACAGAGTGTCCCTAGTATGCCTCTACTAGACTATGAGTGTTCCTAACCATAGACATGAGTTGTCATTTGGTCAACGGGATCACATCATTAGGAGAATGATGTGATGGACTAGACCCATCCGTTAGCATAGCACTATGATCGTTTAGTTTTACTGCTATTGCTTTCTTCATGACTTATACATGTTCCTATGACTATGAGATTATGCAACTCCCGAATACCGTAGGAACACCTTGTGTGCTATCAAACGTCACAACGTAACTGGGTGATTATAAAGATGCTCTACAGGTGTTTCCGAAGGTGTTTGTGGTGTTGGCATAGATCAAGATTAGGATTTGTCACTCCGAGTGTCGGAGAGGTATCTCTGGGCCCTGTCGGTAATGCACATCATAATAAGCCTTGCAAGCAAATGACTAATGAGTTAGTCATGAGATGATGTATTACGGAATGAGTAAAGAGACTTGCGGGTTACGAGATTGAACTAGGTATTGAGATACCGACGATCGAATCTCGGGCAAGTAACATACCGATGACAAAGGGAACAACGTATGTTGTTATGCGGTTCGACCGATAAAGATCTTCGTAGAATATGTAGGAGCCAATATGGGCATCCTGGTTCCGCTATTGGTTATTGACCAGAGAAGTGTCTCGGTCATGTCTACATAGTTCTCGAACCCGTAGGGTCCGCACGCTTAAACGTTCGTTGACGATATAGTATTTAATGAGTTATGTATGTTGGTGACCGAATGTTATTCGGAGTCCCGGATGTGATCACGGACATGACGAGGAACTCCGGAATGGTCCGGAGATAAAGATTAATATATGAGACAATAGTGTTTGACCTCCAGAAGGGTTCCGGAATTCACTGGAAGGGGTTCCGGATGTTTCCCGAAGTGTTTGGGTACGAGAACACTTTATTTGGGCCAAAAGGGAAAGCACACAAGGTTTTTGGAAGGCGCAAAAGGAAGTTTTGCGGAGTCCAGGGGCCAGACGCCAGGGTCCCTGGTGTCTGGGTCCAGACGCCGAGAACCCTGGCGTCTGGCCCTGGAGTCCGAGAAGGACTCTTGCCTTTCGGGTGAAACCGACTTTGTGAAGGCTTTTACTCCAAGTTTCGACCCCAAGGCTCAACATATAAATAGAGGGGTAGGGCTAGCACCCAAGAGAGATCAAGATACACCAAGCCGTGTGCCGGCTACCCCGACCCTCTAGTTTATCCTCCGTCTAGTTTCTGTAGTGCTTGGCGAAGCCCTGCAGAGATTGTGCTTCATCAACAACCGTCACCACGCCGTCGTGCTTCCGGAACTCATCTACTACTTTGCCCGTCTTGCTGGATCAAGAAGGCGAGGACGTCATCGAGCTGAACGTGTGCTGAACGCGGAGGTGTCGTACGTTCGTTACTAGATCGGGACGGATCGTGAAGGTGCACGACTACATCAACCGCATTGATAAATGCTTCCGCTTTCGGTCTACGAGGGTACGTAGACACACTCTCCCCTCTCGTTGCTATGCATCTAGTAGATAGATCTTGCGTGATCGTAGGAAAATTTTGAAAATACTACGTTCCCCAACAGTGGTATCAGAGCCAGGTCTATGCGTAGATGATATGCATGAGTAGAACACAATGAGTTGTGGGCGATACTAGTCATGCTGCTTACCAGCATGTCATACTTTGCTTCGGCGGTATTGTGAGATGAAGCGGCCCGGACCGACATTACGCGTACGCTTACGCGAGACTGGTTTCACCGTTACGAGCACTCGTTGCTTAAAGGTGACTGGCGGGTGTCTGTCTCTCTCACTTTAGCTGAATCAAGTGTGGCTACGCCCGGTCCTTGTGAAGGTTAAAACAATACATACTTGACGAAACATCGTTGTGGTTTTTGTATGCGTAGGTAAGAACGGTTCTTGCTAAGCCCGTAGCAGCCACGTAAAACTTGCAACAACAAAGTAGAGGACGTCTAACTTGTTTTTGCAGGGCATGTTGTGATGTGATATGGTCAAGACATGATGAGTTATACGGTTTTGTATGAGATGATCATGTTTTGTAATGTTATCGGCAACTGGCGGGAGCCATTTGGTTGTCGCTTTATTGTATGAAATGCAATCGCCATGTAATTGCTTTACTTTATCACTAAGCGGTAGCGATAGTCGTAGAAGCAATAGTTGGCGAGACGACAACGATGCTACGATGGAGATCAAGGTGTCGCGCCGGTGACGAAGGTGATCATGACGGTGCTTTAGAGATGGAGATCAAAAGCACAAGATGATGATGGCCATATCATGTCACATATTTTGATTGCATGTGATGTTTATCTTATTATGCTTCTTATTTTGCTTAGAACGACGGTAGCATTATAAGATGATCCCTTACTAAATTTCAAGGTATAAGTGTTCTCCCTGAGTATGCACCGTTGCGAAAGTTCGTCGTGCCGACACACCACGTGATGATCGGGTGTGATAAGCTCTACGTTCAAATACAACGGGTGTAAGCCAGTTTTGCACACGCAGAATACTCGGGTTAAACTTGACGAGCCTAGCATATGCAGATATGGCCTCGGAACACTGGAGACCGAAAGGTCGAGCGTGAATCATATAGTAGATATGATCAACATAAGATGTTCACCATTGATACTACTCCATCTCACGTGATGATCGGACATGGTTTAGTTGATTTAGATCACGTGATCATTTAGATGACCAGAGGGATGTCTATCTAAGTGGGAGTTCTTTAATTAATATGATTAAATTGAACTTTAATTTATCATGAACTTGGTCCAGGTAGTATTAGCATATCTATGTTGTAGATCAATAGCTCGCGATGTTGCTCCACGTTTATTTTTTATATGTTCCTAGAGAAAACTAAGTTGAAAGATGTTAGTAGCAATGATGCGGAATTGTTCCGTGATCTGAGGATTATCCTCATTGCTGCACAGAAGAATTATGTTCTTGATGCACCGCTAGGTGACATATCTATTGCAGGAGCAGATGTAGACGTTATGAACGTTTGACAAGCTCGGTATGATGACTACTTGATAGATTAAGTGCACCATGCTTTACGGCTTAGAACCGGGACTTCAAAAACGTTTTGGACGCCACGGAGCATATAAGATGTTCCAAGAGTTAAAATTAGTATTTCATACTCATGCCCGTGTCGAGAGGTATGAAGACCTCTGATAGTACTTTGCCTACAAGATGGAGGAGAATAGCTCAACCAGTGAGCATGTGCTCAGATTGTCTGGGTACTGCAATTGCTTGAATCAAGTGGGAGTTGATCTTCCAGATAAGATAGTAATTGACAATGTTCTCTAGTCACTATCACCAAGTTAGTAGAACTTCGTGATGAACCGTAATATGCAAGGGATGACGAAAGTAATTCCCGAGCTCTTCGCGATGCTGAAATCGGCGAAGGTAGAAATCAAGAAAGAGCATCAAGTGTTGATGGTTAACAAGACCACTTGTTTCAAGTAAAGGGCAAAGGGATAGAAGGGGAACTTCAAGAAGAATGACAAGCAAGTTGTCACTCCCGTGAAGAAACCCAAAGCTAAACTCAAGCCTGAAACAAGTGCTTCTACTGCAAAGGAAATGGTCACTGGAAGTGAAACTACCCTAGATACTTGGCGGATAAGAAGGATGGCAAAGTGAACAAAGGTATATTTGATATACAGATTATTGATGTGTATTTTACTAGTGTTCATAGCAACCCCTCGGTATTTGATACTGGTTTAGTTGCTAAAGAGTAGTAACTCGAAATGGGAGTTGCATAATGAACATAAACTAGTTAAAGGTGAAGTGACGATGTGTGTTGGAAGTGGTTCCAAGATTGATATGATCATCATCACACACTCCCTATACTTTCGGGATTAGTGTTGAACCTAAATAAGTGTTATTTGGTGTTTGTGTTGAGCATGAATATGATTTGATCATGTTTATTGCAATACGTTTATTCATGGAAGTTAGAGAATAATTGTTGTTCTGTTTAAACGAATAAAACCTTCTATGGTCATACACCCAATGAAAATGGTTTGTTGGATCTCGATCGTGTGATACACATATTCATAATATTGAAGCCAAAAGATGCAAGATTAATAATGATAGTGCAACTTCTTTGTGGCACTGCCGTTTAGGTCATATTGGTGTAAAGCACATGAAGAAAGTCCATAATGATGGACTTTTGGAATCACTTGATTATGAATCACTTGGTGCTTGTGAACCATGCCTCATGGGCAAGATGACTAAAACTCCGTTCTCCGGAACTGTGGAGCGAGCAACAGAATTGTTGGAAATCATACATACTGATGTATGCGGACCAATAAGTGTTGAAGCTCGCGGCGGGTATCGTTATTTTCTGACCTTCACTGATGATTTGAGCAGATATGGGTATATCTACTTAATGAAGCACAAGTCTGAAACATTTGAAAAGTTCAAAGAATTTCAGAGTGAAGTGGAGAATCATCGTAACAGAAAATAAGAGTTTCTACGATATGATCGTAGAGGTAAAATATTTGAGTTAGCGAGTTTGGCCTTCAGTAAAAACAATGTGAAATAGTTTCACTACTCACGCCACCTGGAACACCATAGTGTAATGGTGTATCCGAACATCATAACCGTACTTTATTAGATATGGTGCGATCGATGATGTCTCTTACCGATCTACCACTATCGCTTTTGGGGTTATGCATTAGAGACAGCTACATTCACGTTAAATAGGGCACCATCTAAATCTGTGGAGATGACACCGTATGAACTGTGGTTTAACGAGAAACCTAAGCTGTCATTTCTTTAAGTTTGGGACTGCAATGCTTATGTGAAAAAGTTTCAACATGATAAGCTCGAACCCAAATCGGAGAAGTAAATCTTCATAGGATACCCAAAAAAAAACTGTTGGGTACACCTTCTATCACAGATCCGAAGGCAAGGTCTTTGTTGCTAAGAGTGGATCCTTTCTAGAGAAGGAGTTTCTCTCGAAAGAAGTGAGTGGGAGAAAAGTAGAACTTGATGAGGTAATTGTACCTTCTCCCGAATTGGAAAGTGGAACATCACAGAAACTAGTTCCAGTGATTCCTACACCAATTAGTGAGGAAGCTAATGATGATGATCATGAAACTTCAGATCAAGTTTCTGCTGAACTTCGTAGATCAACCAGAGTTTGTTGCGCACCAAAGTGGTACGGCAACCCGGTTCTGGAAGTCATGTTACTGGAACATGATGAACTTACGAACTATGAGGAAGCGATGATGAGCCCAGATTCCACAAAATGGCTTGAAGCCATGAAATCTGAGATGGGATCCATGTATGAGAACAAAGTATGGACTTTGGTTGACTTGCCCGATGGTCGGCAAGCCATTGAAAATAAATGGATCTTTAAGAGGAAGACTGACGCCGATGGTAATGTTACTATCTATAAAGCTCGACTTGTTGCGAAAGGTTTTCGACAAGTTCAAGGTGTTGACTACGATGAGATTTTCTCACCCGTAGCGATGCTTAAGTCTGTTCGAATCATGTTAGCAATTGCCACATTTTATGAAATCTAGCAAATGGATAACGAAACTGCGTTCTTTAATGGATTTATTAAAGAAGAGTTGTATATGATGCAACCAGAAGGTTTTGTCAATCCTAAAGGTGCTAACAAAATGTGCAAGCTCCAGCAATCCTTCTATGGACTGGTGTAAGCATCTCGGAGTTGGAATATACGCTTTGATAAGTTGATCAAAGCATATAGATTTATACAGACTTGCGGTGAAGCCTGTATTTACAAGAAAGTGAGTGGGAACACTACAACCTTTCTGATAAGTATATGTGAATGACATATTGTCGATCGGAAAAGATGTAGAATTTTCTGGAAAGCATAAATGAGTGTTTGAAAGGAGTTTTTCAAAGAAAGACCTCGGTGAAGCTGCTTACATATTGGGCATCAAGGACTATAGAGATAGATCAAGACGCTTGATAAGACTTTCGATGAGTACATACCTTGATATGATTTTGAAGTAGTTCAAAATGGATCAGTCAAAGAAGGAGTTCTTGCCTAACTTGTAAGGTGTGAAGTTGAGTAAGACTCAAAGACAGACCACGGCAGAAAAATATAGAGAGAATGAAAGTCATTCCCTATGCCTCAGCCATAGGTTCTATAAAGTATGCCATGCTGTGTACCAAACCTGTTGTGTACCTTACCATGAGTTTGGCAAGGAGGTACAATAGTGATCTAGGAGTAGATCACTGGACAACGGTCAAAATTATCCTTAGTAACGGGATGACTAAGGAAATGTTTCTCGATTATGGAGGTGATAAAGAGTTCATCGTAAAGGGTTACGCTGATGCAAGCTTTGACACTAAATCCAGATGACTCTAAGTATCAATCTGGATGCGTATTGAAAGTGGGAGCAATTAGCTAGAGTAGCTCCATGCAGAGCATTGTAGACACATAGAAATTTGCGAAATACATACGGATCTAAATGTGACAGACCCATTGACTAAACTTCTCTCACGATGCAAAACATGATCACACCTTAGTACTCTTTGGGTGTTAATCACATAGCGATGTGAACTAGATTATTGACTCTAGTAAACCGTTTGGGTGTTGGTCACATGGCGATGTGAACTATGGGTGTTAATCACATGACGATGTGAACTATCGGTGTTAAATCACATGGCGATGTGAACTAGATTATTGACTCTAGTGCAAGTGGGAGACTGAAGAAAATATGCCCTAGAGGCAATAATAAAGTTGTTATTTTATATTTCCTTATATCATGATAAATGTTTATTATTCATGCTAGAATTGTATTAACCGGAAACTTAATACATGTGTGAATACATAGACAAAACAGAGTGTCCCTAGTATGCCTCTACTAGACTAGCTCATTGATCAAAGATGGTTATGTTCCTAACCATAGACATGAGTTGTCATTTGGTCAACGGGATCACATCATTAGGAGAATGATGTGATGGACTAGACCCATCCGTTAGCATAGCACTATGATCGTTTAGTTTTACTGCTATTGCTTTCTTCATGACTTATACATGTTCCTATGACTATGAGATTATGCAACTCCCGAATACCGTAGGAACACCTTGTGTGCTATCAAACGTCACAACGTAACTGGGTGATTATAAAGATGCTCTACAGGTGTTTCCGAAGGTGTTTGTGGTGTTGGCATAGATCAAGATTAGGATTTGTCACTCCGAGTGTCGGAGAGGTATCTCTGGGCCCTCTCGGTAATGCACATCATAATAAGCCTTGCTAGCAAATGACTAATGAGTTAGTCACGAGATGATGTATTACGGAACGAGTAAAGAGACTTGCCGGTAACGAGATTGAACTAGGTATTGAGATACCGACGATCGAATCTCGGGCAAGTAACATACCGATGACAAAGGGAACAACCTATGTTGTTATGCGGTTCGACCGATAAAGATCTTCGTAGAATATGTAGGAGCCAATATGGGCATCCAGGTTCCGCTATTGGTTATTGACCAGAGAAGTGTCTCGGTCATGTCTACATAGTTCTCGAACCCGTAGGGTCCGCACGCTTAAACGTTCGTTGACGATATAGTATTTAATGAGTTATGTATGTTGGTGACCGAATGTTATTCGGAGTCCCGGATGTGATCACAGACATGATGAGGAACTCCGGAATGGTCCGGAGATAAAGATTAATATATGAGATAATAGTGTTTGACCTCCGGAAGGGTTCCGGAATTCACCGGAAGGGGTTCCGGATGTTTCCCGAAGTGTTTGGGTACGAGAACACTTTATTTGGGCCAAAAGGGAAAGCACACAAGGTTTTTGGAAGGCGCAAAAGGAAGTTTTGCGGAGTCTAGGGGCCAGACGCCAGGGTCCCTGGCGTCTGGGTCCAGACGCCGGGAACCCTGGCGTCTGGCCCTGGAGTCCGAGAAGGACTCTTGCCTTTCGGGTGAAACCGACTTTGTGAAGGCTTTTACTCCAAGTTTCGACCACAAGGCTCAACATATAAATAGAGGGGTAGGGCTAGCACCCAAGAGAGATCAAGATACACCAAGCCGTGTGCCGGCTACCCCGACCCTCTAGTTTATCCTCCGTCTAGTTTCTGTAGTGCTTGGCGAAGCCCTGCAGAGATTGTGCTTCATCAACAACCGTCACCACGCCGTCGTGCTGCCGGAACTCATCTACTACTTCACCCGTCTTGCTTGATCAAGAAGGCGAGGACGTCATCGAGCTGAACGTGTGCTGAACGCGGAGGTGCCGTACGTTCGGTACTAGATCGGGACGGATCGTGAAGGTGCACGACTACATCAACCGCGTTGATAAACGCTTCCGCTTTCGGTCTACGAGGGTACGTAGACACACTCTCCCCTCTTGTTGCTATGCATCTAGTAGATAGATCTTGCGTGATCGTAGGAAAATTTTGAAAATACTACGTTCCCCAACATTTGTTGGGATCCGATGGATTATGAGATTATGTTCAGATTGTGATTGAGTAATATATTTGATCTACCTCTTTTATATTTATGTTCATAAGTAATTCTTGCGTGTTCTCTGTTGTTATTTATTGCTTTGGCCAAGTAATAGGTAGTGAATCCAAGAGGGAACGTTATGCTCGATTGTGGGTTCATGCCCCTCGATGACTAGCTTGAGTGACAGAAACATGAGTCTAGGGGATGTGCTGTTGCCACAAGGGGGAAAACAACGGTGCTTGTGCCCGCGGGTGCAAGGATTGTTTACTTTACGCAAAGTTCTTTTAATGCAGTTGTCTGTTGCTTTGAGTTTACACTATGGGTGGGGCTCGCAACTTAATACCCGAGATGTTCTGGATAGATATCTCAAGGTGGATGATTAGTAGTAGATATTGATGGATTTCGGTCTACTTACTTTGGCGTACCGCCCATGCTTTGAACCTCAACCTTTCTTGCAATGTAGTCAGCATTGGTTTGCGTTCGTGGTCCTGTCAATTGCCCAGCTGTAATTCGTTTACCTCACATAGCTGTTTTATCGTCTTTTGGGAGAGAGACATCACTAGTGAACATCACGAGACTCCGGTCCATATTACCATCATTGATCACATCCGCTATTTACTTTTCGCTATTATTTACTATTGCAAACATTATCTATCACTACTATTGTTTGCGTTTAATCCTTTGTGAACTACAAGGCCGGAGGGATTGACAACCTCTCTGTACTCGTTGGGAGCAAAGTTATTTGTATCTGTGTGCAGGTCCACGTTGATTGCTAATATCTGGCGCCTTAGCAGTTGACACCTACTTGTTGAACCTAGGAGTCTCTGGGGATTCGATCCTTGGCATCTTTGCTAAGGGAAAAACTTCCACAACACTGCATCTCACACCTTCCACTTGGGGTAACCATTGAGTGGTTAGAGGCCCATCAAGGAGTTTTTCTGGCGCCGTTGCCGGGGACTCCACTCTTCAGGATAGGGGAGTTGCATGCTATCTTTTACCTTTGCTTTTTAGTCTTGTTAGTTTACCTTTCAGTTTTTGCTTTAGTATCTTTTATCAAAAATCACAAAAATAGTTATCTTACTTGCTTGCTACTATGGGTTCTACCAAAAACACTAAATGGGAGGAGTACACCCCTTCTTCCATTACCCCAATTACCACTGTCGGGATCTACAAAAGTAATAAACCTTGTGATTATATTAGTCTTGAGGGAGGGTTATGCCCATGGCATGGTTGTCGGGGAAACTGATCGCCCACGAAAACCTATGGGACCGGAGCCCCTTTTCGGTACGGCAAGGGAGCGGAGGGAGCATAAAGAGCAGATCGAGGCGCACACGCGAGCAGTTTACCCAGGTTCGGGCCGCACGGATGCGTAAAACCCTACTCCTACCTTGGTTGTATTGGGTTCTTGGCTCGAGAGCAAGAAGATCTACAGTGCTGGCTACACCGAACGTGGGTGTGATCAAGTTTCGGAACCCCCCCTACGTTGTGCATGGGCCTCCTTTTATAGTTCAAAGGGGTCACCGACAGGTGTCAACGTAGATGAGGGTGAAAGTGTAAAATTGGTGGTACTTGTAACAGTGCTCGTACAATGTATGCATAGTGGTCTGTACCTAACCCAGACCGTGGGGGACAAGGGCATTGAATGCCCGTCACCGTTGCCCCAAACAGTGTAAAAAGCGTCCGTCCGGGCGTCTCCGTTCGCCACGACGGAGGCCTTGTCATCGTGGCTCGCCACCGTGTACCCCAGGCTGCGCAGCCATCCGCCACGCGCCCCTGGAAGGGCCCCAAGGGCGACGCGTGGCCAGATGAGCTGGAGCGCAGGCGCGCAGTGCAAGCTTGCCGCGGCAAGCACCTTGCCGCGGTCGCTACCTTGCCGCGCCCGGAGACTTGTCGCTCTCCGGGTCTTGCCGGGGCGCGCGATGCGCCACGGCCTGTCTTCTGAGATGCTGTTCTTTGGCCTTCCTGGCAAGCTCCTCTTGCCAGGGTCTTGCGCTGAAGGGATGATCTTGAGCCTGGAGCGGCCTTCCCGGCAAGCTCCTCTTGCCGGGGTCTTGCTTCTTAACTTGAATACTTTGTTCTTGAATGGCTTCAAGGGAACTAGACTGGGCCTTGGCGGGCGCGTGGCGAGCCCGATCACGAGACGCTGCCACTGCCCGTGCACATGTCGGGATACTAAGGTACCCCTACTTTAGTACACCGACAGGAGCCCCCGGGCCTGGGCCACACACGGTGCCGAGCGCTGTTGGGCCAGGCCCAAAACAGTGCACGGGCACACGCGGCCCACGGCGCGCCGTTTCCCACTCCGAATCCACCGCATCCCTCCCTAACGGCACGCATCGATTGCGGCGTCGTGGGAGAGATCGTGGCCTGTTTCTTTAATGGGAAAATGCGGAACGTCCCCCACTTCCCACTTAAAAGCAAAGGAAACAGGGGCAGTTCCCCCCCCCATTGCTTCATTGCGTCTTCAATCTCCAGAAACCCCCGCCGCTCTCCGCCTCCCCAAAGGTCGACAGAGAGCCGAGCTCCACCTTTCTTCCACCGCCGCCAGCCTCCCCGATGCCGCCGACCCCTCTTGCCGTCCCCACCATGGCCCCGAAGAGCAGCAAGGCGAAGAGCGAGAAGTCCGACAAGGCGGCGAAGCTGGCAGCAATGCGGAAGAGGATGGTGGTCGTCCCGCCGAGGCTCGGCGCGAGGGAGCTGAGGGACAAGTATTACTTGTTCTGGGCGAGGGAGACAAAGGCTTACCCGCGCACCAGGGTCCTCCCCGCCGAAGCCTGCGACATGTATCCGGGAGGTTACTATTACTTCGCTTGATTCTTCCATTGCGGTCTTTGTCCTCCGTACTCTGAGTTTTTCTGCGACGTGATGAACACGTACGGATTCCATCTTCTAGATTTCACCCCGAACGCAGTCTTAACCTTGGCCGTTTTCGCACATCTGTGTGAAAACTTTGTCGGGGTCCACCCCAACGTAGCTCTCTTCCGCCGCTTCTTCACACCTCGAGTAGAGTCTGGGTCCCCTCTGTCCGGTGGCATCTCTTGGATCTTTAGGCTCAACAAGAAAGAGGCATACTTGATTGGAGAGCTCCGCGGCAAGTGGGAAGAGTGGAGGGCTGATTGGTGCTGGGTTATGGAAGATGAACCTCAGCAATTTACCTCGCCGCGCCGAACTGCATTAGTGCGCGGCAAGGATTGGAGTGACTTGGCCCCGGAGGATGAGAAGCTGAAGATAGCCCTCACTAGGATCCTTCGCCTCCGGGCCGCCAACCTTACTGTAGGTGAGGTCGGGGCTGATTTCCTTCGCCGCCGCATTGCTCCCCTGCAGGAGAGGAAGAGGCCTGCTTGGGAGTTCGGCAACGCGGCAGACCGCATGAGGCTGCGCCCCGGCCTGAACTACAACTTCACCGTCTTGGAACTCAAGGGAATGATCCGTTCGCTATTCAAGCATGACCCCAAGCACCCGGAGTGGTTTACCCCGTCGCAGGGAGTAGTTCCTCTATGTAACAATTCTTCCCTTAGTGCCATCCGCGCAGCAATGCCTCAGTGCGACTCCCACGGGGTTGCTCCCACTTGGCTGACGCCTGCAGAAGAGACCGTACAAACTTTCTTCGACAACTTGGTTGAGCGGCCGGTCAAACCCGAAGAGAAGAAGGGTCTCACCCGCGAGACCACCGACAGGGACGTGGCGTATATTACTAGCAGGATGGAGGAGGCCGCCGCAGCTGAGGCCGCGGGTGAGTTTGGGTACACCGTGGAGGAAGCAGAAGCAGCGGATGCAGTGAGCCGGCCGAGGAGGAAGAAATCCTCAAACTGCTGAGGCCTACCGGGGAGCCTGCCGGGACGAGCGAGGCTGCCGGGCAGGGCACCGAGTCCAGTGAGCCCGCCGAGGAGGACGCCGAATCGGGCGATTCCAATGAAGACTCGGGCGGGTCACTGAACCTCGACGACGCCTCCTCATCCTCAGAGAATTCTCCGCCACCACCAAGTCCTCCGCCACAGCCAAAGAAGCGCCTCCGCAAGACCACTGACACGGCGAGGCAGCCGGCGCCCCGACAGCAGCCGCAGCGTCGCTCGACGCATGCCACCACGACGAGCAAGGCCGTCAAGGAGGCGCCCCGCGCCTCAGCGGCAAGCGGAGGGGGATCTTCCCGAACTGGCTCTGGCGCTCCTTCCGCCCCTCGGTCTTCGGGGACGACCGGAGCGGGGTCTTCTCAGCCCACGGCTCCGGAGCCCGCCAAGTGCCCGAGAGAGCCTACCCCTCCAGCTCCTCGCGCCGGGACGCGCGAGGCGGACTTCGACTTCTCCGCCCTTAGTTCCGACGAGGAGGAGGAAGAGTAAGCATTTGCAACTTTTATTTCTTTTGATTCTTGTTGCTCTTGTCTTGAATTCTCTTTGCCTAACTCTGATCTTGTTTGGCTTCCAGGACCCTGACCCAGAGGATGGCGAAGAGGGCCAAGATCCCAGTGGTTGATCTCGAGGAGGACGAGCCTGTCGCAGCGGCGGGGGATGCGCCAGCGACAAGCTTGCCGGATCAGCCTGCTGCTCCGCAGAGCAGCCCCCAGCGCAGCCCCCAGCGTAAGTCTTCTTGTTTACTTCTTCGCCTGTCGGGCGCGCGTGGGCTTCTTATCCTTGCTAAGGCCTTGTTTTCTTGTTGTCTTGTGCAGAAGTGGAGCCGCAGCCTCAGGAGCGTCAAGAGACTGCTCCCGACGAGCCGCTCGTCCCACCTTCCCCGCCAAGGAAGAGCTCCCCGGCGAGGGAGAGCGCTCCGCCAAGGGCGGGTACTCCGCCAAGGACGAGTACCCCGCCAAGAGCGAGCACCCCGACAAGGGTGGACACCCCGCCAAGGGAAGACGCCAGCGGCCCTCCGCCGGCGTGGGCTTCTACTACGCCGCCAAGGGAGAACTCCCCGGCGAGGGACCCCGTTACTGAAGAGGCCCGCGCAGGTAGCCCTTGTACTTTCCTTCTCTTGAATTCTTCTTTTTGGATATTTGCTTGACGATTCTTCTTTTCTTTTTCTGTTGTCAGATCTGCCCGCCCCAGAGCCGATGGAGGCGGAGGCCGTTGCTAAGGAAGACGCGCGCGGCAATGCTGGCGACGCCGCCACCGCTGAAGGGATGGCCGGCGCCGACGAGCCAGCCGCCGACGAGACCCCCGCGGACACTGACGCGGCAGCTGGGGAGGGGACCGGCGACCGCACTGACGGCCCTAAAGCCGCAGGAGCGCCGGACGCTACACCGGCCGCCGACCCCTCCGCTGCCGCGACCGGGTCGGGTGTCTATCTGGAGGCTTGTCGATGCGCCCGGCAGCAGCAGCAAGCCCGAAGAGGAGCAGCTCCTGCGTCGGCTGCTGGCCTTGTACCGGGCCAGGCAGGCCAAGCTGGAGTCCCGAGAGGCTCTGGCTGCCAAGGCTGGCGTCGACTTGGAGAAGCGCGCCGCGGAGCTCCGCGCCGCCAACCAAGCGGCCCTCCGGAACTTGGCGGAGGAGCGGGAGGAGCTCGCCGAGGTGCACCAGGCGTTCATCCTCGAGAAGGCCGAGGTTGAGGAGCAGCAAAGACTAGCCGCCGAAGATCTGTCTCGGCGGGAGGGAGAGCTCAGCCAGCGGAAGGTCGACCTCGATAGCCACGAGGACGACCTTACCGCGCGGGAGCAGTCCATTGGCGGGGCTCTGCAGGAGGCGAGGGACGCCACCGCTGCCGCAGAGACCGCCAAGAGGGACTTGGAGGCGAGGGTGGCGCAGTTGGAGACGAGCTTGAAGACGAGCGAGGAGAGGGTTGCCGCGCTCAATTTGGCGCGGGAGAAAGATGCCCACACCCACTCGGAGTTGCAAGTCCGCCTCTCCGACAAGGGCCAGGAACTCACCGCGGCCAAAGACTCCATCGCGGACTTAGAGCTGAAGCTGTCCACCCTCACTGAGTCGCTTGACGGGGCCCGGAACAGGGAGACGAAGCTGAAGGAGGATCTCCGGGCTGAAAGGGCACTGCTGGACAGTGCCACCCTTACGCAGAACAACTTCCAGCGGATGGTGGAGCAGTGGACCGAGGAGCTCGTCGCTTCCGCCGCCAACATCGACAAGGAGATGGTGGCGCTGGGGACGGAGCACCTCGTGTACTCCCCCGACGAGAGCCTCCCCCACAGCGCCAAGCTGAGCTTGTTCTTCAGAGGAGTGGCGCCGGCCCTCGCGTAGCTACGGGAAAGGCTCCCCTTGCAGCTGGCGAACGAGGCATGTAGGCTCTGCACGGGTACCATGGAGCGAGTGTTGGCGAAGATCGTCTACCGCAACCCTGGGATCAACCTTGACAACGTCCTTCGGACCCTGCCGCCCGATGCTGACCAGGAAGCGTTGAAGGCTCGTGTCGCCCACATCGTGGCCAAGGTGGGCAAGATCAAGAGGGTTGACGGCGATCGTGTAGACTAGGTTGTTTTCTTTCCGCTTCCCTTGTCGCTGCCAATTAAGTCATGGACAGTAGTTTGTTAGAACAGCGGCAAGTCTTCTTGTAATATAACTTTATTTTGGATAGTCAATGCAGTGTTATCTCCCTTGCTTGGTTCCTTCACTTTGTATGCTTCTCACCCTACGCTTCTAGGAAACTTGCCGGCAAAGGGACCCTTGCCGTGAGCGCTGATTGCGGGACTTCAGCGGCCTGCTGGCAATGCCCTTGCCGGCAAGAAACCTTGCCGCAGCTAGCCGCAGCACACTTATATTGTTGAGCGAACTCGAAAACGAAGTAAGGGCGCGACACTTGTCACAGCTCGCTTAGGCCGTTGAGCGTGCTCGAAACAAAGTAAGGGCGCGGCTAGCCACGGGTAGGTTCCTCCGCGCACAGGTTTTCCATACAAAGTGTGGACGTTCAAGGAAAATAACTAAGATTTTAAAAATTTGAAAGCTCAAACTTTGGCAACTTAGCTTTCGTTGGTAGTTTGCTTCTCGGCAAGGCTTTCCTTTCTTGAACAGCACTTGGTCCATACCACTGTCTCCTTCCCCCCCC
>LR738714.1:752660418-752674178 GCA_902687465.1 Secale cereale
GCAAACTTGTGCGCGAGGAACACTTCTTCTGCTTGAGAGAAAAAGGAAAAAGGGAGGAAACACAGATATGGAGCCTTGCGGCTTGTTACTGCTTACCGGGGGTGTGTGCTGCACATAGTGTCAGATAACACATGCAATAAAAACAAAAATGCATGAAACGATAAACCGTGCGAAGCACAAAAGTTTTACTGATGCACGGGGTCTGCGCCCGGCTTTGTACAAAGGTTTACATGCAGCAGCGGCAAGACTCGTACAAAAGGTGGTTGCCGGAGCGGATCACGGCAACCGCGCCTCATGGGTGAAACTTGCGAAGATGCTCAATGTTCCAGGAGTTGCTCACCGGTAAGCCTTCTTCGGTCTCAAGGCGGACAGCGCCGGGCCTTGTGACTTGTCTCACCCGATAAGGGCCTTCCCACTTCGGCGTCAACTTGTTGGAATTCTTGGCGGACTGAACGTGCCGAAGAACAAGGTCGCCTTCCTCGAGACTCCTGGCCTTGACTTTGCGGCTATGATAGCGGCGCAAAGCTTGCTGGTATCGAGCAGCTCGTACAGCAGCCTGGAGACGGTCCTCCTCGAGGAGCAGTGCATCATCTTGCCGCAGTTGCTCTTGCTCGAGCTCGTCGTAAGCGAGCACTCGAGGAGACCCGTATACGAGTTCCGTGGGGAGAACTGCCTCTGCTCCATAGACAAGAGCAAAGGGTGTCTATCCGGTGGCTCGATTTGGTGTCGTCCTGATTGACCAAAGAGCCGCCGGTAACTCCTCGATCCAGTTTCTTCCGTACTTATGCACCCTGTCGAATGTTCTTGTCTTGAGCCCGCGCAGCACTTCAGCATTGGCCCTCTCCACTTGACCGTTGCTCCTCGGGTGAGCAACAGAAGCGAAGCAGACCTTGGCACCAAGGTCTTGGACGTACTGCATGAAGGTGCGACTTGTGAACTGTGTGCCGTTGTCGGTGATGATCCTGTTAGGGATTCCGAAACGGCAAACGATCGATCTGAAGAACTTGACTGCTGACTGCGCGGTCACCTTTCTCACTGGTTCCACTTCTGGCCACTTTGTGAACTTGTCTATGGCAACGTACAAGTACTCAAAGCCCCCGACAGCGCGGGGAAAGGGGCCGAGGATGTCGAGCCCCCAGACCGAAAAGGGCCTAGACAAAGGGATCGTCTGGAGAGCTTGAGCTGGCTGATGTATTTGCTTGGCATGGAACTGGCACGCTTCACACTTGGTTACTTGTGCAGTTGCATCTTGGAGGGCTTCTGGCCAAAAGAAACCTTGCCGGAACGCCTTCCCGGCAAGTGCTCTTGCACCAATGTGGTGACCACATATGCCTCCGTGTATCTCTGCCAACAGCTTTTGTCCATCTTCCCGGGAAATGCACTTCAATCTGACACCATTGAGTCTTCTTCTGTACAGTTCATTGTCGACGAACTGGTACATACTTGACTGCCTGGTTATTCTCTCTATCTCTTCTGGTTCTTCGGGAAGTTCCCGAGTTTGAAGAAAACGGACGATTTGTTGTGCCCATGCTGGAGCCTGAGGCTCAACAACAAGGACTAAAGGCCTCAGTGCGGCTGCGGGAACGTCAGCTTCTACGGCAAAGACTTGCGGCTCTGCCGGAGCTGGACGTCCCCCGGCGAGCCCGCCGGAGCAAGACTTGCCGGGAACGTCTGCTTCAACTGTACGGACCCTAGGGTCCGCAGGAGCAGACTGTTCCTCAGCAGCTTGTTCGTTGATCTTGGGGACCTTGGCGGCGGCTTCAGGAAGGTCCGCCGGCAAGTAGTCGCCGGAGACCAACTTTCTCTTCTTGCTTTGCCCAATTGATGGTGTAACGGATGGTTGAGTTAGCTTGAGCAGGAAGGTCCCTGGTTCCACAGGTAGCTTCAATGCAGCACACTTTGATAGGCCGTCTGCGATATCATTTTGAGCTCTTGGAACGTGCTCCATCTGCAGGCCTTCAAAGTGTTCTTCAAGCTTCCTCACTTCATCGACATAAGCTTCCATCAAAGGACTCTGGTAGCTCTTGTTTACTTGTCGGACCACCAACTGTGAATCTCCCTGCACAATCAGCTTCTTGATCCCAAGTTCGGCCGTAATTCTGAGGCCGGCAAGCAAACCTTCATACTCGGCAGTGTTGTTTGTCGCTTGTTCCTTGGGAAAGTGCATTTGGACAATGTACTTGAGGTGCTCCCCGGTGGGTGCGACAAGTAGCACACCAGCACCGGCGCCTTGCAGTGAGAAGGCACCATCGAAGTACATTATCCATTCTTTGCTCGCTACGTTGACGGGGATGCTTGTCTCTGGGACTTCTTCGTCTGGCGTTGGTGTCCATTCTGCTATGAACTCTGCCAATGCTCGGCTCTGGATAGTTGAAGTACTCTCAAACTTAAGACCAAAGCTTGACAGCTCTAGTGCCCACTCGACAATCCTTCCTGTTGCTTCTGGATTTTGCAATATCCTCTTCAACGGAAAGCGAGTGACCACCGTTACCTCGTGTGCTTGGAAGTAATGGCGCAGCTTTCTCGAGGCCATGAGGAGGCCGAAAAGCAACTTCTGTACTCTAGAGTATCTTGACCTAGCCCCCTACAAGAGGGAACTTACAAAATAAACTGGGCGCTGCACCATCTTCTTTCGCACTTCTCCTTGTATCTGCGCAGACTCATCCTTGTCGGGGCCAGAGCTTGTCGGGGGAGCCCCGTGCTTGTCGCTGGATGCGCTTGCCGGGGCTGTGGGCTCCTCTTCTGCCTCCCTTTCCGTTACCAACGCAGCACTAACCACTTGATTGGTCGCTGCTAAGTATAGCAGCAACTTCTCTTGTGGCTTAGGTGCGACAAGTATTGGAGTGGAGGACAGGTATTCTTTTAAGTCTTGCAGTGCTGCCTCCGCTTCCGGAGTCCATTTCATTGGGCCTGCCTTTTTCAAGATTTTGAAAAACGGCAGGGCGCGTTCTGCAGACTTAGAAATGAACCTGCTGAGGGCAGCCACACAACCAGCAAGCCTCCGTACATCCTTGACGCGCTTCGGGGCTTCGATCTGCTCGATGGCTTTGATCTTGTCGGGATTTGCTTCAATCCCCCTCTGGGACACAAAGAACCCGAGAAGCTTGCCGGAAGGGACTCTGAAGACGCACTTCTCGGGGTTCAGCTTGAGTTGTATCTTGCGCAGATTCGCAAAAGTCTCATCCAGGTCTTGCATCAGGGTATCCTTGTCCTTGCTCTTGACCACTATATCATCCATGTAAGCTTCTACATTCCTGTGTATCTGTGGCTCAAAAGCAGTGTGGACTACCCTTCCAAACGTTGAGCCCGCATTCTTCAATCCGAAGGGCATATGTATGAAACAGTAAGTGCCACATGGAGTAATGAATGCAGTCTTCTCTTCGTCTTCCTCAGCCATGAATATCTGATGGTACCCTGAGTATGCATCAAGAAATGAAAGCAACTCACATCCAGCCGTGGAGTCAACGATCTGGTCAATGCGCGGCAAGGGAAATGGATCCTTGGGACAAGCTTTATTCACATCAGTGAAGTCTATACAAAGTCTCCACTTCCCATTAGCTTTGCGCACGACAACTGGATTGGCCAGCCACGTGGGATGAAGTACACCTCTAACAAGGCCTGCTGCTTCCAACTTCTTGATCTCTTCAGCTATAAACTCTTGGCGCTCCACCGCTTGCTTCCTGACCTTCTGCCTGACGGGCCACGCATGAGGACAAACGACAAGCTTGTGCTCGATCACTTTCCTGGGAACACCGGGGATGTCAGACGGTTGCCATGCAAACACGTCCACATTCGCCCGCAGGAAAGCAACGAGCGCGCTTTCCTATTTAGGATCAAGCGTAGCACTGATGGTGAAAGTACCACCAGTGCTGTCCTCCTTGGCGGACACCTTCTTGGTTGCGGGTGGAGCTGCCATTCCTTTCTTGCACTTGCTGGTGGAGCTCGATGGTGCGTCCTCGACGGCAGCGCAGCACTCCAAAGAGGTGCGTTTGCCGGAGTGGGCCCCAGAGCTCTTGCCGGACTTGGTCTTGTTCTTCCCCCCGGGAGCTTCAGCGGCAAGTGTCTTGCTGTCGGCCGCGGCTGCTGCGTCCCGGTAGATCTTGTCAGCGCAGATAAGCGCGTCCTTCTTGTCGCCGGGGACAGAGATGATGCTTATTGGCCCTGGCATCTTGAGCATGTTATATGCATAGTGAGAGGCTGCCATGAACTTGGCGAGCGCAGGACGGCCAAGTATCCCATTGTATGGCAATGGGTATCGGCGACGTCGAAGGTGATCCTCTCAGTCCTGAAGTTTAGTTCTCCGCCAAAGGTCACTGGCAGTGTTATCTTCCCCTTCGGCTTGCTCCTTCCCGGGTTGATTCCTTGGAAAGTTCCGGTTTCCTCGAGCTCGCTGTCGGGGATCTGCAGCTTCCGGATCACAGCGGAGGATATCAAGTTGAAGCCGGCCCTGCCGTCAACCAACATCTTGGTGACCTTGAGGTTGCGGATGGTTGGCGATACCAACATCGGCAAGAACCCGACCGCAGTTGTGCGGTCAGGGTGGTCCTCAAGGTCGAAGATGATGGGCGTGCTGGACCACTTCAAAAGTTTGCACGACTCGACGGGTGGCTCTGCTGCATTTACTTCCCGCACCCATTGCTTGAGTTGGCGGTGGGAAGTGTGCAGAGAGGCACCTCCATCGACGCACAGAACTTCTGTGGCCTTCTGGAACTCCTGCTCGCTGTTGTCTCCGTCATCCATGTCCTCGTCGTCCTCTTCGTCCTCGTCCTTGTCGCGGCCGCGGGGAGGTCTATCTCCTTGCCGCTGCTTGGCCTTGCCGCGGCGTCCTCCCCGGCCATTGAATGGCCGCTTCTTGCCGGACTCTTCTCCGCCTCCTTGGGCCTTCTCCTTGTCGCGTCGCTCGTACTCAGCCTTCTGCTGTTCGACGAGGTATTCGACCCTTTTGCAGTTCTGGAGATCGTGGCCCTTGGTGCGGTGGATCTTGCAGTACTGCTTGTCGGAGCCGTCTTGCTTGTCGGCGGCCGCCACGGGGGTGGCCTCCTTGCCGGAGCCACCAGCCTGTGTCTTCTTGGCGGCAGCCTCCTTGCCGGACTGCTCGACAACCAGTATTTCCTTGTTCTTCTTCTTCTTATTGTTCCGCCGCCGGCCTTTCCTTGCCGGGGCGGCATCCTCGCTGTCCGTTCCCCCTGCTCCAGCATCCTCTCCGGGGAGTCTCCTCCCCTCCTCAGCGCGTGCGCACTTGTCGGCCAGGGCATAAAGCTCGCTGACGTCCCGGATCTTGGTCATCGCCATTTCCTCCCTCATCCGGCGGTTACGCACGTTCTGATGGAACGCGCTAATAACCGCGGCAGGCTGTACGTCCGGGATGTTGTGCTGGACGCGGCTGAATCTCTGGATGTATTTCCGCAGGGACTCTCCCTCCTTCTGGGCAAGAATGTGGATTTCGCTCTCCTGGCCGTGGGGTTTGTGGCCGCCCGTGAAGGCGCCAACAAACTGATGGCACAGGTCTGCCCAAGAAGAGATGGAGTTTTCCAGCAAGTGCATGAGCCAAGATCTGACATTCGGCTTGAGCACGAGCGGGAAGTAGTTCGCCAGTATCTTCTCATCCCGTCCCCCGGCAGCCTGCACCGCAATGCTGTAAATGCTAAGGAACTGCGAGGAATGAGTCTTGCCGTCGTACTTCTCGGGTACGTCGGGCTTGGAGTTCTTCATGCTGGGCCACTGGACTTGCCGCAGCTCTCGGCTGAACGCAGGGCAACCTGCCGCGTACGGCAAGTCGCCTGGTTCACCGGGCGCGTGCATGTCGACAGCGGTCCCAGCGCGTTGATCAGACTGTCGTCGCGCTTCTCTTCGACGCTCGATGCGAGTCCGAGCGTCCTCTTGTCGCCTGTCATCGAGGACTTGGCGCTGATCGCGGCGAGCTCGCGGGTCCGACGACGCCGTGGAGTCGTCGCCGACGTTGATCCGGCGAGTTGGCGATTTTTGCTTCCGCGTCGGGGAGTGCACGGTAGTCGCACCCCCGGCGGTCTTGTCTCCATCGGCCTTCACTTGGCTGACTTGCCGCGGCCGTGATGTTGCCGGCTGCTGTGGCGTGTCGTTGTTGGCGAATGCGATGAGGCTTTGGATGGTGGCCCTCCAGTCTTCGGCCTTGTCCGCCGCTAAAGGGAAGTCGAGGAGCAGCTGAGCTCTGGCAAGAGCTTCTGCCGGAGAGGAGGGGAGCGGTGGCGAGCGGTGCGAGGAGCGAGATATGCTCGGACTTCTAACAGCGTTAGAAGGAGCAGGATCTCGCCCCGGTGATCGCGCCTTGCTCGTGCCAGCACGTTGGCCCTGAGCGTCCCGCGACCCGCCGGCTTGACCTCGTCCCAGCAAGCGTATGGTACCCTGGGTACCACGCCGCTGCTAGTCCGGCACCTCCTGAGAGGGGCGTGGTGCGTGCACGGACGCCGAGGTCTTGGAGTGGGCTCGGTCGTCCGTCTTGTCCTTGGACTTGGCGGCGCCGTGAGTGTTCTCGCCGGCGTCCACCCTTCCGCCAGCGTCTACCCCACCAACCGTTGGTTCTGGTGGTGGAGGGATCGACGCAGACGGGCCTCCTACCTCCGAAGCTTTCTTCTTCGGCGGCATGTTGATGTAGTCGATGAGGTTGATGAAGCTGCTAAAGATTACGCCCGCGTGAACGCCGGATCAGGTTCGCACAACCTCGACGCCCCCTACCTGGCGCGCCAAAGATGTCGGGGAAACTGATCGCCCACGAACACCTATGGGACCGGAGCCCCTTTTCGGTACGGCAAGGGAGCAGAGGGAGCACAAAGAGCAGATCGAGGCGCACACGCGAGCAGTTTACCCAGGTTCGGGCCGCACGGATGCGTAAAACCCTACTCCTGCCTTGGTTGTATTGGGTTCTTGGCTCGAGAGCAAGAAGATCTACAATATTGGCTACACCGAACGTGGGAGTGATCAAGTTTCGGAACCCCCCCTACGTTGTGCATGGGCCTCCTTTTATAGTTCAAAGGGGTCACCAACAGGTGTCAACGTAGATGAGGGTAAAAGTGTAAAATTGGTGGTAGTTGTAACAGTGCATGTACAGTGTATGCACAGTGGTCTGTACCTAACCCAGACGGTGGGGGACAAGGGCATTGAATGACCGTCACCGTCGCCCCAAACAGTGTAAAAAGCGTCCGTCCGGGCGTCTCCGTTCGCCACGACGGAGGCCTAGTCATCGTGGCTCGCCACCGTGTACCCCAGGCTGCACAGCCATCCGCCACGCTCCCCTGGAAGGGCCCCAAGGGCGACGCGTGGCCAGATGAGCTGGAGCGCAGGCGCACAGTGCAAGCTTGCCGCGGCAAGCACCTTGCCGCGGTCGCTACCTTGCCGCGCCCGGAGGCTTGTCGCTCTCCGGGTCTTGCCGGGGCGCGCGATGCGCCACGGCCTGTCTTCTGAGATGTTGTTCTTTGGCCTTCCTGGCAAGCTCCTCTTGCCAGGGTCTTGCGCTGAAGGGATGATCTTGAGCCTGGAGCGGCCTTCCCGGCAAGCTCCTCTTGCCGGGGTCTTGCTTCTTAACTTGAATACTTTGTTCTTGAATGGCTTCAAGGGAACTAGAGTGGGCCTTGGCGGGCGCGTGGCGAGCCCGATCACGGGACGCTGCCACTGCCCGTGCACAAGTCGGGATACTAAGGTACCCCTACTTTAGTACACCGACAATGGTCTTCCAGGAAAAGAGTATGAGCCTCAGTTTAAAATTGCTCCTAAGCTTCCCCAAACTTGGGAAGATGTTCAAACTCTTATAATAGAGAGCGATTCAAACAAAGAGGATGACACTACAATTCTGCCCAATAATGATAAAATTTATTTTGATAATTGTAGTATTTCAGAAGTTGTCACCTTTCTACAAGGAATGGCCAAAGATCCCCACACTAGCACGCTTAATCTTGCCTTCACAGAGCATATCACTAATGCTCTCATTAAAGCTAGGGAGGAGAAACTTAGAGTAGAAGCGTCCATACCTAGAAAGCTAGAAGATGGTTGGGATCCTATGATTAAAATTAAGATAAACAACTTCTCATGCTATGCTTTATGTGATATTGTAGCTAGTGCTTCTATTATGCCCAAAAGACTATATGACATGCTTAATTTGAAACCTTTTGATTCTTGTTCTTTTGGTGTTCGTCTCGTTGATTCTTCCATAAAGAAACCTTTGGGGAGGATCGACGATGTTCTTATCGTTGTCAATGATAATTATGTTCCCGTTGATTTTACTATTATGGATATTGAATGTGATCCTTCATGTCCAATTATTTTGGGACGTCCCTTTTTACGCACCGTTGGTGCTATCATTGACATGAAAGAGGGTAATATAAAATTTCAGTTTCCTCTCAAGAAAGGGATGGAACACTTCCCTCGTAAGAAGATCAAGTTACCTTTTGAGTCCGTTGTACGGGCTAGCTATTCTTTTACTCTTGATAAAACTTGATCTCTATGCATTATGCCTAGCTTAAAGGCATAAAAGAAAGCGCTTTTGGGAGGCAGCCCACATGAATAAAAATTTTATTTTGCTTTTGTTGTGTGATGATGTTGTTTACTACAGTAGCATCATCATTGTATCTTTGCTTTTCATATTTGTGCCAAGTATAGCCTCTGATTGCTAGAAAGTTCAAAAGTTGTGAGGTGCTGTCCAGGAAACAGATTCTGTCCTTGGATAGAAAAATTCGTATAAAATCACCAGATCATATTTTTGGTCTGAATTTTTTTGACAGCGTTCTCTATATAATTGTCTTTCGTGCATCTGTTCTGAGTTTTTTGATTTGAGTTGCAGAAGTGTCCCGAACAAATCAATTACTACCTGCTGTTCTGTTTTTCACAGATTCTGTCCTGTTTTACCTTTCCTTCATTTTGCGAACCAAGAGCTTGCTTTTTCTTTGCAAAAACCTTTTGGCAATCTTGAGAAACAGTAGAACTTCAAGAATATCTTTATTTCCAGCAAGGTGCAATTATTTTATTAAGGGTACTAACCTCGCTAATCAGATTATGACGAGTTATGTATGAAGGGAGTTTTCAAGTGTGCGAGGGAAGATGATAAAAAGATTCAGGAGTGTCAAGCGCTCAAGCTTGGGGATGCCCCCGTGCACCCCCAAGAAATATTCAAGGAGACTCAAGTGTCTAAGCTTGGGGATGCCCCCGTGCATCCCCTTCTGCATCAACATTATCAGTTCGTCTTTCGTTCCACTATATTTTAATCACTTCATGTGTTATGTGCTATGCTTGGAGCGTCTTGTTTTTAGTTTTCTTTTTAGTTTTTCATAACGAGTCGGAACTCAGCTTTCTTTATGTGGGAGAGAAACACGCTCCACTTCTACCTAGAACATAACATAGAATTTTCATGTCTATCTTTGTTGTGTGTGTTCTTTGTCTTTTAATAGCTGCTATCATGCTCTGCTCTTAGTATTTATGCTTATCTTTTCAAAGAGCTTTTGTTTAGTTGCTTGCTTGAACTCTCTTTAATTATCATGCTCACCTTATTCAGAGAGTTTGCTTCCGTTGCATTGGTTAATATGTCTATGATAAAGATGCTACGTGCATAATGGCGCTTAGTCTCAAATAGCTGGGGGGGGGGGGGTTCCCAATGTGTTATTGGAGTACCAACATGATTTGTTTGCCTATGATGTGGTATGGTTTAGTAATATCTTCCTTCAAGAATTTATTTTGATTGACATGGCGTATGCTCACGCATATTTAAGACTTTAAAGAAAGTCTGTCAAGCCTTGATGATCTTTTATTTCTAAGTAGCGATATAACTTCCATGTCTGATTCAATGTTGCTTTGTCGCTCTGCATGATTATGACCGTCATTGCTCTCTTAGTTGGTCGCTCCCAGTCTTTTGCTAACCTCCACCTGTACTAAGCGAACTAACTTTGCAATACATAGCTCATGGGAAATTAGCTTAAAAACTATTGTGGTAAAGAATATGTTGCCTATGTATCTTATTTCTTATAAGTTGCTTGCTGAGCGATAACCATGTTTCTGGGGACGCCATCAACTGTTACACTTTTGTTGAATATCATGTGAGTTGCTATGCATGTTCGTCTTATCTGAAGTAAGGGTGATTTGCCATGGGTTGAATGAGTATGCATATTGTTAGAGAAGAACATTGGGCCGCCAACCAAAGCCATGTATCATGGTGGAAGTTTTAGCTTGGACATTAATCCTCAATCTCTTATGAGAATATGCTTATGCATTAAAGAGGAGTCCATTATCTATTTTCTATGTTGTCTCGGTATGGATGTCCTCAAGTTGAGATCTATCAAAAACGAGAAATCAAATGCGATTTATCTCCTTGGACCTTTGTACAGGTGGCATAGAGGTACCCCTTTGTGACACTTGGTTAAAACATATGTAATGCAATGACAATCCATGGAAATCCGAGCTAATTAGGACAAGGTGCGAGCACTATTAGTATTCGATGCATGAGACTTGCAACTTATAGGATGTCTTATGCATGACACATATGAAGGACTACTACCGTTGACAAAATTGCTTCTATGTTTTCAAAAAAAAAAAGCTCTAGCACATAACCATTCTTTTACTTTTATGTTGAGTCTCCACCTTCTTTTAAAGCACCAACTACTGAGAGCATGATTGTCATTCTGAGTGTAATGTGCATTGTCCCAAAGTAGCATTGTCTTTTGCATGATTGTGATATCGTTTATTTTGAAATCATTGTATCTAGTCATCACTTAAACCTTGAAGGTGCCCCTGCATTTATGTTTTGCTTCACTAAAGGGGGGCAAGCTAGATATCACTTTATCATATTTGCACATCATGTTCATTGCAAATCTTTTTGATGTTTCAGTTTCATATTGTAAAACTTTCAGTCATTTGTGATTTTCTCATGAGGCAACTTAATTACTACAGATTCATTGTCTCAGTAAGCTTTTGTCATATGACTATAAAAAGTCCTATATGGTTAATAGCATGTCACCACAGAAATTATTCTTGTTGTCATTTACCTACTCGAGGACGAGCAGGAATTAAGCTTGGGGATGTTGATACGTCCAAAACGTATCTATAATTTCTGCTTGCTCCATGCCACTTTTGGGTGATATTGCTATGATATTCATACACTTCCATACACTTTTGATTATATTTGGACTAACCTACTAATCCAGTGCACCCCAGTGCCAGTTTCTGTTTTCGGCTGTTTTTGTATTTCAGGTTTTCACATTACGAGAACTGCCAGGAAAAATCCAGAAAAATTATATAAAAAATCAGCGTTCCAGAACCTACCTTGCGCCCGAAGGACAGCCGGGGGGGGCACCAGGGCCCCAGGCGCCCTGGCGGCGCCCCCTCGCCCCCCCCACTCGGCCGCGCCGGGGGGGGCGCCTGGGCCCCCCGAGCCCCGTCTGGTGCCCCCCTTTGGCATATATTTAGAGCGTCCTTCGAAACCCTCGGGACGGGAACTCTTTTTCGCGATCTCATCTCTGTTCCGCCGCCGCCGCCGCTTCCAAGATCGGGAGCACCAGGAGAACTCTTCCCGGCACCCTGCCGGAGGGGAGGATCACCATCGGGAGCCTCTCCACCACCATGGACGCCTCCCGGATGAGTTGTGAGTAGTCTCCCTTGGACCATGAGTCCATGACCAGTAGTTATGTGATGTTCTCCTCCCGTTCTTGTGCTTCACTAATTAGTCCTCGTGAGCTGCCCTACATGATCGAGGCACATATGTAATCCTTATGCTGCTGCTATGATGAGTTTGCTGGGATCCGATGGATTATGAGATTATGTTCAGATTGTGATTGAGTAATATATTTGATCTACCTCTTTTATATTTATGTTCATAAGTAATCTTGCATGTTCTCCGTTGTTATTTATTGCTTTGGCCAAGTAATAGGTAGTGACTCCAAGAGGGAACGTTATGCTCGATTGTGGGTTCATGCCCCTCGATGACTAGCTTGAGTGACAGAAACATGAGTCTAGGGGATGTGCTGTTGCCACAAGGGGGGAAACAACGGTGCTTGTGCCCGCGGTTGCAAGGATTGTTTACTTTACGCAAAGTTCTTTTAATGCAGTTGTGTGTTGCTTTGAATTTACACTATGGGTGGGGATCGCAACTTAATACCAGCGAGATGTTCTGGATAGATATCTCAAGGTGGATGATTAGTAGTAGATATTGATGGATTTCGGTCTACTTACTTTGGCGTATCGCCCATGCTTTGAACCTCAACCTTTCTTGCAACGTAGTCAGCATTGGTTTGCGTTCGTGGTCCTGTCAATTGCCCAGCTGTAATTCGTTTACCTCACATAGCTGTTTTATCGTCTTTTGGGAGAGAGACATCACTAGTGAACATCATGAGACTCCGGTCCATATTACCATCATTGATCACATCCGCTATTTACTTTTCGCTATTATTTACTATTGCAAACATTATCTATCACTACTATCATTTGCGTTTAATCCTTTGTGAACTACAAGGCCGGAGGGATTGACAACCTCTCTGTACTCGTTGGGAGCAAAGTTATTTGTATCTGTGTGCAGGTCCACGTTGATTGCTAATATCTGGCGCCGTTAGCAGTTGACACCTACTTGTTGAACCTAGGAGTCTCTGGGGATTCGATCCTTGGCATCTTTGCTAAGGGAAAAACTTCCACAACACTGCATCTCACACCTTCCACTTAGGGTAACCAACGAGGGGTTAGAGGCCCATCAGTGGAGAAGCTCCCGGTGGTGGTTCTCCCCTTCGGTAGGGTTTCGGGAAGAGTTCTCCTGATGCTCCCGATCTTGGAAGCGCTGCGGCGGCTGAACAGAGGCGAGATCGCGAAAAAGGGTTCTGTCCTCGAGGGTTTCGGGACGAGAGGGATATATATGCGAAGGGGGGCAGCCAGAGGCGGAGCAGGGGCCCCAGGCGCCCCCCTGGCGCGGCCAGGGGTGGGGCCGTGCCAGGTGGCCGCCTGGGCCTCCCCTGGCTCCCCTCTGGCCCATCTTTGGTTCTTCGCGAAGCTTCCTGTACGCTGATTTTTCCTATATTTTTCCTGGAATTTTTGGAGCACTTTTAATATGGGGGAAACCTGAAATAGAAAAACATCAGAAAACAGTAACTGGCACTGTGGTGCACTGAGTTAATAGGTTAGTCCAAATATGATCAAAAGTGTATGGAAGTGCATCAATATCATAGCAATATCACACAAAAGAAGCATGGAGCAAGCAGAAATTATAGATACGTTTTGGACGTATCAGATGCATAGCAACGAGAGGGGAGAGTGTGTCTACGTACCCTCATAGACCGGGAGCGGAAGCGTCAAGTGACGCGGTTGATGTAGTCGAACTTCTTTGCGATCCAACCGATCAAGCACCGAACGTACGGCACCTCCGCGTTCAGCACACGTTCAGCTTGATGACGTCCCACGAGCTCTTGATCCAGTTGAGCTTCACGGGAGAGTTTCGTCAGCACGACGGCGTGGTGACGGATATGATGAAGTTACCGGCGCAGGGCTTCGCCTAAGCAATGCGACAGTATGACCGAGGTGTGTTTCTGTGGAGGGGGGCACCGCACACGGCTAAAACAATTCAACTTGTGTATCTTTGGGTGCCCCCCTGCCCCCGTATATAAAGGAGCAAGGGGGAGGCCGGCCGGCCCCTTGTGGCATGCCTAGGATGAGCAATCCTACTAGGAATAGGATTGCAATCCTATTCCTAGTAGGAACTACCAAAAGGGAGAAGGGGGGAAAGGAAGGAGAGGGAGAAGGAGAAGGAAAGGGGCGCCGCCCCCCCC
>LR738714.1:752674311-752758637 GCA_902687465.1 Secale cereale
CCCCCCCCGGTACTCCGGTAAATTCCGAAACTTCACGGAACACTTCCGGTGTCCGAATATAGTCGTCCAATATATCAATCTTTATGTATCTGACATTTCGAGACTCCTCGTCATGTCCGTGATCTCATCCGGGACTCCGAACTACCTTCGGTACATCAAAACTCATAAACTCATAATACCGATCGTCATCAAACGTTAAGCGTGCGGACCCTACGGGTTCGAGAACTATGTAGACATGATCGAGACTCATTTCCGGTCAATAACCAATAGTGGAACTTTGATGCTCATATTGGCTCCTACATATTCTATGAAGATCTTTATCGGTCAAACCGCATAACAACATACGTTGTTCCTTTTGTCGTCGACAAGTTACTTGCCCGAGATTCGATCGTTGGTATCTCTATACCTAGTTCAATCTCATTACCGGCAACTCTCTTTAATCGTTCCATAATACATCATCTCGTGACTAACTCATTAGTCATTTGCTTGCAAGGCTTATTATGATGTGCATTATCGAGAGGGCCCAGAAATACCTCTCCGACACTCGGAGTGACAAATCCTAGTCTTGATCTATGCCAACACCACGAATACTTTCGGAGACACCTGTAGAGCATCTTTATGATCACCCAGTTACGTTGTGATGTTTGATAGCACACAAGGTGTTCCTACGGTATTCGGGAGTTGCATAATCTCATAGTCATAGGAACATGTATAAGTCATGAAGAAAGCAATAGCAGTAAAACTAAACGATCATAGTGCTAAGCTAACGGTTTGGTCTAGTCCATCACATCATTCTCCTAATGATGTGATCCCGTTGATCAAATGACAACTCATGTCTATGGCTAGGAAACATAGCCATCTTTGATCAATGAGTTAGTCTAGTAGAGGCATACTAGGGACATACTATTTTGTCTATGTATTCACACATGTACTAAGTTTCCGATTAATACAATTCTAGCATGAATAAAAGACATTTATCATGATATAAGGAAATACAAATAACATCTTTATTATTGCCTCTAGGGCATATTTCCTTCACATCTCACGTGATGATCGGACATGGTTTAGTTGATTTGGATCACGTGATCATTTAGATGACTAGAGGGATGTCTATCTAAGTGGGAGTTCTTTAGTAATTTGATTAATTGAACTTTAATTTATCATGAACTTAGTCATGGTAGTATTAGCATATCTATGTTGTAGATCAATAGCTCGCGTTATAGCTCCCCTATGTTTTTGATATGTTCCTAGAGAAAACTAAGTTGAAAGATGTTAGTAGCAATGATGCAGACTAGGTCCGTGATCTGAGGATTATCCTCATTGCTGTACAGAAGTATTATGTCCTTGATGCACCACTAGGTGACACACCTATTGCAGGAGCAGATGCAAACATTATGAACGTTTTGACAAAAGCTCGGTATGATGACTACTTGATAGTTTAGTGCACCATGCTTTACGACTTATAACCGGGACTTCAAAAACATTTTGAACGCCACGGAGCATATGAGATGTTCCAAGAGTTGAAATTAGTATTTCATACTCATGCCCGTGTCGAGAGGTATAAGACCTCTGACAGTACTTTGCCAACAAGATGGAGGAGAATAGCTCAACCAGTGAGCATGTGCTCAGATTGTCTGGGTACTACAATTGCTTGAATCAAGTGGGAGTTAATCTTCCAGATAAGATAGTAATTGACAAAGTTCTCTAGACACTATCACCAAGTTAGTAGTACTTCGTCATGAACTATAATATGCAAGGGATGACGAAAGTAATTCCCGAGCTCTTCGTGATGCTGAAATCGGCGAAGGTAGAAATCAAGAAACAACATCAAGTGTTGATGGTTAACAAGACCACTTGTTTCAAGTAAAGGGCAAAGGGATAGAAGGGGAACTTCAAGAAGAATGACAAGCAAGTTGTCACTCCCGTGAAGAAACCCAAAGCTAAACTTAAGCCTGAAACTAAGTGCTTCTACTGCGAAGGAAATGGTCACTAGAAGTGGAACTACCCTAGACACTTGGTGGATAAGAAGGATGGCAAAGTGAACAAAGGTATATTTGATATACATATTATTGATGTGTATTGTACTAGTGTTCATAGCAACCCCTGGGTATTTGATACCAGTTCAGTTGCTAAAATTAGTAACTCGAAGCGAAAGTTGTAGAATGAACAGAGACTAGTTAAAGGTGAAGTGACGATGTGTGTTGGAAGTGGTTCCAAGATTGATATGATCATCATCGCACACTCCCTATACTTTCGGGATTAGTGTAGAACCTAAATAACTGTTATTTGGCATTTGTGTTGAGCATGAATATGATTTGATCATGTTTGTTGCAATACGGTTATTCATTTAAAGTCATAGAATAATTGTTAGTCTGTTTACATGAATAAAGCCCTCGATGGTCATACACCTAATGAAAATAGTTTGTTGGATCTCGATCGAAGTGATACACATATTCATAATATTGAAGCCAAAAGATGCAAGGTTAATAATGATAGTGCAACTTATTGGTGGCACTGTTGTTTAGGTCATATTGGTGTAAAGCGCATGAAGAAACTCCATAGTGATGGACTTTTGGAATCACTTGATTATGAATCACTTGGTGCTTGCGAACCATGCCTCATGGGCAAGATGACTAAAACTCCGTTCTCTGGAACGATGGAGCTAGCAACTGATTTGTGGAAATCATACATATTGATGTATGTGGACCGATAAGTGTTGAGACTCGCGGCAGGTATCATTATTTTCTGACCTTCACTGATGATTTGAGCAGATATGGGTATATCTGCTTGATGAAGCACAAGTCTGAAACATTTGAAAAGTTCAAAGAATTTCATAGTGAAGTAGAGAATCATCGTAACAAGAAAATAAAGTTTCTACGATCTGATCGTGGAGGTGAATATTTGAGTTACAAGTTTGGTCTTCATTTGAAACAATGTGGAATAGTTTCACAACTCATGCCACCCGGAACACCAGAGCATAATGGTGTGTCTGAACGTCATAACCATACTTTATTAGATATGGTGCGGTCTATGATGTCTCTTACCGATTTACCACTATCATTTTGGGTTATGCATCAGAGATAGCTACATTCACATTAAATAGGGCAACATCTAAATCCGTTGAGACGACGCCTTATGAACTGTGGTTTGGGAAGAAACCAAAGTTGTCGTTTCTTAAAATTTGGGACTGCGATGCTTATGTGAAAATGATTCAACTTGATAAGCTCGAACCCAAGTCGGAGAAATGTGTCTTCATAGGATACCCAAAGGAGACTGTTGGGTACACCTTTTATCACAGATCCGAAGGCAAGATATTCGTTGCTAAGAATGGATCCTTTCTAGAGAAGGAGTTTCTCTCGAAAGAAGTGAGTGGGAGGAAAGTGGAACTTGATGAGGTAATTGTACCTTCTCCCGAGTTGGAAAGTAGTACATCACAAAAACTAGTTCCAGTGATTCCTACACCAATTTGTGAGGAAGCTAATGATGATGATCATGAAACTTCGGATCAAGTTACTACTGAACTTCGTAGATCAACCAGAGTACATTCCGCGCCAGAGTGGTACGGCAACCCGGTTCTGGAAATCATGTTACTAGACAATGATGAACCTACAAACTATGAGGAAGCGATGATGAGCCCAGATTCCGCAAAATGGCTTGAGGCCATGAAATCTGAGATGGGATCCATGTATGAGAACAAAGTGTGGACTTTAGTTGACTTTCCCGATGATCGGCAAGCCATCAAAAATAAATGGATCTTCAAGAGGAAGACCGACGCTAACGGTAATGTTACTGTCTACAAAGCTCGACTTGTTGCGAAAGGTTTTCGACAAGTTCTAGGAGTTCTTGCCTGAGTTGTAAGGTATGAAGTTGAGTAAGAGTCAAAGCCCGACCTTGGCAGAAGATAGAGAAAGAATGAAAGTCATTCCCTATGCCTCAGCCATAGGTTTTATAAAGTATGCCATGATGTGTACCAAGCCTATTGTGTACCTTACCATGAGTTTGGCAAGGAGGTACAAAAGAGATCTAGGAGTAGATCACTGGACAGCGGTCAAAATTATCCTTAGTTACTGGATGACTAAGGAAATGTTTTCTTGATTATGGAGGTGATAAAGAGTTCATCGTAAAGAGTTACACCGATGCAAGCTTTACACTAATCCAGATGACTCTAAGTATCAATCTGGATGCATATTGAAAGTGGGAGCGATTAGCTAGAGTAGCTCCATGCAGAGCATTGTAGACATAGAAATTAGCAAAATACATACGGATCTGAATGTGACAGACCCGTTGACTAAACTTCTCTCACAAGCAAAACATGATCACACCTTATTACTCTTGGGTGTTAATCACATAGCGATGTGAACTAGATTATTGACTCTAGTAAACCCTTTGGGTGTTGGTCACATGGCGATGTGAACTATGGGTGTTATTCACATAACGATGTGAACTATCGGTATTCAATCACATCGAGATGTGAACTAGATTATTGACTCTAGTGCAAGTGGGAGACTGAAGGAAATATGCCCTAGAGGCAATAATAAAGTTATTATTTATTTCCTTATATCATGATAAATGTTTATTATTCATGCTGGAATTGTATTAACCGGAAACTTAGTACATGTGTGAATACATAGACAAAACAAAGTGTCCCTAGTATGCCTCTACTAGACTAGCTCATTGATCAAAGATAGTTATGTTTCCTAACCATAGACATGAGTTGTCATTTGATCAACGGGATCACATCATTAGGAGAATGATGTGATGGACTAGACCCATCCGTTAGCTTAGCACTATGATCGTTTAGTTTTACTGCTATTGCTTTCTTCATGACTTATACATGTTCCTATGACTATGAGATTATGCAACTCCCGTATACCGGAGGAACACCTTGTGTGCTATCAAACGTCACAACATAACTGGGTGATTATAAAGATGCTCTACAGGTGTCTCCGAAGGTGTTCGTGGTGTTGGCATAGATCAAGCATAGGATTTGTCACTCCGAGTGTCGGAGAGATATCTCTGGGCCCTCTTGGTAATACACATCATAATAAGCCTTGCAAGCAAATGACTAATGAGTTAGTCACGAGATGATGTATTACGGAACGAGTAAAGAGACTTGCCGGTAATGAGATTAACTAGGTTTGGTGATACCGACGATCGAATCTCGGGAAAGTAACATACCGATGACCAAGGGAAGAACGTATGTTGTTATGTGGTTTGACCGATAAAGGTCTTCGTAGAATATATAGGAGCCAATATGAGCATCTAGGTTCCGCTATTGGTTATTGACTGGAGATGAGTCTCGATCATGTCTACATAGTTCTCGAACCTGTAAGGTCCGCATGCTTAACGTTTGATGACGATCGGTGCGCCCCCTCCCAAGGGGCAGTCCGAATTGGGCTAGGGGAGGGGGCGCGGCCCCTCTTTCCCTGTCCTTCTCTCCCTCTCTTTCCTTCCCCCTTCTCCCTCTTGGTGATTCCTACTAGGAATAGGATTGCAATCCTATTCCTAGTAGGATTGCTCCTCCTAGGCGCACCAATAGGGGCCGGACGGCCTCCCCCTTGCTCCGTTATATACAGGGGTAGGGGGGCACCCTAGGACACACAAGTTGATCTCTCCAGCCGTGTGTGGTGCCCCCCTCCACAGAAACACACCTCGGCCACACCGTTGCAGTGCTTAGGCGAAGCCCTGCGCCGGTAGCTTCATCATATCCGTCACCACGCTGTCGTGCTGACGAAACTCTCCCGTGAAGCTCAACTGGATCAAGAGCTCGTGGGACGTCATCAAGCTGAACATGTGCTGAACGCGGAGGTGCCGAACGTTCGGTGCTTGATTGGTTGAATCGCGAAGAAGTTTGACTACATCAACCGCGTCACTTGACGCTTCCGCTTTCGGTCTACAAGGGTACATAGACACACTCTCCCCTCTCGTTGCTATGCATCTGTCAGATAGATCTTGCATGATCGTAGGAAAATTTTAAAATACTACGTTCCCCAACAGAGACAAGCCTCCAGAATCACCTGGCTCAAGGCTGGTGATGCTTGCACTGCATTTTTTCAAGCTAAGATCAACTCGCGCAGGTGAAAGAACTTCGTCCACTTCCTGGAAACTGACAACTAGGGATGAAAATGGAGTGGAAACTTTCCGCTTTTCCGGAGGAAAAATGGAAACAAAGAGGAAATATGAAAACAGAAATGGAAATTTGCGAAACGAAAGTGGAAATGGAAATTTTTATGCGGAAACGGAAACAAAAACGGAACGGTGTATTCTGGTGGAACGGGCGTGGAATTGGAACTTTCCGTTTTCGTGAATATGGAATTTCCGTTTTTACTATAGACCTATGGCTGCTTTGTAGTCCAACCACCAAACAACACACAATGACATAATGAGTAGAATGGGTCATTTCAGGCCCAACTTCTAGTACCACACATGTACTCAGCTTGACTTTATAGCCATGTTAACAATTCATTAAATTTGCTTGTTTCTGTGTGTATTTCTCTATGATTCAAAGGGTTTTTAAGTACCGTTTAACGCCCATTTATATTTCCGTGTCCACTTTGTATTCGCTCTGTGTCCGTTTCCGGTAGTATCTGTTTCCGGAGTTTCCGTATTCGTTTCCGCTTCTATAAAAATATATGAAAAAAATGTAGTAGCACTCAGTTCCATCCGTTTCTGCTCCGTTTTCATCCCTACTGACAACGCTGTTCTTGTCACACATGAGGAAAAAGCCTTTGTTGCTCACCAGCATTTCTCCAGCTTACTTGCCAGAAAAGAAGCCAGGAAATGCTCGATCAACTGGGAGGAGATTGACATGCCTACTGTCCAAAACGAGGGCCTCGACAACCCCTTCACTGAAGCTGATGTATGGGCCGCAATCACGGTATCGCCGACGGACCGGGCACCTAGACCGGATGGGTTCTCGGGTGTGTTTTTCAGAAGCTGTTGGGGCACGATCAAGGATGATATCATAACATTATTCGACCATTTCTATAGGCTTGCCGGTGGTAATTTCGCAGACCTGAACATGGCTACGATCGTCCTGCTTCCAAAGAAAGACGGTGCTGTCAAAATGGGCCACTACAGGCTGATTAGCCTCATCCACTCTGTAGCAAAGCTGCTCTCAAAGGTGATGTCCATACGGCTAGCTGCTATCATTGATAAGCTCATCAGCCCAGCTCAAACTGCGTTCCAGAGGAACAAGTGCATCCATGACAGCTATCTGTACATGCAAAATACAGTGAGAAAGCTGCATAGGTGCAAAACTCCGGCGCTGCTGCTGATGCTCGACATAGCTAGGGCTTTTGATAGTGTTTCCTGGGAATACATCCTGGAGCTGCTGGAGGTTCTTGGCTTCCCCCCACGCTGGAGGGATTGGATTGCCCTCCTCCTCTCGACGTCTTCCTCCTCATGCCTCTTAAATGGGGTGCCCAGTGACTTCATTTTCCATCATCGAGGGCTTCGACAGGGAGACCCCCTCTCGACACTGCTGTTCATTCTATGCATCGACCCCCTCCACCGGCTGCTAGAGGCGGCCACCGAGATGGGGCAGTTGGCTGCTCCGCCGGCGGCTGCGGCAAGGATGCGCACAAGTCTATACGCTGACGACATGGTCATCTTCGTCAACCCCGCGCACGACGACCTCGACGCCTTGCTTAGCTTGCTGCGGCGTTTCGGCGACACCACGGGCCTGCAGGTCAACCCCTCCAAGTCATGCGTGACCCCGATCAGCTGCAGCAACATCGACTTGCCCACAATGCTGCAAAACTTCGGTGGCATCACCGCGACGCTGCCGATCACATACCTGGGCTTGCCCATCACAGTAGGGAGGATTAGGCTAGTGCATCTACAGTTCATCCTTGATAGGATTAGAGCTAGGCTAGCTGGCTGGAAGGGTAGGCTAATGCCGATGGCGGGTCGTCGTGTCCTAGTGCGATGCGTCCTGTCCGCCATTCCAACCTTCGCGCTCACAGCCTTAAGGGTGCCAAAGAAGCTTTACAGGGAGATCGACAAATCACGACGGCGTTTCCTCTGGGCGCAAGACGAGGAGATCTCGGGGGCAAAGTGTAAGGTAGGCTGGAGGACGGTCACCACGCCGGAGCTGCAGGGCGGTCTGGGCATCCATGACCTACCAAGGTTCGCCCGTGCGCTACGGCTAAGGTGGCTGTGGCTATCTTGGCAGTAGCCTCACATGCCTTGGGTTGGCACCGGCACACCTTGCGACAACGACGATAACGCTCTATTCGCAGCCTGCACCTCCGTCACCATTGGGAATGGAACCACAGCCTCGTTCTGGTTTTCCTCTTGGCTGGGAGGCCGACCACTTTGCATGGCGTTCCCAATGCTCTTTGCCGCGTCAATTAGGAAAAACCGGACTGTCAAAGAGGCCTTGCAGGATGATCGCTGGGTGCTAGACCTCAGGCATGCCAACCACGGAAATATAATGCACCGGGTCATCGAGCTGGCCAGAGAGATCAGGAGCGCCGGAATCGTCTTGGAGGCTGACAGACATGACGCAATTCTCTGGACACGGGCAAGCTCAGGAAAATACTCCACCCAATCTACCTGTGCTGCTCAATTTGCATGAGGACAGCATAGCAGCTTCAGGAGCATCATTTGGAAGATCTGGGCGCCGGGGAAGATCAAGATGTTCCTATGGTTCCTCCATCAGGACAAATTATGGTGTAATGACAGGTTGCAAAGGAGGGGCTGGGAGAACGGCTACTTTTGCCCGCTATGCATGAGAAACCTAGAGTCATCCTTTCATCTGTTCTGGGAGTGCCCAATCTCTCAGAACATTTGGTGTAAAGCTGCTGCTTGGACTGGCTGCCATGCTCTGAGCTCCGGTGTTTGGAGCAGGGAAGCTACATCGACAGGTTGTGCGGAGATGATTATATCCGCTGCGACTACGAGCAACCGCAAGGGCACCAAGTCGATGCTGGCCCTCATCGCTTGGCACATTTGGCTGGAAAGAAACTCTTGTGTTTTTAGAGGGAAGCAGGCGAACGAGCGACATATCATTGAAGCATGCCGCAAGAAGATGGAGCAGTGGAGAATGGCAGGCGCCAAATGCATAGAGCACCCGTTCGGGGATATGACGTGAGATATTACCACTTTTTTGAAATCATGCTAGGGAGCAAAGCATCTCCCAGCGATCACTGTACTCTTCTTTCAACTTTTTGATCATTTGATCTGAATTTTTGTCGCTCCCTTCTGCTAAATCAATGAAACACCAGCCATGAGCTGGGTTCTTCAAAAAAAAACTCCCTGCTATTTCTGACCTACATAAACAATCTCGATGTCGAGCTAAGACCATCCTTCGCGAAGCTCACATAGCTCAATACACCGGACCTCGGCGACAACAAGTTGTCCGGCCTAGACTCCGTGCGAGATCGGAAACTTCTCGCACCACTAGATTGTACAACTGTACGACAACCTATTCCCAAGGCATTCTGATTGAAGCCCGACCAATGCAAGAGCCTGCTCCATGAGGCAGGGAAAGATAGACGAGGAGCACAATGCCAACCACCATTACACGGACATGGCTGGATCTGGGCTAATTTTTTTTAAATAATACATTTTTTATTAAATTTCATAAATATTATGCGGCCAAAAAAAATTCAAAAATAATACACCGTCGACCCGCTGCAGGCCGACTGGATCTAGTCAGCCCACAGCAGGCCGATTGGGCCTTGTCGGCCAGCAGCAGGCCGACAGCTGGCCGAGCTGCCACATGCCAGCCGCTGATTGGGCTGGCCACGTCGCGAGGGGGGCATCGCTGGCTGTCAGTGCGGGCTGGTCACGGGGCGCCCCTGTCGGCCAGCCGCAGACCGGTCGGCTTGCTGCGGGCCGACAGGGTGCGGGCCCCCCACCGCGGCCGGCTCCTTCCCCTTTCTCCTTTCCTTCTTGTTTCTCCAGCTCGTTCTTATCTTCTCCTCTCTGTTCTTCTTTCTCCCTCTCCTCACACATATAATCTCCAATTTATACACCCAACTCACCCATTTTTTTCCCGGATTTGGCACCGTGAATGGGTTCTACGTAGTGAGGGGAGCTAAGGGATACCTCGATCTACTCATGGGGTAGCTCGTGGTTTTCGCGGTGAGCATTTTGGTGGAGCTTTTTTTGAGCTCACTGGTGAAGGTTGTGGCGGTGGTGGTGGTGAAGCTCGGGCATTGTGGTGTAGGCAGTGGGGGTGGTCGAGCTCCGGCGTTGCTAGGCGAGTTTCCGGCTCCGGTTCCGTTGAGTGAAGCTCGCCGTTCGTCGTTCATTTGCATGCTTCAAGGGTATATTTCAACACACATTTTATCTCTCGTAATTGTTTGGTAGTATTCCATACGATTTGTGGGTGTCAAATATTCAAAGTATATTTTTTAGGTATGTCAATATTTTTAGTTGGTCCGTAAATATATACATGTCTAATATTTAGTAGGGCGGACATTTGAAAGCGTTGCTTATTATTTGTCCGTGGTTGTTGGAAAAAAGTTAGGTGAGCCGAGATGTCTGATGTAGTGAAGTTAATATTTTACTACGGTCTTGGTACTGTCCAGACAACTGAGATGGGAGCTGATCTGAGTGAATTTGCTCACATAGAGGTGCCAATGAACGCGCCTCAAACATGGTCATTCAGTCAGTTGAAAGAATGGATTGCGGCAAGTTTAGGGCAGATACTGTAACGCACACAGTCGGTGTTCATGCATTGTGGACACGGTCAAGTTCAACAATATATTTTTATTTGAGGCCAATAGAGCGAGACTCCGAGTGGGTGCGGTGGTTACAAGGTTGTGAACGCATGGGATGCAATCCTGTTGCCTTAGTGATTCCCGTCGTGAATGAGGTCACCACACATGAAGGCGAGGGTGGCTACGATCCTGGGCTGAGTAGTGGAGGGAGGCAGTTATCTATGTCAAATGCCGGGGATGCTGGTTACGAACCAGGACAGAGCAGTCAGGTAGAAGGAGGAAATGCTGCTGGTTACAAACCAGGGCAGAGTAGTCAGGTAGATGGAGGAAATGCTGATGGTGATTACATTGGCGAGGTGGACGCTGACGAGGTAGATGGGCACATGCAGGACCAGATGGAAGAAGAAGACACCGATGTTGATATGGGTCATGCCGATGATTCTGATGAGTCGGATGAGAAAGACAATGAAGAGATGGCCTTGAATCCTGCATCATGGAATCATGACTTCTCATCTGCAATGACAGTCAACGATGGACATGATTCTACCTGGCAATATCACCAGAACAATATTGCGACGGGAGCTATATATCCGAACAAGCAAGCTATGAAGGATGCAATAATTAATTGGGCAATGTCCACGCAAAAGGTTTTCACAGCTCAGGTGTCAAGTCAGAAATACCTCACAATGGTATGCAAGAATGCAGATTGCCCTGCCAGGGTGCACGGCTATCTACCTAAGTATGGCACAAGTTGGGTGATTAGTGACTTAGTGCATCACACTTGTCTTATTCCGTGCATCCCTCAAGATCATGCCAACCTTTCATCGCCGCTTATTGCTTGGTTGTTTTACGATGAGATAGTGCAGTGCAAAGCTATGGAAGTGAAGGCAATCCAGACAAAAGTCTTCGCCAGGTTAAAGTACATAATTTCTTATGGCAAGGCTTGGAGGGCTAAGCATTGGGCGCTGGTGTAATGCCCAGGATGGAGCTATATCTCCTACGTGTCGAGGCACGACTTAGAGACATAACCCCATGCTGGAATGATCGCAAGTCTGGTATCGTTGCCCAACTCATGTAAAAGATGGGGATGGAAAACATAAAATAGTTGGCTTACACTCGCCACGTCACACAAATACAATACATGTCTCAAGCATCATACAATAAAACATCACAGCCCTCTAAGGGCAAAATCCAAATGACAAGATACCAAACATAATTTAAATCCACAGGTCGGATCGAATCCTAGTAGAAGTCTCCACTACTGATCATCAGGATAACGAACATAGTATCGACTACGCTCCTCGTCATACTCCCAGTCTAGCTCGGTGCCATCACCTGGATAGCTCACCACTGGACCTGCATCTGGTCTGGTGAAGTAACTGTGAGCCACAGAGGACTCAGCAATCCCGTTCCCGGGTAACAAGACTATTTAAGCCTTGGGAGAGGATAAGGCCGAAGAAAAGAATAAGTGTCTGCAGCAGCAACTAGCACTAGCTTACGTGAAAGAGTGCGAGAAGAGAAGTGCCTCGGTCGAGAAAAGATCACGAAGTGATCCTAGCTAAAGCTCAACAAACATAACCCCACCGTGTTCAACTCCCGAATCCCTATTCGGAAATTGACAGTCACGGTACACACGCTGGTAGTGTATTAGAACAATGTGTCAAGTTATCTACAACCGGATATTAACAAGCTCCCATCTGCCACATAACCGCGGGCACGGCTTTCGAAAGTTCATAAACCTGCAGGGGTGTTCCAACTTGACCCATTACAAGCCCACGATCCGCGGAGTCGCAACTCCAAAGTGGGAAGACCCGAGTAATCTCGGAATCCCGTGCTCAAGATACTCCGAACTAAGGTAAGGCTAATCCAGCAAATCCTCCCGGCGTGCCGACACCCTGATAGTAGCCGCGCGTATCTAGTCTCAGGCCACGACCGGATGAGCACAACATACAGTGGCCGAAATCCCCAAGTTGCCAAGGGGGGCCCCGCACACGACTCTAGTTTGGACCAACACTCACATCGAGCACTGGCCCAGGGGGGTTGAATTAATTAAGCCTCGGGTTAATTTCTCCCTCGGAAAGTTTTAGTTGTTTAGGCGAATAGTACCAATGTTGGGACTTGCTGGAAAAGACTTAGCACGTAGCAGTTTATCGAGGGGGTCCCATACACCCCAACCGTGTTAGGAACGCATAATCAAGGAACATAACACCGGTTTATACGGTTCCTAACGGCATGAGTGGAACAAATCACCAAGCAAAAGGCTTAGCCTTCCACCCTTGCCAATATATAGGTGATTTCATTTTAAGCATTTATATAGTGTGATATAACCCAACAAAACTTCAACATGAAGCAAGCATCTTCAATCTTCACCTGCAACTAGCAATGCTATAAGAAGGGCTGAGCGAAGCGTACTTAGCCAAGCAACGGTTTAGATAGGTAGGGTGGTTAAACATGGTCATGGTTACAAGTAGGAGGCTGACAGGAAGAACATGGGCATCGAGGCAAAAGTATAGAGCGGAACTACTAGCAATAGGCAAAGATAGTAATGTTATCGGGGTTCGGTCATCTTGCCTGAAGAAAAGTCGTTCGGATCGTAAGAAGGGTCCTCGTGCTCAACCTCGTTGGTAACCTCATGCTCGTACTCATACTCGGTCTCAGCTTCCGGCTCTAAACAATACAATCACACAAGGCACGAATCAACAAGATGCAATGTGCACACAAAAAAATGATGGATGCATGATGGATGCACTAAGGATGCACACGGAGCACGGAAAATAGCACTCAAGAAAAACACCTCAAAACATGATAACAATAGGATATTATGAATCTACACGGAAAATCAATCAAGTTTCATATAAGACTCGCTGAAATCGGAGCTACGGGCTAAAAGTTATGCCCGAAACAAGAAATAGGCGAAAGCTGAAAATTACAGCAACATAGCAACTTCGGAGCACTAGAAAATTAAGCTACAGCACTCAAACACCATGACAAAGAGCATGAACATAAACTAGACATATCCTACAGCAAATAAGTCCAAAGGTGCACCCCCAAAGGAGCCACAGATCAATAGCAATAAGCTTGGACATATTGAACATGACAATAAAATTCTGACAGCAGAATTTTATTGAAACTTTGGAGCAAAAGTTAAACATGCTACAGCCACTTAAATAATCATGTGAGAACATGAATGGAAAGCCAACAATATCTACTACAAGGAACCATCAAGATCCACCCCAAAACTTTCATGGTTTGTCCTAGAGCAGCAAGCAAACATGGCATCGGAACGTTACAGATTTTAGACTTAGTGAAAAACCACTAAGTGTTAAAACAGCAGTTTCATCGTGGCATCTAAAAGAGCAAGTTTAAGTCACCTCGAAACTAAGCATGGCAAGTGGTAAGCACCACATCAAAGTACACATGATGGTGATTCCGAAACATACAAGCATGCATCATGGAGATAAACACAACGATAGCAATGAGCTCAACAAGATGGCATTTCATAACAAGTTAAACAACATCACAGCCACATGGCACTTTGCAACGAAGATAAACATGTCAAGAATAAATCTATCATGCAACCTAACACAAGCAACATGTAGCGCATGGCAAGACGAACACGTGGACATGTCATTTGCATCATTCGGGTAAACGAGCTAAAAGATATCACATAGCAAAGATGGCATAAAAACATCACATAACAGCAGTTTATATCGGGATGCACTCTTGCAACAGAAAAATAAGCACCTAGATGATCTCTAACATGCATGGCACAATGGAATGAATCGTAGTGCTAGTCACCACGAACGTCTGGACACCTCATTTGCGCAAAACGGATCACCACACTAAAAGTTATCAGCAGTTGAAAAGTGCATCAGAAAACAAATAGATCTGGGACTTAGAAGGATTTGAGGTCAACCTAGATATGAGGAAAAGGCTCGGGCCCGCGGTGGAAGCAGATCGGGGCGGCGGCTCGGCCCAGGCTGGCGGAGGAGACGGGCCGCGGCTCGCGGGTGGCGCGGCTGGGCCCGGCGGCGGCCCGCTGGCGTTGAAGTGGCGGCTGGCAGGGAACGCGACCTGGCAGAGGGGGCGAGGCCCAGATCGGAGAGGCCCGGTGGTCGCCTGGATTCCGGATCTGGCCCGCGCTGGCGAAGGCGGCTGGGGCGATGCGGTGGCGATCGGGCCGGTGGGGAGCTGCGGCCCACCGGGCGGTCGAAGGGAGGCGGTTGAGGCGTCCTGGGCCTCGGCCTTCAGCGGAGGAAGCCCGACGGCTGGCGCTTGCCGGCCTGGAGGCGTTCGGCCGACGGCCCAGGGGGAAGCCCGACGGCTGGAGCGGAAGGAGCTGGCGAAGGCGGCTGCTGGTGCGGGCCTGGCGCTCGAGGCCGGAGGGCTGGAGCGATCCAGCCGGCTCGGTGGGGCGATCGGGCCTTGCGCGGCGAAGTGGTCCAGCGGAACGAGGCGATCGCGGCGGGGGTCGGCCTGGGAGCGTTGACCTGGCGCGGGAACAGAGGGAAAACTGGATCTGGTCGGGTGCTCGTTCCCAGGAGCGACGGCGGCTGCTGGTTCCTGCGGGATTCGAGGAGGGGACAGGAAAGTGGCGTTTTGGATCTGGTGTAGCACAAAAATTGAGGGGAGAAGGGGCTAGAGGTAGGTGGAGGGGATTTAGGCTGCCAAAAATGGCATGGGGGATGTTTATATAGGGTAGGTGCTAGGGTTTGAGGGATTTGGGGTGTTTTGGAGCCCTCCGATCGCGATCCGACGGATCCGATCGCGAGGGGAGTTAGGATGGGCCAAGAGGAGGGAAGTGGGCTGTTGGAGGGGTGCCTTGGGCCTCAAAGTGGAGGCACTTTGAGCCCACACGAATAACTGTTGGGGGAGCAAACGGACTCGAAACGCGACGAAATTTGACACGCGGGTTACACACACCAAAACAACAACACACGACAAGTCTCGCGCCACACCGGTAACGTTACACAGCCAAACACCAAAGTAGGCCTACGGGACGCCACGGACACGTGAGGGAGCTCCGGAACGCGAAACGGACAACGGGAAGGAACGCGTGGAACCGGAAGCAACCGACAACACAAATGCAATGCGATGCACATGACTATGTGATATGAATGAATGCCACACACTCACACAACAAAACGACGAAAACCCGAAAGACAAAGAACCCGGAATGGAATAGATGAAGCCGGAGATATATTATATGCCCAAAAGGGAAAGTATTACATCCGGGGCATTACAAACTCTCCTCTACTACAAAAAGATCTCGTCCCGAGATCTAGGACTGGAAAAAGGAAGGGTACTCGGAACGAAGATGATCTTCTCGTTCCCACGTAGCTTCTCGATCGGTGTGATGTGACCACTTGACTTTCAAGAATTTGATGGACTTGTTGCGGGTCTTGCGTTCGGTTTCTTCGAGAATAGCAACTGGATGCTCTCGGTAGGACAAGTCTTGTTGAAGATCAATCTCTTCAAACGGAATCATGCGTTCAGGTGCCATGAAGCATTTGCGGAGTTGAGACACATGGAACACATCATGAACATTGGCGAAGTTGGTAGGGAGCTCAAGTTGATAGGCTAGATCGCCTCTTTTGCCAACAATCTTGAAAGGCCCGACGTATCTAGGAGCAAGCTTTCCTTTGATACCGAATCTTTGGGTGCCTTTCATCGGAGAAACACGGAGATAGACATGATCGCCAATGTTGAATGCCAAATCACGATGCTTGCCGTCATAGTAGCTCTTCTGACGCGACTGAGCGGCCTTGAGATTCTCACGTATGACTTTGCACATCTCTTCGGCTTCTGAGATCAAGTCATTGCCAAGAAGTTGACGTTCAGACCAGTTGAGAGGGGTATGGCACTTTCTTCCATAGAGGATTTCAAACGGAGCTTTGCCGGCACTTGCTTGAAAGCTGTTGTTGTAAGAGAACTCGGCAAATGGAAGGCAATCTTCCCATTTCATGCCAAAAGATAGGACACAGGCTCTGAGCATGTCTTCTAGAATCTGATTCACTCGCTCGACTTGACCACTAGTCTGAGGGTGAAAAGCAGTTCTGAACCTGATCTTAGTGCCCATGGCGGACTAAAAGGAGTCCCAGAACCTGGATGTGAACAAACTTCCACAGTCTGAGGAGATAACTTGAGGAATGCCATGTAAGGACACAATTCTGGAAGTGTACAGCTCTGCCAATTGAGCTGCATTGATGGATTCTTTGACTGGAAGAAAGTGAGTGACTTTGGTAAGCTTGTCAATCACCACGAAGATAGAATCATTCCCTCTTTTGGACTTAGGAAAGCCAGTGACGAAGTCCATTTCAATGTGGTCGAACTTCCACTCGGGAATAGGAAGAGGTTGGAGAAGACCGTCTGGACGTTGATGTTCTGCTTTCACTCTTCTGCAGACATCACATTCATTCATGAATTGAGCAATTTCCCTTTTCATGCGTGTCCACCAGTAAGACTGCTTGAGGTCTTGGTACATATTGGAACCGCCAGGATGAATGGAAAGGAGAGAATGATGTGCTTCTTCCATTATGAGCTTCCTGAGATCACCTTTGGGAACAACGAGTTTGTCCTCGAAGAACAAGGTATCTCTCTCATCAACACGAAAGCACTTGTATTTTGGAGTGCCCTTTGCAATACCATGTTTCACCTTCTTCACCATGGTATCCCTGAGTTGGGCCTCACGGACCTGATCTTCCAAGGTAGGAGCAATTTGAAGATTTGCAAGAAAACCCTGCGGAACAACTTGGAGGTTGAGTTTCCTGAATGCTTCACAAAGCTCAGGCTGAACGGCTTGATAAGAAGGCTGTTGCAATATGCCTTTCTGCTCAAAGCATCTGCAATCACATTCGCCTTGCCAGGAGTGTATTCAATGCTGGGATCATACTCTTGGATCATTTCAACCCAACGAGTCTGGCGGAGGTTGAGATGCGGCTGTGTGAAGATGTACTTCAAGCTCTTGTGATCAGTGAAGATGTCGACTTTTCTGCCCAACAACAGATGTCTCCACGTAATCAAAGCATGTACCACAGCTGCTAGCTCGAGATCATGTGTGGGATAGTTCTTCTCACTTGGCTTGAGCTGACGAGAAGTGTATGCCACAATTCTCTTATCTTGCATAAGCACACCACCAAGACCTTGAAGAGAAGCATCACAGAATACTTCATATCGCTTGGACTCATCTGGAGGAGTCAGAACTGGAGCAGAGACGAGCTTTTCTTTGAGAGTTTTGAATGCCACTTCACACTCTGGAGACCAAAAGTATTTGGCATTCTTCTGAAGCAAGTTGGAAAGAGGCTTGGCAATCTTGGAGAAGTTCTCAACGAACCTTCTGCAATAGCTGGCAAGACCCAGAAAACTGCGGAGTTGCTTGACGTTCTAAGGAGCTTCCCAGTTGACAATTGCTTCTACTTTCTCGGGATTAACCGCAATACCGTCAGCTGAGATGATATGGCCCAGGTACAAAACCTTATCGAGCCAAAATTCGCACTTGGAGAACTTGGCATAGAACTTATGCTCTCGGAGTCAATCAAGAACCAGACGTAAGTGCTTTTCGTGATCTTCTTCATTCTTGGAAAACACCAAAATATCATCCAGATACACAAGCACAAACTCGCCAGTATAGGGGTTGAAGATGTAGTGCATCATCCTCGAAAAGGTAGGAGGAGCATTGGCGAGACCAAAGGACATGACAGTATAGTCGTATGAGCCGTAGCTCGTTCTGAAGGCCGTCTTGGGAATGTCTTCCTCGCGAATGCGAATTTGATGATAGCCCATTCGGAGATCGAGCTTAGAGAACACTTTAGCTCCTTTGAGCTGCTCGAAGAGTTCGTTGATGTTGGGGAGCGGATATTTGTTCTTTATTGTCTTCTTGTTCAATGGCCGGTAATCAACGCAGAGACGCTCCGTGCCATCTTTCTTCTTGACAAATAAGACACCACAGCCCAAAGGAGACGTACTAGGCCTGATGAGACCCAACTCTCCTGTTTATCAAGCTCCTTCTTCAACTCCGTCAATTCATCCAGAGATAGCTTGTACGGACGCCGGCATGCTGGCTCAGTACCCGGCTCGAGTTCAATGACAAACTCCACCTGACGGTGTGGAGGCATGCCTGGAAGTTCTTCAGGAAAGACGTCTTGGTATTCGTTCACCACCGGAATTTGAGATATGGCATTAATTTCGCCCTTATCATTGAGAAAGAAAAGCCTGATAGTGCTATCCCTGGAGGCGAAGATAATCACATCTTCATCAGGATGAGTCATCTTGACTTCCTTCTGTGCACAATCAATGTGAGCATCATGCTGAGAAAGCCAATCCATTCCGAGGATGAGGTCAATATCAGAATTACCAAGAACCACCGGATTAGCCAGAAAGCGATAATCCCCCATGCGAATAGACACATTCGGAACAAAGTTGTTGGAGTTCATAAGCAAACTCGGAGAAAGCACAGACATCGGTCTCGGCAAAGCTTGCAATGGCATATCATGTGACAAAGCAAAAGGTCTTGACATGAAGGAATGTGAAGCACCTGAATCGAACAAGACTTTTGCAGGAAAAGAGTTAACTGAGAGGTTACCCAAAATCACATCAGAAGAATTCTCCGCTTCAGCTGCACTCATCAGATTGACCCTTGCTTGCTTGGGGTTGTGCTTGACAATAGCTGAACTCACAGGCGGAGGAGGTGGAAGGCGCTTCGGGTTCGGACATCTGTTGGCATAGTGACCCTTCTGGCCACATCTGTTGCACACCACTTTTGAGAGAGGACGGAAATGAGAACCACTTGACTTCGAGCCTTGAGACTGAAACTGGTTCTTCGACTGGTTGCTCGGGTTAGGCGGGTGGTAGAAACCACGTCCACTGGAGTTCTTGTTGCTGTTGGAGTTGTTGTAGGGAGCTCGAATCACTGGAGGAGGAGGAAGCCAAAATTTATGTTGCTTCGAGACCATCTGAGACGATGAGGAAGAGTGAACGGCATCTCGAATCCTCTATTTAGAAGCCTCCATCTTAAGCTGAGCTGCCTCTTGTTTCAAAGCCATATTATAGAATTTGTCGAATTCATCGGGCTCCAACAAGGTGAGAGCAAGTTGAAGTTCATCTTTGAGACCACCACGAAACTGGTAGATTTTGCTCTTGGCGTCAGGATTGCCTTGCTTAGCATAGCGGGCGAGGTTTTGGAACTTGACATTATACTGATAGACTGTCATAGAGCCCTGCTTCAGGTTGCGGAATTGCTCACGCATACCCTCGATGACACTTGTTGGAATATGGTGAGAGCGAAAGTCCTTGCAGAAATCCTCCCAAGAGATCACACGACTTGGCCTGGAGTCTTTGTACTGCTGCCACCAGTCAGCTGCTTGGTCTTTGAGTTGGAAGGCTGCAAACTTCACATAATCCTCTTCCTTCACGTTACTGCACTCAAAATGCTTCTTTATGTCGGTTAACCAATCTTCAGCATCAAGAGGGTCGACACAGTAACTGAAAGCTTTTGGATTATTGGCCAAGAACTGGTTGAGAGTAGCATGGTGCTGCTGGTTGAAGAAGTTGCCTTGATTCCCTGGAACACCCTGATTAGCTTGATTAGCTTGCATCTGCTGCATCATCTGCATCAACATCTGGGTGTTCTGAGTTGTAGTCTGCATAGTCGCTCTCCAAGCCTCAGACGGAGGAGGAGGGGAAGGAGGACGATCTGAGACCTCTTCACCCTCTAGGTTAGCGTTGGGAACCCTTTTCGGAGCCATCCTGAAATAGATGACCACGAATCAGCAATTGATTGATAGAAGGTATAAGCTGAATCAATGGAATGAATTGCAACAAGTCTTCACAATAATCATTCGAACAATAGGAACGAATGAAATCATTCGAACAAGGGGCACGAATGAAATTCTCAGTTAAATGATAACATCAATCTTCACGAGAAGCCACATAGGGGACAAAAGGTAAAATAAGAAAAACAACAAGGTACAGACGGGAACAAACACAAGATAGGAGCTTCGTTCTAACATCTTTGTGCTGAAAGCATATGAACGCGTTACGAACGGGTTTTGCAATCCACGGATCAGCATAGCCAAGGACCCTTTAAGATTCAACTCCCGATCGGAACATCGGTCATAATACCACTTCACTCAACTCGCTAACCTGCATTCGTTGGAAGAATGTCTACGATCTACTGGATAAACCACCTATTAATTTCCGAAAGATTCCAGTTATGCAATCAGGTGTTGGGGATACACGGGAAGCACCACGCAATCAACTCTAAACCTACATCCAGGTGTATCCATCCTTCAACACATAACCAGTCTTTCTCGGAAACTGTCTACCTCGGACCTTCGAAAAGCATCCACTATAACAAGCTATGGCAATACTCCCGAACTACCTCCCCAGTACTGGGTGATGTCGGGGTTATCTTGCCACTAACCGTATAGGAGAGATTTTCGATGTCGGCCGTCTTAAGTATTTAGTACTGCCGCGATATGCTTGTGACGACAATACCCCGAAGCTCAACTCCCCGGGACACTGCCACAACCCCTAATGTCAGGAGGCATCGAGAACAATATTCTCGTCACAAGAACATCGAAACCATCCCAGAATACTCGCGAGATTCCTAAAAAATATTTGGTGCAAATTTTGAAGCTAGAAGAGACAAGAGTAGTCGTCAGGAGTCCTCACCAGAGAGAAAGGGGATGAGAAGCAAAGAAATCCTACTCTCCGATATAATATAGGACTCAAAATGTTTTCAGTGTGTGCCTAGACTCGACCGTCAACGATTCGATCAATCAGTGGGGGCTCCTAGGTCGGAGAAGGCTCTGAATACCAACTTGTAATGCCCAGGATGGAGCTATATCTCCTACATGTCGAGGCATGACTTAGAGACATAACCCCATGCTGGAATGATCGCAAGTCTGGTATCGTTGCCCAACTCATGCAAAAGATGGAGATGGAAAACATAAAATAGTTGGCTTACACTTGCCACGTCACACAAATACAATACATGTCTCAAGCATCATACAATAAAACATCACAGCCCTCTAAGGGTAAAATCCAAATGACAAGATACCAAACATAATTTAAATCCACAGGTCGGATCGAATCCTAGTAGAAGTCTCCACTACTGATCATCAGGATAACGAACATAGTATCGACTACGCTCCTCGTCATACTCCCAGTCTAGCTCGGTGCCATCACCTGGATAGCTCACCACTGGACCTGCATCTGGTGTGGTGAAGTAACTATGAGCCACAGAGGACTCAGCAATCCCGTTCCCAGGTAACAAGACTATTTAAGCCTTGGGAGAGGATAAGGCTGAAGAAAAGAATAAGTGTCTGCAGCAGCAAGTAGCACTAGCTTACGTGAAAGAGTGCGAGAAGAGAAGTGCCTCGGTCGAGAAAAGATCACGAAGTGATCCTAGCTAAAGCTCATCAAACATAACCCCACCGTGTTCAACTCCCGAATCCCTATTCGGAAATTGACAGTCACGATACACACGCTGGTAGTGTATTAGAACAATGTGTCAAGTTATCTACAACCGGGTATTAACAAGCTCCCATCTGCCACATAACCGCGGGCACGGCTTTCGAAAGTTCATAACCCTGCAGGGGTGTTCCAACTTGACCCATTACAAGCCCACGATCCGCGGAGTCGCAACTCCAAAGTGGGAAGACCCGAGTAATCTCGGAATCCCGTGCTCAAGATACTCCGAACTAAGGTAAGGCTAATCCAGCAAATCCTCCCGGCGTGCCGACACCCTGATAGTAGCCGCGCGTATCTAGTCTCAGGCCACGACCGGATGAGCACAGCGTACAGTGGCCGAAATACCCAAGTTGCCAAGGGGGGCCCCGCACACGACTCTAGTTTGGACCAACACTCACATCGAGCACTGGCCCAGGGGGGTTGAATTAATTAAGCCTCGGGTTAATTACTCCCTCGGAAAGTTTTAGTTGTTTAGGCGAATAGTACCAATGTTGGGACTTGCTGTAAAAGACTTAGCACTTAGCAGTTTATCGAGGGGGTCCCATACACCCCAACCGTGTTAGGAACGCATAATCAAGGAACATAACACCGGTTTATACGGTTCCTAACAGCATGAGTGGAACAAATCACCAAGCAAAAGGCTTAGCCTTCCACCCTTGCCAATATATAGATGATTTCATTTTAAGCATTTATATAGTGTGATATAACCCAACAAAACTTCAACATGAAGCAAGCATCTTCAATCTTCACCTGCAACTAGCAATGCTATAAGAAGGGCTGAGCGAAGCGTAGTTAGCCAAGCAACGGTTTGCATAGGTAGGGTGGTTAAACATGGTCATGGTTACAAGTAGGAGGCCGACAGGAAGAACATGGGCATCGAGGCAAAAGTATAGAGCGGAACTACTAGCAATAGGCAAAGATAGTAATGTTATCGGGGTTCGGTCATCTTGCCTGAAGAGAAGTCGTTCGGATCGTAAGAAGGGTCCTCGTGCTCAACCTCGTTGGTAACCTCGTGCTCGTACTCGTACTCGGTCTCAGCTTCGGGCTCTAAACAATACAATCACACAAGGCACGAATCAACAAGATGCAATGCGCACACAAAAAAATGATGGATGCATGATGGATGCACTAAGGATGCACACGGAGCACGGAAAATAGCACTCAAGCAAAACACCTCAAAACATGATAACAATAGGAGATTATGAATCTACACGGAAAATCAATCAAGTTTCATATAAGACTCGCTGAAATCGGAGCTACGGGCTAAAAGTTATGCCCGAAACAAGAAATAGGTGAAAGCTGAAAATTACAGCAACATAGCAACTTCGGAGCACTAGAAAATTAAGCTACAGCACTCAAACACCATGACAAAGAGCATGAACATAAACTAGACATATCCTACAGCAAATAAGTCCAAAGGTGCACCCCCAAAGGAGCCACAGATCAATAGCAATAAGCTTGGACATATTGAACTTGACAATAAAAGTCTGACAGCAGAATTTTATTGAAACTTTGGACCAAAAGTTAAACATGCTACAGCCACTTAAATAAGCATGTCAGAACATGAATGGAAAGCCAACAATATCTACTACAAGGAACCATCAAGATCCACCCCAAAACTATCATGGTTTGTCCTAGAGCAGCAAGCAAACATGGCATCGGAACGTTACAGATTTCAGACTTAGTGAAAAACCACGAAGTGTTAAAACAGCAGTTTCATCGTGGCATCTAAAAGAGCAAGTTTAAGTCACCTCGAAACTAAGCATGGCAAGTGGTAAGCACCACATCAAAGTACACATGATGGTGATTCCGAAACATACAAGCGTGCATCATGGAGATAAACACAACGATAGCAATGAGCTCAACAAGATGGCATTTCATAACAAGTTAAACAACATCACAGCCACATGGCACTTTGCAACGAAGATAAACATGTCAAGAATAAATATATCATGCAACCTAACACAAGCAACATGTAGCGCATGGCAAGACGAACACGTGGACATGTCATTTGCATCATTCGGGTAAACGAGCTAAAAGATATCACATAGCAAAGATGGCATAAAAACATCACATAACAGCAGTTTATATCGGGATGCACTCTTGCAACAGAAAAATAAGCACCTAGATGATCTCTAACATGCATGGCACAATGGAATGAATCGTAGTGCTAGTCACCACGAACGTCTGGACACCTCATTTCCGCAAAACGGATCACCACACTAAAAGTTATCAGCAGTTGAAAAGTGCATCAGAAAACAAATAGATCTGGGACTTAGAAGGATTTGAGGTCAACCTAGATCTGAGGAAAAGGCTCAGGCCCGCGGTGGAAGCAGATCGGGGTGGCGGCTCGGCCCAGGCTGGCGGAGGAGACGGGCCGCGGCTCGCGGGTGGCTCGGCTGGGCCCGGCGGCGGCCCGCTGGCGTTAAAGTGGCGGCTGGCAGGGAACGCGGCCTGGCAGAGGGGGCGAGGCCCAGATCGGAGAGGCCCGGTGGTCGCCTGGATTCCGGATCTGGCCCGCGCTGGCGAAGGCGGCTGAGGCGATGCGGTGGCGATCGGGCCGGTGGGGAGCTGCGGCCCACCAGGCGGTCGAATGGGAGGCGGCTGAGGCGTCCTGGGCCTCGGCCTTCAGCAGAGGAAGCCCGACGGCTGGCGCTTGCCGGCCTGGAGGCGTTCGGCCGACGGCCCAGGGGGGAAGCCCGACGGCTGGAGCGGAAGGAGCTGGCGAAGGCGGCTGCTGGTGCGGGCCTGGCCCTCAAGGCCGGAGGGCTGGAGCGATCCAGCCGGCTCGGTGGGGCGATCGGGCCTTGCGCGGCGAAGTGGTCCAGCGGAACGAGGTGATCGCGGCGGGGGTCGGCCTGGGAGTGTTGACCTGGCGCGGGAACGGAGGGAAAACTGGATCTGGTCGGGTGCTCGTTCCCAGGAGCGACGGCGGCTGCTGGTTCCTGCGGGATTCGAGGAGGGGACAGGAAAGTGGCGTTTTGGATCTGGTGTAGCACAAAAATTGAGGGGAGAAGGGGCTAGAGGTAGGTGGAGGGGATTTAGGCTGCCAAAAATGGCATGGGGGATGTTTATATAGGGTAGGTGCTAGGGTTTGAGGGATTTGGGGTGTTTTGGAGCCCTCCGATCGCGATCCGACGGATCCGATCGCGAGGGGAGTTAGGATGGGCCAAGAGGAGGGAAGTGGGCTGTTGGAGGGGTGCCTTGGGCCTCAAAGTGGAGGCACTTTGAGCCCACACGAATAACTGTTGGGGGAGCAAACGGACTCGTAACGCGACGAAATTTGACAGGCGGGTTACACACACCAAAACGACAACACACGACAAGTCTCGCGCCACACCGGTAACGTTACACAGCCAAACACCAAAGTAGGCCTACGGGACGCCACGGACACGTGAGGGAGCTCCGGAACGCAAAACGGACAACGGGAAGGAACGCGTGGAACCGGAAGCAACCGACAACACAAATGCAATGCGATGCACATGACTATATGATATGAATGAATGCCACACACTCACACAACAAAACGATGAAAACCCGAAAGACAAAGAACCCGGAATGGAATAGATGAAGCCGGAGATATATTATATGCCCAAAAGGGAAAGTATTACATCCGGGGCATTACAGCTGGAGAGCAGATTTGGTTCTTATTTTGATGCATATGACTCTATTGTCAAGCTCCTCCGTACACTGCAGCAGCGGAATCCAGGCACCTATATCGATATCCAAGACCTCTTCATGCCAGAATTCCCAACTATGAGAGTGTTGCATCGTCTCTTCTTCTCTTTCGGTGTATGCATCTAAGCTTTCAGGCATTGCCGACCGGTGATATGTGTAGATGGTACATTTCTCACAGGCAAGTACAGAGGTCAGATCCTAACAGCCATAGGTCAAGATGGCCAAAATCAAGTTGTCCACTAGCATTTGCTTTCGTGGAGAGTGAGAACATTGAGAGTTGGACATGGTTCTTTAGGCAGTTGAAAATATCCGTTGTGAAGGAGAAGCCCAATGTGTGCATCCTTCATGACAGGCATGCAGGTATACTCAGTGCGATAAGGACACTGACAAATCCAGGCCCTGAGGAACAAACTCCATGGCAGGACTTGCAGAGCCGTTGGTGCATGCGCCATCTGGGGGCTAATTTTTTCTCGCAGTTCAGAAATAAGAACCTGATGAATCTATTCAAAAAACTCTGCAAGCAGAACCAGTTATGGAAGTACAATTTGATACGTGATAGACTTAATGTGTGCACGCAGAGACATGTTAGGGACAGGAAAGCTGCAAGAGATGCAGCGGTGAGGGCACATGTTGAAGCAGTAGCTGCACAGTTGGCAACAGGAACAGTGGCCGTGGAGGAGGAGCCTGTTGGGCTATGTGACTTGCCAGGCTTTGACCCACCAGGTACTAGGAGAAGGCTCGGGAGGTCGATTAAAACCTTCCAGCAGTGGATAGAGCATGAGCCTCTTGAGAGGTGGTCTTTGCTACATGACACACATGGATCAAGGTACGGTGTAATGACAACCAACCTCGCTGAAACATACAACTTTGTCCTCAGAGGAAACCGGGCATTGCCACTTACAACCATCGTTGAGGGTATTTTCTATGGCACCATGAAGTATTTCAGAGATAGACGTCAAAAAGCAGAACAACATATCTTGAACAACCCGAATACACGTTACTGTGAAAGAGTCACGAAGTATATGGAGAACAAGATGCAGAAAGCAAGGTCACACACTGTAGTCGCCATCGGTAATCAAGAAAGAAGGTTTGAGGTCCGCTTAGCCAACAACAAATTCGGATGTGCAAATGAGATGAGGACACATGAGGTGAAAATTGGAAATGAAGCCTGGCCAACATGTGAGTGCACATACAACAAACCAAAATTGCTTTACCTACCTTGCTCACATGTACTTGCTGCTTGCGGGCTGCTTGGATTGGACGCAATATCGTTTGGGTCTCCATATTTTCTAAAAGAGGCTGTCCTGAATACCTGGACAGGTGAGCTGATGGGTTTTCGATCAATGGGTAACTTCAACACCGTCAACTCCTCTGAAAGGCGTTACATTCCAAACCCAGAGCATAAACGTACAAGTAGAGGCAGACGTCAATGTCATCGCATCCGGAATGATATGGATGAATCTGAAGCAGGAGGTCCGACAATTCAATGCATTCAATGCAATGAATTTGGCCATAGGGACACTAATTGTCCCACTTTTGTCACTGCCAGTGGTACTGGGCGTGGACGTGGCAACCGGGACGAAGAGGAGGTAGAGGAGTAAGAGGTAGAGGAAGAAACTAAGCCATCAATACTATGTTCTGAATTTGTATTAAGTGTGGCACTATGTTTGAAATTTGTATTAAGCAATGTTGAGGATATCGCTTATCGTTATCGTCTCGGTCAACTGGGGATTAGAGATTAATCGGAAATCGGCCGATTAATCGATTTTATCGGTCGACTATTAATCGGCCAATTTTTTTAAATCCCAGGTTCCCAACACTAAAATATGTTATATTCAACAGTCAATATTGGACAAAATTGTTATCTTGAATCCTAGACTTTGAATCCTGATATAATGACAAACTAAATAGAAAAACATTACATAGTGCATAACAAGGTCCACAAAACACAAATAAACATAGTTCTTGCAAACATAGTGCTACGAATAGGCCTGATTTATCGGTAGATTCCCGATAAATCGCTTATCATAGCGATAAATCGGCTTAAACGATAAATGATGAAGATAAGGCATAATCTTATCGATCACCCAAGAGTAGCGATAAATCGAACGATAAATCGCTGAATCGGAAGATTTCTTGAACAGTGGTATTAAGTGTGGCACTATGTTTAAAAAATTTGTATTAAGTGTGGCACTATGTTTGAAATTTGTATTAAGTGTGGCACTATGTTTGAAAATTTGTATTAAGTGTGGCACTATGTTTGAAATTTGTATTAAGTGTGACACTATATTTGAAAATTTGTATTAAGTGTGGCACTATGTTTGAAATTTGTTTTAAGTGTGACACTATATTTGAAAATTTGTATTAAGTGTGGCACTATGTTTGAAATTTGTATTAAGTGTGGCACTATGTGCAGGAATGTCGGGAATGGGGTTGCTGCATGGGGACATTGATAGGGGTCATCGTGCTGCGATTTGGTCTGAGCGGAGGTTTGAGCCTCTGGTCACTCGCACTCCTAAGGAGCACTGGAGGATACACCGAGGATGGGAACAAAGATACATGCTTTATTAATTTGCACACTGACATGCATATTAATTTGAGACACTAACTGTAATGTTCTGTGATGAAGGTTGAAATGGGCTGGCCTTTTACCTTTCGCGCGTCTGGTTGAGTCTATCCCGGGCTGCAAATGCCTCGCCATCGACTCCTCCTTGTTGAGCTGCTTAGTGGACCGTTGGAGGCCAGAGACCCGCACGTTTCACTTCCGATGGGGAGAGATGGCTCCTACTCTAGAGGATGTGCCACTTTTGCTCGGACTACCATTGGCAGGTCATGCCATAGGACCGTTGGACGCACCGGCTGGTTGGGAGCGAGGTCTTATACATCGTTTTCATGCTCTTTATCCGAATGTTCCGGATCCAGTATGGGAGCATCACGGACCTAAGTATGAGTGGTTGCTCAATTTCCAGGTTAATTTCCCTACCTAGTATCTTCAACTTATCGTGCGCATAGTTTTATGGAAAATACATGTGGCTTACTAAAACTTTCTTTATGCTTAATGTAGATACAGAAGTTCCCGGCGCCGATGACTGCGGAACAGATCACACGAAGCCTGGAGGCCTACTTAATGTGGCTTTTCGGCAAGGTGATGTTCACAGAGAACCATGTCACCACTATTAGCGTGCTCTACATCCCTATGGCACTCGAGATAGCGAGCGCTCAGACGGCTGATCAGATCAGACAGAGGAGTTGGGGTTCGGCGGTCCTAGCAGCTACGTACCGAAATATGTGCAACGGCTGTCAACTTACATCGAAAAAGCCAGCCCTTTTTGGATGCCCTCTATTCCTTCAGCTATGGTCGTGGGAGAGGTTCTCTATAGGGCGACCAGACGTACTTGTGAATCAGCCTATAGACGCTAGGTTCGATGCTGACGGCATCGACATGCCAACTTTTGGTCTGTGTTGGACACGTCGTGAGGTATGTATTGGTGTATAGTTTAATGCAACTTTTTGAGCACAAAAGATAGTTCTATGCTAGCGGGTACTAACTTTTGTTTTGTGTAGAGGCGATTTGCTAGTGATCAGACCAGGAAGGCATACACGGCATTGAACGAGCAGTTCGATACGTACACTAGGGTCATCTGGCAGCCCTACATGGAAGCAGCCATACAAGCGAGATACCCCGGTGGTTTGTCTGTGCTATGCACAAGGGACCGAGATTACTGGATGACAAAATCGGAGATCATCTTCGATGTCTTTGTCGATGAGATGGCACAACAAAGGATTATGAGGCAATTTGGTCTTCTGCAGTCGGAGCTGCCGCCCCCTACAGAGAACCCGGTGCCAGCACACATCCACATGTATTTACCAGTTTTTCAATGTTGCATTATCTTTCATAGTACTCTTTTCAAGCACATGATAATTGTTGAAAATACACCGCTATTTTAGGACGACGAGGAAGGGCATGAATAGGACAACTGTCGAGTGGCTAGTTAGACTAGAGCCGTGTGTTATAGAATGGGAGACAACAAACACACATCTATGGCACCAGAATCATGATTTTGATCTCAATGAATTCAATCTCTATTTGCGGCGCTACATGAACGGAACACGGTTGCGCATCGTTGAGCACTCTCATCCAGAGGAGATACCTGACCCTACTCCATCGGATATGTACCCGAGCTATGATACTTCAAGCTCTAGGCAGTACGCGGTAAGATATATTTTTCTTAAATATAGTTGTCACATATTTTTGACGTGCATACTTAATAATCAAGAAGAGAATTTGTAGGCTAGCTTGACACACGAACTCTACAACGACGTGACCACCTTTGGACGATCACTGTCGTCTGGACCTCTTCTTCGGCACCGTCCTGTGCTACAGCCCTTCTTGGAACGTATGCAGAACATGATTCGGGCTGTCTAAGAGGCTATCACGTGCACCCGGAGGAGCGACGTTGTTCAGCACCAGCAGCAGCAGCCGCGTCACTCCACACACCGACATCAGCCACGTCCACGTCTTGCACATCAGCCGACTATGAGGGCACCCCCTCTTGACTAACCTGGCAGTTCGACGTGGCAGCACCCAGAGCACTTTGGTCCCACGTCGAGCTTCGCGTTTTCTCCACAGCCACGGCAACAGGGTCCCTCGCCGAGCTTTGTGTTTCAGCCAGAGCAGCCGTCACAGCCAGCAGGTATGTGTATTGTTTTCAATATTAATTTAGGCGACCTTATTCTGCATGACTTAAAGTTCCATCGTTCAGGAGACTACGGATATCATGCGTCTATGTCTGCATCACATGATACATGGGGGAGTGATCAACGTCATGAGGTCAACATACAGGGTCAGATGTCGCATCACATCCAGTGGCCGGACATGTTTTCGACTCCTCCACCTGGCCTGACACAGGATACACAGTATGACCAGGGTGAGTCTGAGATTTCGTCTCGTATCATCAGGCCAATACATAGGTACGGATGGACGACGCCGCAAGATCCGCCTCCGCGCCAGGGCAGACGTCGTCAGTGACGCTTCTATCTATCAGTAGAGACATGACCATTTAATTCTGTATGAGACTTATGTCTATTCTATGTATGAGACAAATGACTATGTATTTATGTATGAGACATATGACTACTCTATTTTAGTCTTTGTTATTTAGATAGAACATAATGCTCATACAACAAGAAAGTACAAACAACTAGATAGAACTACATCTAAATAAAACGGCACGTACAACTTAACTAACAACATAAAGGATAAAAACTACATGAAGTCATCATCGTCATCCTCCATCGATGCAGAACTCTTGCCCTTCGACGATGCAGAACTCTTGCCCTTCGACGATGAAAAAATATTGCCCTTTGATGATGAAGAACTCTTGCTCTTCGAAGATGCAGAACTCTTGCTCTTCGACGTTGGAGAACTTTTGCCCTTTGACGATGCTGAACTCTTACCCTTCGAATATGTAGAACCTGGAAGCGGCGGCATGAAGATATCCTCATCATCCTCACTATCCTCAGTCCATAGGAAAGTATGTTCTGCTGCACACTTTAGGTATGATTCACCCTTCGATTGTTGCTTCTTTGATCTCCCCTGCAACCTCAGAAGTTCTTCCCGTATCTCCTCAAAGGTCCTGGAAGGCCACCCACACCTACTTAGTGCGTGAGCCAGCTCATTCAGTAGGGTGTCAGTACTGATGAGCTTCTCCCATTGAACTATCTTGTTGTCTACCCTGAAATCGGCGGCTAAATCCAGAAGACATCTGGACATACTAGGGTGAAAACTACGATCGAAAGGATATCCGGACATCTTGGCGAGACTACGAGACTACAACTGAATGCTTAGCAACGTTACTGCCAAGGGTGTTTTATAGACTCAGAACACAAAGAAAGGCGGGAACTCGGTAGCGGGAGATACTGGCGGGAACTAGAGAGCGGGAAAAAATGGCGGGAACGTGCAACGCGGGAAAAAATGGCGGGAACGAGCAAAGCGGGAAAATTTGGCGGGAACGAGCAAAGGGGGAGGCAACTAGAGAGCGGGAAAAATATGGCGGGAACGAGCTATGCGGAAACATATGACGGGAAAGAGCAAAGGGGGGAAAATATGGCGGGAAGGAGTGAACAACGTGCAACATGCATCAGTCGGTGTTTACTTAGATGCAATCGGCCAGCTGTTAGCCAAATGAGCTCCTGTCGGCCAGCTGGAAGCCGACTGAGCTCCTGTCGGCCAGCAGCAGGCCGACTGCAGGAGGGCTCGCGGCCGACAGGCCTGTCGGCTAGCAGCAAGCCAATTGGATCTCAGTCGGCCAGCTGTGGGCTGACTAGGCCCAGTCGGCCTGCTGTGGGCTGACTAGATCCAGTCGGCCTGCTGCGGGCCGACGGTGTATTATTTTTGAATTTTTTTTGCCCGCGTATATTTATGAAATTTAATTAAAAAAATGTATTATTTTAAAAAAAATAGCTGGATCTGGTGGGGGAGAAAGAGACTGAGAAAAAAACAAGGAAAGATGGACATGACACATGGAGTGAGTGGTCCTCTCGGGGTCGTCCTTATTCTGCCGCGCCAAGTTTCAAAGGTTCCGGGTCTAATTTGCTACTGTAAGAATTTATGGTCTGTTTCAGACTTTTCGGTAGTCGGTGATGAGCGTCGGGCTTGACTGCCGTGGCAGTCAACGGTGCCGGCGTGTGCGTCATGGCATGCGACGCAGAAGATCACCGCGCCGGGCCGAAACTCGTGTAGGCCGAGAAGAGCCCTGCTCGTCCGCGTGGCGCCGCCCCACGGTCCACGGAGCACGCGGCGGAACTCGAGCCCGCCACGCGTGTGTCGCACGCGTCGTCTCAGCCCAACACAAGATACGGCCTGGTATGCTGGGCTCGGCTCTGCACTTTGCTTGCCTTGCCACCCATTCGCTCCCGTCCGCGCGTTCATTGACCACCACGGGCACCGAGGCAAGCGTGGCGCCCAAGCCGCTGGCAGCCTGGCAGCTTCACCCGACCCGACCGAATAAACGGACGGCATCTCCCCCCACCGATTCCCTTGCCCACCCCGCGTCCTCGTGACGGCCCCCCTTTCCTTTCCCCACCCGACCCCGTCCCCCTCTCCCAATCGTAGGAAAGGAGGAAAACCTACCGCCCCGACCGCCGACCGACATGGCCGCCGCCGCCGCCGCCGGTTCCTCCGCCGCATCCCTCCCGGCCCCACTCTTCCTCAACGACAAGGTGGGTGCCCGCCCGCTTCCTCCCTCCCTAATCTCCCGGATCGGATCTGCTCCTCCGTCGGTGGCTACGCGGTGATCTGATCTGGTTTCGCTTGTTTGTTCGTGCCAGGCGGCGGCCGTGGGCGGCGGGGTCGGCGGCGACCGGGCGGCGGGGGGCTGCGGGGTGTGCGCGATCTGCCTCGACAGGATCCCGCTCCAGGAGACGGCGCTCGTCAAGGGCTGCGACCACGCCTACTGGTTCGACCCTCTCTCTCCCCACGATCCCCTTCCCCGCACGTGATTTCACACTTGATGTTCGGTTCATGTGGTAGATTGCCGTGCCCTGCCTTTGTCTCGTACGGAGTAGATGATTTTGTCGCTGTAGCGGTCTGATGGATAGAGATTTGTAATTTCGATCGAATATTCCCCATTAGATTCGTGTACTTAGCTGTATGAACCGTGGCCATGCCTATGAATTACAAGCACTAATTTATGCACTCCAGTACACTTTTCCCCTTATCCACTAAAATTTAGGCAGAGGCTATTTTATTTTGCTGCTAAAAACTGTATTTAGCATAGCCAGCCCACCCACCCTATTAAAGGTCTTCTCATTATTTAGGAACCGAGCCTAATTTGTAGGCTTTGGGTGCCTGGTATGGATTCTAGCATGTTACCCATCTTTGGTTTCCATGTGCAGTTCCTTATTTGTGTCCCAATAACCATGCTTCGTATTTCAGGGTTGTTGACAGTATTTATGAATGTGATCAGTGGCGAACTGGTTCTAATTTGTAGGCTTTGGGTAGTTGGTAATGGAGTATAATATGTTCCTCATCATCTTGGTTTTCATGTGCAGTTGGTTGTCTATTTCCTTCCAACCAACCACGTTCCATATTCAAGAGTTGTTTTGTTGTCAACATCGCTCATGGGGTCCAGGATTTATCCGATACTATATGCTAAAATGATTCTTTTCTTGTGAGATATGGAGTTTTCTATATGTATGCTTTGACATTGACCTGAAGAACCACTTATGTTATTGTTATTTGCTTAGCACTTTATGTGTGAAAATTTTATTTGTTAGTAAATCTCTTTTTTTGGGCAATAGATGTTGACGTTGATACATATTTCACAGCGTCCTTTTGTTCTTTATTATGATAATTGTTTTGTTTGTGAACAACTGCTCGCTTATTTTGTTTGAATCCATTATGTGATGCAGCGTCACTTGCATTCTGAGGTGGGCATCCTACAAGCAGACACCAGTTTGCCCCCAATGCAAGCATCCGTTTGAGTTCCTCAGTGTGCACCGCTCTCTTGATGGCTGGTAACCCCTCTGTTGTCTTTAGTATGTGGCGTCCCAGTTATTTCAGGTACACTTTTGGCTTGATGCTTGTTTCTTTTCTTCAGCCTTCATGACTACATGTTCGATGAGAGCGTTTGTCTTCTTCTGAGAGCCACTTGGTTTAAGCCTCTGGTCGTAGAGGCTCACGAGGAGGCTCAGGAGGAAGAAGACATTTACCGCAGTTACCAATATGATGATGGCGATGAGGATGACCTTTATGAGGAATACATAAGCAGGTCACCGAGCATTCGAATTGGTAACAGGAGGTGGGGTGACAATGGGTACGTCAGAGGGGGCAGGAGGGAGGCCAGGCCTGTAGTGATCCCTCCTGTTGTTGATGCTGTTCCATCCAGGACTCCCAAGAAGAAAGAGGGATCAGCATCAGGTTCAGGATCAGGTTCAGTGTCCAAGGATGTTGCAGGACGGCGGGCAAGAAGGGCTCAGAAGCGGGAGGCTGCTGACAAGGCGGCTGCAGAGAAGCACCTCAAGCTCCTGCAGAGGCTGGGCCGCGGGAAAACTCCCGAAGCGCCACCTGAAGCACCGGAATCACTGGAGGTTGGTCCTCCAGCGTCACTCGAGGCTGGTCCTCCCGTGATCGAGTGATCCATCAGCCTCTGTAGATAACGGTGCTGCGGGGAACACGCTGCAGCCCCTGGGAGCCCCTCCAATAATTCTTCCAGTGCGAAGAAGAGGAAACCGGGCCTTGTATCCTGGCAACTTTGTCGCCTTGTACAGTAATTTAGCTTCGAGTCACTCGTTAGGTCGGTCATCGGAGCTGCTACCCAGTCTGCTCCAGATGCAGCGATGTGGTCGGTCGGTCGGTTTATCCCACACTGATAGTTGTTTAATTCAAAAAGGTCATGTACTCGCGTCGTATTAGGGGCACAAGAATTGCTTGCTGTGCTAATTTTCCTGGCAATGTGGCAATTCAGGTAGGTGTTACTTCCATCTACCCACAAAGAAAATGAAATGGGGGAACGGAGTCTTACTGTGAATATACTTTGCTTACTGATGACTTTGTGATGGTGTTGTCAGCGCTTGGCCCCTAGTTTGCACATTTTTGGACGGTCTGTGCGTTAACTACGGACCGGTGGTTGTCGTGATGGATGGTTTTCATTGGTGCGCAAATTTTTCGGGTTGAATCTCCTGGTATGTCTGAACTACTTATTTTCTAGTGATGTTTATCTGAAGTACTCCCAGTAAGTTGCATCGCAACTAGGTTCACTACGCCGACGGGCCTATTTGAAGTACATTTTTTTGTAAATAACTTCAGTGACCTTCATTAGTAGTACTATTTTTATAGGGTCATCAAATGACGGCCAACGGTTAGAGATGTTTCATGGTCAATGTTCCTTCGTTCATGGAAAAGCAGGCATTCACCAGATTCAGCTGTGTGGGCGTTGATCTCTCTGGTTATAGCTCTTTGTCGCAACAACCTGGTTTTCCTTCACTACCATCGAACAGTCTCATTATGAGGCGTGCTACGCGGCTGGTGGATCTTTTTAAAAGACCATTGTCTCACGAGCGGTCTGATCTATGTTGCTTAGCGGCGAGAAATTTTTCTTGCCTCTTGGGGGGGCTGCCGGCGAGAAATTTACCCCGGGGCTCAAATCTCTTCCAGTCGTTGCCCCCCCCCCCCTCCCGTGGCCGCGCTCGCTCCCGCCCGTGGCCTGGCCGCTGCTACTCCTCCTTCTCTCGGACAGCGTCGCCGAGGCACCGCGCGAGGATGGCTCCAGAGGGCGCGAAGGCTGTCGACAAGGTGCCTGAGCAGGTACGCCACGTCGGCGGCACCGTCCCGCGTGGCGCAGACGTAGTCGGGCATGGTGGCGCGGGTGTAGCTCCAGCGGGCCTCGCAGAAGCGGCGCGGGCTGGCCTCGCCGCGTCCCTCCCTGAGGTGGAACCGCCACACGCGGCCGGCCGGAGACAGGTCGTCGTCGAAGTTGAGGAGGGCCAGGCCCAGCTGCACGGACCGCACGCTGTCCATGGCGCAGGTACGTCAGTCCGGCGCGGCGCAGGTACGAGGAGACGGCTCCCGCGGTCGCAGAGGAGCTGGCGGGGCGGCGCGGGCGGCCGGGCGCGGAGGCGACGCTGCGGGCGGGAGCTACGGCCGGGCGCGGAGGCGGCGCCGCGGGCGGGAGCGCAGCAAGGCGTAGGGCTTGGCCGGGGAGAGAGAAAAAAGTGGACGGGGAGAGGGGAGGTGGGGGCGGAGAAAGCGACGGGGGAGAGAGAGAGATGTGGGAACAGAGGCCGACATGTGGGGTTTTCGCATGCAAAAGATAGTGCCGGCGCCCCCGACTGACCCCAGCTTTGTGGGTTTCTCTTGCCAGCGCCGACCGTTGGTTTAGCTAATACCGGCGAAAAACGAGCCCATGGGAGCGTGACTGGGACCGTTTTTGACTGCCGGCGCTGAAAAAATGCTCCTGGGGGGCTTCCTGGGGAGCCTAGTGGAGATGCTCTTAGCATACGATCTCTCGGTTTCAAAAAATAAAGGTGACTATACGACCTTGTTTCAGAAACACATCGGCGACTATTGTAACAAGAACTTCGTTTCAGAAATATGGGTGACGTTGCAAAGCATCTCTGCGTATGCTCCCTCTTTGCAACAAGAACTTTGTTTCAGAAACATGGTTGACTATTGCAATAAGAACTTTGCTTCAAAAACATTGATGACATTGCAAAGCCTGTAAACACGCCGCGCGGGGCTAGGACAGAGGGCTCCCTTGACACTGACAGCGCCGACGAAGAGGTCGCGCACCATTGGAGCGACGACATGCCACTAGGATCTCAGGCACAATTGCCTACGACGAAAGGTGGCTCGGCAATACTGATCTAGATGTAGGGCGAGAGGGATGTCAGCAGCGGGGCAGCCAGATACCCGGTGTGAGCCGCGGTGATGGCCGGCTTCCAATGCCTCGCCCGATCTGCAGCAGGAGAGATGAGAGTCTTGGGGAAGAAGATGATGCAGTTGGGTGTTGTTTCAGAAATTGGGGTAGGTGGAGACGTCCATGGGGCCCACATTGACACGTGTTGTGCAACGAAGGCGGTGGGTGCAAAGTCTCTTTTCAACTGGGTGAGTGTTCCCTAATTTTATTCGAACTTCAGAAAATTACCAATACAATACTTGAGATCATAGATGCAGGAAACTACAAAATAACTTTTATAACTAACAATAGCCCTAAGTTGGGGTGGGGGTGGGGGTGGGGGGGAGGGAACCCCGAACAGTTCGGGATCTTGCAACCATGGTGCGGTAGCATTCCCCCAATTTTGTTTTTCTTTGTGGTACTTGACAAGAAATGAATCGGATGAAGAGAATTAGGAGACGTCTTGGTCTCCGGGTTTTTTGAAGGTGTGGATAGTAATAGAATGAGTGGTGGGCCGACTTTGTATTGGCATGAATCATGCCAAGTCACAATGCTGGGGAATGATGAGCGTTACATTGATGCTGCTGTTAGAACTCAGTCAGTTGGTGTTTAATGGGGATTAGCGAGTGACTATGGCGAGCCGAGAGTGAAAAATCGGCACCTTATGTGTGGAAAATTACAAGGCCTCAAAGCAGTTTCAGATCTTCTATGGTTAGACATTGGAGATTTCAATGAGCAGTGTGTGGCTTTGTATTGGCATGAATCATGCCAAGTCACGATGCTTGGGAATGATGAGCGTTACATTGATGCTACTGTTAGAACTCAGCCAGTTGCTGTTTAATGGGAATTAGCGAGTATCTACGGCGAGCCGAGAGTGAAAAATCGGCACCTTATGTGTGGAAAATTACAAGGCCTCAAAGCAGTTTCAGATCTTCTATGGCTAGACATTGGACATTTCAATGAGCAGTGTGTGGGTTCGAACATCTTTTACTTACACCCCGACCGGATCCGTGGATGATAGCTTTATGTTGGGATATCCTCGTCATGTGGGTTGTGAGGAGATGACCATTTGAAGCTTTTTTAGGCAGCCCAAAGAGGTGCACAAGCCCACTACCCATTAGGGTTATGACCTAGGGTCATTTTGTACTTTGCACATGAGAGGATTGGGATGCTTTACCCCCCATCCAGCAGCCACCATCAAGTGTGACGAAAATCAGTTCATCCTCCAAGAGAGAAGAAGAGAGAAAACCAAGAGAGCAAGTGAAGAAGAGGAAGATTAAGGGAAGAAGCAAAGGAAGCACCTCCCCAAGGTTGTGATGGTCCAGATCCACTACCTTGTCTCCTTCAAGCTTCGGTTCTACCATCTTTGGTGAGATTGTTCCAATCCCTAGTTCTTGAGCCCCAAATCTTGTTGTGTTCATCCAAGATTCAGAAATCTTGATGTATGAGATCCTCTAGTGCTGTCTAGAGAAGAACTTGTTGTATCCCACATTTGATAATAGTGGAAGAGGATTTGGATGGCTTTGGCCCGTGGTTTTTTCCTCAAGTTGAGGGGTTTTCCACGTAAAATCTGGTGTCTCTTTGTTGATGCTTGATGCTGTCCAGAAAAGTTACTCCTATCACAAGACACTCGGCTGAGGAGTGTCTTGCTTGCTGAGTAACATTTTCTGCCTCCATATATGTTGCTGCATATGTTTCCTTCAGTGCTAAGCAACGATCCTTGAGTTAGTACATGACGTGGTGCTGAGAATATTTGTTTCCGCTGCACCTTTCAGTTAACCACAAGTGCATTTGTGTGCTAATTCCCAACAGAGTGGTATCAGAGCCTTGGTTGCTTAGAAGGTTGCAAATCTCAGTTGCTTGATTGTTGCTGTATGTGCTCTCACAATGGCTTTGGAAAAAGCGCTACTACAAGTGGCATGATAAAACTTGATTCTTCTAATTACTCATTATGGAAGCCCATGATGGAAGACATCCTTTATTGCAAGGATTTGTATGAGCCAATTGTGAAAGACAAGATATCCACAGGTGTCATGGAAGAAGAATGGAGAGTGTTGCACAGAAAGGCAGTAGATATGATTCGGTTGTACATCAACCACAATATTTTCCACCATGTTGCAAATGACACAAATGCTTATGAGATGTGGCCGAAGTTAGAGTCTATGTATGAGAGGAAGACATCAATGAACAAGGCCTCGGTGATCAAAAGACTTGCAAAGCTTGAGTACCGAGATGGCACAAGTGTGATTGAGCACTTGAATGTCTTCCAATGCCATATAAATCAACTTTCATCCATGAAGATCAACTTTGAAGATGAGGTGCAAGCATTGTTGCTGCTGAGTTCCATGCATGATGGTTGGAACACACTTGTTGTGTCACTTAGCAATTCAGCTCCGGATGGGAAGCTGAGTTTGGAGATGGTGGAGAACATTATGCTGAATGAAGAAGCCAGAAAGAAGGAAAAGGGTGATGGCTCTTTTTCTGATGCATATGTGGCGGAAACCCATGGGAAGAATGAGAACTGTGGACGCAACAATACAAGATTTCAGCAAGGCAAAAACAAATCCAGAGGGAGATCAAAGTCAAAACAGAGAAAGGATATTACTTGCTTTCATTGTGGCAACCCAGGACACATAAAGAGCGAGTGCAGGAGTACAAAATAGAGCTTGCAGAGGGGAAACTCACAAAGAAAACCAAGCAAAAGGATGAGAGCAGTTCAACCATGACTGCAACATATGAGGACTATCTAGTCATTGAAGATGAAGATTGCTATAGTGATGTTCGTGATGATGCCATAAGTTGGGTTGTGGATTCAGGTGCGTCCTTCCGCATCACATCACACAAGGAGTATTGCACATCTTACACTAGTGGTGTTACTGGCCAAGTGAGGATGAGAAATAGTGGTTCGTCAGCCATTGTTGGAAAGGGCTCTATATGCATAGAAACAAACACATGTTGCAGATTGGTGCTCGATGATGTGAGGCATGTTTCCGATATAAGGCTGAATTTGTTGTCAGTGGGCAAGCTTGATGACATCAAACATTCTAGTTATTTTGGTGAAGGAAAGTGGAAGCTCACCAAAGGCTCTTTGATTGTGGCTCGAGGAAGTAAGAGCATCTCCAATAGATGGTCCAAATGTAAAAGTGACTAACTTTTGGACCGTCCGAGGCCAAAAACGCAGCTTCAATAGACGGTCTATATGTAAAAAAAAATTGGACCGCGGCCTCCTCGTGATGTAAAATACAACACCTCGCGATGCAAATTTACATCACGAGGTGCATTTGGTCCAAAACCGGCCGCCGCCCGCGAACGCCCAACCGCCAGTTTCTTTCCTTTCCCGCCCATCCGCCCGCCGTCGCCACACCCCGCCGCCGCCCCGCCGCACGCCGCCCGCATCAGATCCAGCCCCGCCCCTCGTCACTGTTTCCACGCTGCCCCGCCGCCCGCCCGCCCGCCGCGGATCCGGCCACGGCCGCAGCGCCCGCCCCGGCCCGCCTGCCGTAGCTCCGACCCGCCCCGGCTCCGTCCGCCACCGCCCCGCACGCCACCGCCGCCCCGCAGCTCCGCCCCGCCCGACTCCGTCCGCCACCGCCCTAGCCGCACGCCGCCGCCGCTCCACCGCTCTCACCGCTCTCCGATGGCGCCGAAGGGCAAGTCGGGCTTCTTCGGCGTGAGGCAGAAGCCCTCCGGTAACTTCGGAGTGGAGTTCTACGACGCCGGGAGGCATTGGTGGATCGGTACGTACCCCTCCGCCCACGAGGCCGCGCGTGCCTACGACGTGGCGGTGTGGCATGCCAAGAGGCCTTGGGAGCACCTCAACTTCCGAAAGATCGAGAGTCGGGCAGAAGCGGAGATGCTTGTGCCGCGGGGCATCAAGATGAAGGAGATCCCAACAAAGAAGAAGACGATGAAGAAGCCGTCGGTTGTCGTCAGTGCCGGTGAGACCGACGAGGAGGCGATGGCGAGGTTTGCTCGGGAGCATCCGGAGTACGTACAAGCCGAGCTGGAGTACTACTGGAAGCGTGAGGCGGAGCAGAAGAAGAAGGGGACGAAGAAGGAGGACGAGGCCGGTCCCTCAACAGTGATCCCCATCGAGTCCTCTTCCGAGGAGGACTAGGCAGACTTCTCGGAGAAGGAGGAGGAGGATGGGTGCAACGACCCGGAGAAGGAGGAGTTCTAGGCGCAGTTCCGTAGCTCCGACGATGAGGAGTAGTTTATCTAGTAGTTTGAATAAGTAGTAGTTGAAGTTCATGTATGAAACTATGTTGAATTTGATGTTTGAACTATGTTGAATGGACTAGTAGTTTGTCGTTTTAAAAAATTTACATCTTCATTTTGGACCATCTATTGGAGTTGCTCTTTTGGACCATCAATTTAGACCATCTGTTGGAGTTGAGCTTTTTTCGGAGCTCCAAAACGCACTTTTTGGCGGTCCAAATTTTACATCTCCGGTTTTGGACCACCAAATTTTGGCCATCTATTGGAGATGCTCTAAGCAAGGTAATATCTATGTGACTAAAACCAAGTTGTGCAATGAGGTGTTGAACGTTGTTGAAAAAGACACTTCGGTTGAATTGTGGCACAAGAGGCTTGGACATATGAGTGAGAAGGGCATGCACGCTCTTGCCGGCATGGAGTACCTCCCTGAGTCGAAAGGTATACCCTTGAAACCCTGTGCACATTGTTTTGTTGGCAAACAACATTGGGTTGCATTTCGTACACTCCCTCCACATCGTGCAGAAAATGTTCTTGATATTGTGCACACTGATGTTTGCTCCATGACTGAAAAATCTCATGGTGGAACATTATACTTTGTGACTTTTATTGATGACCATTCCAGAAAGGTTTTTTTGTGTATGTGGCTGATGACCCACAAGTGTAGGGGATCTATCTTAGTCCTTTCGATAAGTAAGAGTGTCGAACCCAACGAGGAGCAGAAGGAAATGATAGACATTTTTCAGAAAGGTATTTTCTGCAAGCACTGAAATTATCGGTAACTGATAGTTTTGTGATAAGATAATTGGTAACAAGTAAATAAGGTGCAGCAATATGGCCCAAGCCTGGACAAACTCTTATATGAAGGAAAGCGCTCCCGAGGACACATGGGAATTATCGTCAAGCTAGTTTTCATCACGTTCATATGATTCGCGTTCGTTACTTTGATAATTTGGTATGTGGGTGGACCGGTGCTTGGGTGCTGCCCTTACTTGGACAAGCATCCCACTTATGATTAACCTCTATTGCAAGCATCCACAACTACAAAAGAAGTATTAAGGTAAACTTAACCATAGCATGAAACATGGATCCAAATCAGCCCCTTACGAAGCAACGCATAAACTAGGGTTTAAGCTTCTGTCACTCTAGCAACCCATCTTCTACTTATTACTTCCCAATGCCTTCCTCTAGGCCCAAACAATGGTGAAATGTCATGTAATCGACGTTCACATGACACCACTAGAGGAAAGACAACATACATCTCATCAAAATATCGAACGAATACCAAATTCACATGACTACTTATGGCAAGACTTCTCCCATGTCCTCAGGAACAAACGTAATTACTCACAAAGCTTATTCATGTTCATAATCAGAGGGGTATTAATATGCATAATGGATCTGAACATATGATCTTCCACCAAGTAAACCAACTAGCATCAACTACAAGGAGTAATCAACACTACTAGCAACCTATAGGTACCAATATGAGGTTTTGGTACAAAGATTGGATACAAGAGATGAACTAGGGTTTGAGAGGAGATGGTGCTGGTGAAGATGTTGATGAAGATAACCCTCCCCAAGATGGGAGAGTTGTTGGTGATGATGGCCGTGACGATTTCCCCCTTTCGGAGGGATGTATCCCCAACAGAACAGCTCCGTCGGAGCCCTAGATTGGTTCCGCCAAGGTTCCGCCTCGAGACGGCGGCGCTTCGTCCCGAAAACCTCCTTATGACTTTTTCCAGGTCAAAACACCCCATATAGCGGAAGATGGGCATCGAGGGGTCACCAGGTGGCCCACGAGGCAGGGGGCGATCCCCGGGGGCGCCCCCACCCTCGTGGACAGTGGGTGGCCCCCTTCTTGTACCTCTTTCGCCAGATATTTTTTATATTTTCTGAAATGGTGTTTCGTGGAGTTTCAAGGCTTTTTGAGTTGTGCAGAATAGGTCTCCAATGTTTGCTTCTTTTCCAGCCCAGAATTCTAGCTGTCGGTATTCTCCCTCTTCATGTAAACCTTGTGAAATAAGAGAGAAAAGGTATAAGTATTGTGACATAATGTGTAATAACAGCCCATAGTGCAATAAATATCAATATAAAAGGATGATGCAAAGTGGACGTATCAACTCCCCCAAGCTTAGACCTCGCTTGTCCTCAAGCGGAAGTCGATATCGAAAAATATGTCCACATGTTTAGAGATAGAGGTGTCGATAAAATAAAATACGGACATGAATGCATCATGATCAATCTTATAACAGCAATATATATATATATATATATATATATAGGTAAATTTACTACGAAAATGCTCTTTAGAGCTCGGGCTCCATGGAGGCCGGGTTTGACTTGATCAAAATTCAAATTTTCACATTTCAAAAAATTGTGAAAAAAATACACACATACTTAGAGACATAAAGCATATGTGTGTAAATTTTCAGGACGAAACACCTTAAAATGAGTGCTACACAAAAAGAACAAATTTGAGGCTTTTTAGTAGATGCAATATTCATCCTCAAAGTCCATGAATTTGTCTTTTTTGCGCAGAACGCATTTTAGGGTATTTCATCCTCAAATTTTACATACATACACATAACATCCTTGTTTACTTGTGTGATTTTTTTTCAGATTTTTTTGAAACTGAAAAGTGTGAATTTTGAATTTTTCAAAAAATCCGGCCTCCATGGAGGCCGAGCTCCAAAACGCCCTACTCAGTACTTAACTAGGAGTATATAGAAAAATGGTTGTGTACTCCTGCTCCTCATATACCACATAGATGAATCTTTCATACATCATTATTATTTTAAATATATTTCATTAATAATTACTAGATACCCCAAAATGATTTGTATGAAAAAAAATCATGTGAGTCTACATATTTTTGAAGGTTTACGTATATACTGATTTGTTCGTACGTGAAAGAGGTATATTATAAAAAGTACGTCACAAATACTATTTTTTTAACCAAACTCGTATTGGGGTATCTAAGAATACTTAATGAAGTATATTGAGAATAATAGAGGGGTATAATCCATGCGTATAAGAGGTATATTGACGATGGGAGTACATACTTCCAGGAGTACAGAAAATTAGTCCTATAATAGCTTGCCACAGAAAATTAGTCCTATAATAGCTTGCCACAAAAGTAGTAGTATATATAGTCATATGATTCTTATGCTAAAGTAACAATCCATTCACAATGTCAAGTATGAATCAGAAACTTCATTGAAAACGAACAAACTATGATCTCGGTCATTGAAGCAATTGCAATTTATCGTAACATCGGAAAGACTCAAAATAAGAGCTTTTCAGCAAGTCCACATACTCAACTATCATTTAGTCTTTCACAATTGCTCACACTCACGCAATACTTATGGGTATGGAGTTTTAATCGGACACAGAGAAAGATAGGGGCTTATAGTATTGCCTCCCAACCTTTTACCTCAAGGGTAATGTCAACAATAATAGCTCATGATAGCTTACATCCAATTGGGTATATATGTCAAGATCTTTCCAACACAATGTGATTGCCAAAGGATAAAATGTAAAAAAGGAAAGGTGAAGATCACCATGACTCTTATAAGGTAAGAACAATAGATAGGCCCTTCGCAGAGGGAACAAATGTTGTCATGTGCTTTTATGGTTGGATGTACAAAATCTTAGCGCAAAAGAACATCACTTTATATTGCCACTTGTGATTGGACCTTTATTATACAGTTTGTCGCTTTTATTGCTTCCATATCACAAGATCGTATAAAGTTTATTTTCTCCACACTAATAGATCATACATATTTTAGAGAGTTGCAACAATGACAACTTACTTGAAGGATCTTTCTCAATCCATAGGTAGGTATGGTGGACTCTCATGGCAAGACCGGGTTTAAGGATGTATGGAAGCATAAGTAGTATCTCTACTTGGTGCAAGGAGTTTTGACTAGCATGAGGGGGAAAGGCAAGCTCAACATGTTAGATGATCCATGACAATATACTTTATTTTGGATATAAGAAGACATAACCCATTATGTTGTCTTCCTTGTCCAACATCAACTCTTTAGCACGTCATATTTTCATGAGTGCTCACAATCATAAAAGATGTCCAAGATAGTATATTTGTATGTGAAAACCTCCCTTTCCTTATTACTTCCTATTAATTGAAACGATGACCAAAACTTTGTTTGTCAACTCTCAACAACTTTTATTCATCATACTCTTTATATGTGAAGTCATTACTTTCCAGAAGATCAATATGATCTCTTGGTACTTCTTATATTTATCTTTTATTCTCTCATGACCATAGCGAGAAAAACAAGCCCTTGACTCAAAACTAATCTTTATTATATATATAGCACACGGACTCGATTACAAAGATATGGATCATAAAGCAAGGCTCATGACTAGATCATACTAAACTTTATTCTACTGATCAAGATATTACCAAAAGGATCGAACTAAGAAAAACGGTAAAGATAGGAGTGTGATGGTGATACGATACCGGTGCACCTCCCCCAAGCTTGGCAGTTGCCAAGGGGAGTGCCCATACCCATGTGATTATGTCTCTTTCTTCGAAGGTGGTGATGATGGTGTTGGAAGCAGTGATGATGGATTATCATACATCGAGCGTAGGAGATCCTCCAACTTGCGGATAATACCCTTGAGTGCGGCGATATGCTCCTTCAGCAAAATATTTTCACTTGTGAGATACTTGTTTTGTATTTGAGCTAACTCAGTCATCTTGAAAGCTTCAATCTCAGTTGAAGTAAAAAGGTTTGGAAGGGGTTGAAGGATGTCTTCTTCTTCTGCTGCCGGAGCCTGATCTTCCATATCCTTCTTGATCCTATTCTCCTTGTTGATCTCCCCAGGTTCTTCTCTCTTCAGCTCTATCTTCATTAGCCAAGCATCGTTGCCCTCATTGTTGGAGGAGGAGGACGACATGATGCCTGGCCTTGTCAACTCTGGCAGAAAATAGCTCGAAACAAAAACAGATGATTTTTGCATGGCGCGGTGGTCAAAACCTTCGGGAGATTATATACTGAATTTTTACCGACCAAAAGAAGTAACGTGCAAGAAAATGGAGTCCGGGAGGCACACGGGGTGCCCACGAGGTAGGGGGAACGCCCTCCACCCTCATGGACGTCTCGTGTCCTTCCCGGACTGCTTCTTATTTTTCTATTTTTCTAAATATTCCAAAACGGAGAAAAATTGCCATCAGGACTGTTTTGGAGTCGGTTTACTTATCGTACCACATACCTCTTCCTTTTCGGAGTCTGAATCATTCTAGAAAGTGTCCCTTATGTATTCCTCTGGGGTTACGGTTTCAATAACATTGGTTTCAACATTTATAGGATTACCTGAGATATAATGTCTGATTCTTTGACCGTTCACCACCTTCGGATTTGTACCTTCGAAGTTGTTGATTTTTATGGCACCGGAATGATAGACCTCCGCGATAACGTAAGGACCTTCCCATTTAGAGAGAAGTTTTCCTGCAAAAAATCCTAAACGAGAGTTGTATAGCAAGACATAATCTCCTACGTTAAACTCCCGCTTTTGTATCCTTTTGTCATGCCATCTTTTAACCTTTTCTTTAAGCAGTTTGGCATTCTCGTAAGCCTGGGTTCTCCACTCATCAAGTGAGCTGATGTCAAATAACCTCTTCTCACCGGCAAGTTTGAAATCATAATTGAGCTCATTAATAGCCCAATATACCTTATGTTCTAGTTCAAGAGGTAAATGGCATGCTTTTCCATAGACCATTTTATACGGAGACATACCCATAGGATTTTTGTACGCAGTTCTATAGGCCCATAATGCATCATTGAGTTTCTTGGACGAACTTTTTCTAGATCTATTAAAAGTCTTTTGCAAAATCAATTTCATCTCTATGTTACTTAGTTCTACTTGACCACTAGACTGTGGGTGGTATGGGGATGCAATTCTATGATTCACATCATACTTAGCAAGCATCTTACGGAAAGCACCATGAATAAAATGTGAACCACCATCAGTCATTAAGTATCTAGGGACTCCAAACCTCAGAAAAATAACTTCTTTAAGCATCTTAATAGAGGTGTTGTGATCAGCACTACTAGTTGGAATAGCTTCTACCCACTTATTAACGTAATCAACAACAACTAAAATATGTGTATACCCATTAGAGGAAGGAAACGATCCCATATAATCAAAGCCCCAGACATCAAATGGTTCAATAACAAGTGAATAATTCATAGTCATTTCTTGACGTCTACTAATATTACCAATTATTTTGCATTCATCACAAGATAAGACAAACTTACGGGCATCCTTGAAGAGAGTAGGCCAATAAAAATCAGATTGTAGTACCTTATGTGCAGCTCTATCTCCAGCATGGTGTCCTCCTTAAGCTTTGGAGTGACACTTGCGTAGGATCTGTTCCTGTCCATGCTCAGGTACACAACGTCTGATAATACCATCTACTCCTTTATAAAGGTGTGGGTCATCCCAGAAGTAATGTCTTAAATCATAGAAGAACTTTTTCTTTTGCTGGTATGTGAAACTAGGTGGTATAAATTTAGCAACAATGTAATTAGCATAGTCAGCATACCATGGAGCAGTACGAGAAGTATTTATGACAACTAATTGTTCATCAGCAAAGCTATCATCAATAGGTAGTGGGTCATCAAGAATATTCTCTAACCTAGACAAGTTGTCTGCAACGGCGTTCTCAGCTCCCTTTCTATCAGTAATATGCAAATCAAATTCTTGTAGCAGGAGAACCCACCTAATAAGTCTAGGCTTAGCATCTTTTTTCCCATAAGGTATTTGATAGCAGCATGATCAGTGTGAATAGTTACTTTAGAATCAACAATATAAGGTCTAAAATTATCACAAGCAAATACAACTGCTAAAAATTCTTTCTCAGTAGTAGCTTAATTTCTCTGGGCATTGTCTAGAGTTTTACTAGCATATTGGATAACATTTAACTACTTATCAACTCTTTGTCCTAGAACAGTACCTACGGCGTAATCACTAGCATCACACATAATCTCAAAGGGTAAATTCGAGTCAGGAGGCTGGACAATGGGTGCGGAGATCAATGCTTGCTTAAGTACTTCAAATGCTTCTACACAATCATCTTCAAAGACAAAAGGAACATCTTTTTGTAAGAGGTTAGTCAGAGGCCTAGAGATTTTGGAGAAGTCCTTAATGAACCTCCTATAAAACCCGGCATGACCAAGGAAACTTCTTATACCTTTGATGTCCTTGGGACACGACATCTTTTCAATAGCATCAACTTTAGCTTTATCAACTTCAATACCTCTTTCAGAAATTTTATGCCCCAAGACAATGCCTTCATTAACCATAAAGTGGCACTTTTCCCAATTCAAGACAAGATTAGTTTCTTCACATCTCCGCAAAACTCGATCAAGGTTGCTCAAGCAATCATCAAAAGAAGTTCCATAGACGGAAAAATCACCCATGAAAACCTCAACAATCTTTTCACAAAAATTAGAGAATATAGCCATCATGCATCTTTGAAAGGTAGCAGGTGCATTACATAAACCAAAAGGCATACGTCTATAAGTAAAGGTACCGAAGGGACAAGTAAAAGTGGTCTTTTCTTGATCATCTTTTGACACAAGTATTGGAGAGAAACCAGAATATCCATTTAGAAAGCAAAAATGAGTATGTTTGGATAACCTTTCTAGCATTTGATCAATAAAAGGTAAAGGGTAATGATCTTTCTTAGTAGCTTTATTTAATTTGCAGAAATCAATCACCATCCTATAACATGTAACAATTCTTTGTGGGATCAATTCATCTTTATCATTAGGAACAACAGTAATACCTCCCTTCTTAGGGACACAATGGACAGGACTTACCCACTGGCTATCAGCAACTGGATAAATTATACCTGCCTCTAGAAGCTTTAGTATTTCCTTCCTTACCACTTCTTTCATCTTAGCATTTAACCGTCATTGATGATCGATAACCGGTTTAGCGTCCTTTTCCAACTTTATCTTGTGTTGGCATAGAGTGGGACTAATGCCCTTAAGATCATCAATAGTATATCCAATAGCAGCACGGTGCTTCTTCAGAGTTTTCAATAATTTCTCTTCTTCCTGCTCTGAAAGGTTAGCACTAATAATAACAGTATATATCTTCTTTTCATCAAGGTAAACATACTTAAGAGTATCAGGTAATGGTTTGAGTTCAAACATGGGATCACCCTTGGCTGGAGGAGGATCCCCTAGAATTTCAACAGGCAAGTTGTGTTTCAATAAGGGTCCCTGTTTAAAGAATATTTCATCTATTTCCCTTCTCTCATTCATATACATATCATTTTCATGGTCTAGCAGATATTGTTCTAAGGGATCGTTAGGTGGTACAACAGTAGAAGCAAGACCGATAATTTCATCCTTACTAGGCAATTCTTTATCATGGGGTTGTCTACGAAATTTAGCAAAGTTAAAATCATGAGACATATCCCCTAATCCAACATCAACACTATCCTTTTCACAGTCTATCTTAGCATTAATAGTGTTCAAGAAGGGTCTACCAAATATAATGGGGCAAAAATCATCTTGTGGGGAACCAAGAACAAGAAAATCAGCAGGGTATTTAACTTTCCCACACAAGACTTCCACATCTCTAACAATCCTTATTGGTGAAATAGTGTTTGTATTGGCAAGCTTAATAGTAACATCAATACCCTCTAGCTCAGCAGGTGCAATATCGTGCATAATTTCTTCATATAAGGAGATGGGTATTACACTCGCACTAGCACCTACATAACATAAACCATGATAGCAATGATCTCCTATTTTAACAGAAATAACAGGCATGCCTACAACAGGTCTATGTTTATTCCTAGTATTGTGTTTAGCGATTCTAACTGCTTCCTCATGGAGGTAAATAACATGCCCATCTATATTATCGACCAAGAGATCCTTAACCATAGCAACACTACGTTTAACTTTAATTTGCTCAGAGGGTGTATGTGTTCTAGTGTTACTCTTACGAACCATAGTTGAAGCTTTAGCATGATCCTTTATCCTAACAGGGAAAGGTGGTTTCTCAATATAGGCGGTAGGAACAATAGGATTAACATTATAAGTGATAGTCTTTTCCTCAACTATAACAAGTTCAACTACTTTTACTTCAATGGGAGGATGGTATTTAAACCACTTCTCCTTAGGGAGATCAACATGAGTAGCAAATGATTCACAGAAAGAAGCTACTATCTCAGAGTCAAGTCCATATTTAGTGCTAAATTCACGGAAAACATCGGTATCCATAAAAGATTTAACACAATCAAACTTAGGCGTTATACCTGACTCCTTACCTTTGTCGAGATCCCAATCTTCAGAGTTGCGTTTAATTCTTTCCAATAAATCCCATTTGAATTCAATAGTCTTCATCATAAAAGAATCAGTACAAGAGGTATCGAGCATGGAGCGATTATTGAGAGAAAGCCGAGCGTACAAATTTTGAATGATCATTTCTCTTGAGAGCTCATGATTGGGGCATGAATATAAAATTGAATTAAGCCTCCCCCAAGCTTGAGCGATACTTTCTCCTTCACGAGGCCAAAGATTATATAGTTTTTTACGATCACGATGAACCTGATGCATAGGGTAGAACTTCTGATGAAATTCCAACTTCAATCGATTGTAGTTCCATGATCCAATATCATCACATAGCCTAAACCATGTCAATTCCTCTCCCTTGAAAGATAAAGGGAAGACTTTCTTCTTGATCACATCCTCGGGCATACCTGCAAGCTTAAATAATCCACAAACTTCATCCACATAGATTAGGTGCAAATCGGGATGAAGTGTTCCATCGCCTGTAAAGGGATTAGCTGGAAGTTTCTCTATCATACCCGAATGAATTTCAAAGCAATCATTTTCAGTAGGTTCAGTAGGTTGAGGAGGAACTCTTTGCTCTACTGGTCGGGGTGAAGATACCCCAAACAAGCCCCTCAAAGGATTAAGTTCCATAGTGACAAGTGATAGTAAATTTCAGCACACTATATAAATTTTTCCTTACCAAATTCCACTTACCAAAGTCGCTTCACTCCCCGGCAACGGCGCCAGAAAAGAGTCTTGATGACCCACAAGTGTAGGGGATCTATTGTAGTCCTTTCGATAAGTAAGAGTGTTGAACCCAACGAGGAGCATAAGGAAATGATAGGCAGTTTTCAGTAAGGTATTTTCTGCAAGCACTGAAATTATCGGTAACAGATAGTTTTGTGATAAGATAATTGGTAACACGTAAATAATAGTAAAAGTAAATAAGGTGCAGCAAGATGGCCCAATCCTTTTTGTAGCAAAGGACAAGCCTGGACAAAATCTTATATGAAAGAAAGCGCTCCCGAGGACACATGGGAATTATCGTCAAGCTACTTTTCATCTCGTTCATATGATTCGCGTTCGTTACTTTAATAATTTGGTATGTGGGCGGACCGATGCTTGGGTGCTGCCCTTACTTGGACAAGCATCCCACTTATGATTAACCTCTATTGCAAGCATCCGCAACTACAAAAGAAGTATTAAGGTAAACCTAACCATAGCATGAAACATATGGATCCAAATCAGCCCCTGACAAAGCAACACATAAACTAGGGTTTAAACTTTTGTCACTCTAGCAATCCATCATCTACTTATTACTTCCCTATGCCTTCCTCTAGGCCCAAACAATGGTGAAGTGGCTGCTACTTCTCGAGCTTGCGTTGTATTCCCTCGAAGAGGAAAGGGAGCTGCAGCACAATAGCATAAGTATTTCCCTCAGTTTTTGAGAACCAAGGTATCAATCCAGTAGGAGACCACGCGCGAGTCCCTCGCACCTGCACAAACAAATAAGAACTTCGCAGCCAACGCGATAAGGGGTTGTCAATCCCTTTACGGTCACTTACGAGAGTGAGATCTGATAGAAATGATAGTTTCATATTTTTGGTTATAAGAACAGAAAGTAAAAGCGGAAAAGTAAAGTAGATTGTAGATTGATATGTTGAGAATAGACCCGGGGGCCATAGTTTTCTCTAGTGGATTCTCTCATGATAGCGATATTCTACGTCGAGTAAACAAATTACTATCGAGCAATTGATAGAAAAGTGAATAATTATGAGACTATCTAGGCATGATCATTATATGTAGGCATCACGTCCGAGACAAGTAGACCGAAATGATTCTGCATCTACTACTATTACTCCACACATCGACCGCTATCCAGCAAGCATCTAGAGTATTAAGTTCATAAGAACGGAGTAACGCCTTAAGCAAGATGACATGATGTAGAGGGATAAACTAAAACATAGTGATATAAACCCCATCTTTTTATCCTCGATGGCAACAATACAATACGTGCCTTGTTGCCCCTACTGTCACTGGGAAAGGACACCGCAAGATTGAACCCAAAGCCAAGCACTTCTCCCATTGCAAGAACTATAGATCTAGTAGGCCAAACCAAACCAATAATTCGAAGAGACTTGCAAGGATATTATAATCATACATAAAGAGTTCACAGAAGAACCAAATATTTCTCATAGATAATCTTGATCATAAACCCACAATTCATCAGATCTCGACAAACACACCGCAAAAAGAGATTACATCGAATAGATCTCCTCGAAGACCGAGGAGAACTTCGTATTGTGATCCAAAGAGAGAGAAGAAGCCATCTAGATACTAGCTATGGACCTGAAGGTCTGTGGTGAACTACTCACAACTCATGGTGAGGCGATGATGATGATGTAGAAGCACTTCGTGGTAGATCCCCCCTCCAGCGGAGCTCCGGAACAGGCCCCAAGATGGGATCTCACGGGAACAAAAGGTTGCGGCGGTGGAACTAGGGTTTTCTTTGTTGTTCTGATAGTTTCCGGGTACGTAGGTATATATAGGAGGAAGGAGGGCACCGGGGGCCTGACGGGGTGCCCACGAGGCAAGGGGGCGCACCCCCACCCTCGTGGACGCCACATCAGCCCTACTCCGTGGTTCTCAAGTCTCCCGTGCGTATTTTGCTCCCAAAATATCTCTCCCGGAGGTTTCATTCCGTTTGGACTCCGTTTGATATTCCTTTTCTGTAAAACCCTAAAACAGGCAAAAAATAGCAATCTGGACTAGGCCTTTGGGTTAGTAGGTTAGTCCCAAAAATAATATAAAAGTGTATAACAAAGCCCATTAAACATCCAAAACATCATAAATAATAGCATGGAACAATAAAAAATTATAGATACGTTGGAGACGTATCAAGCATCCCCAAGCTTAATTCCTGCTCGTCCTCGAGTAGGTAAATGATAAAAACAAAATTTTTGATGTGGAATGCTAACCAACATAGTTTTTCAATGTAATTCTCTTAATTGTGGCATGAATGTTCAGATCTGAAAGATTCAAGACAAAATTCTATATTGACATAAGAAATAATAAAACTTCAAGTATACTAACAAAGCAATCATCTCTTCTCAAAATACTATGGCTAAAGAAAGTTATCCATACAAAATCATATAGTCTGGCTATGCTCCCTCTTGATCACACAAAATATTCATATCATGCACAACCCCGGTTTCAGCCAAGCACTTGTTTTCATACTCTATTCTTTCAAACCTTTCAACTTTCACGCAATACATAAGCGTGAGCCATGGACATAGCACTATGGGTGAAATAGAGAGGTGGTTGTGGAGAAGACAAAAAGGAGGGAGATAGTCTCACATCAACTAGGCGTATCAACGGGCTATGGAGATGCTCATCAATAGATATCAATGTGAGTGAGTAGGGATTGCCATGCAACGGATGCACTAGAGCTAAATATGCATGAAAGCTCAACAAAAGAAACTAGTGGGTGTGCATCCAACTTGCTTGCTCATGAAGACCTAGGGCATTTGAGGAAGCCCATCATTGGAATATACAAGCCAAGTTCTATAATGAAAATCCCCACTAGTATATGAAAGTGACTAAACATGAGACTCTCTATCATGAAGAACATGGTGCTACTTTGAAGCACAAGTGTGGAAAAAGATAGTAGCAATTGTCCCTTCTCTCTTTTCTCTCATTTTTTCTTCTTTTTTGGAGGGGATTTCTCTTTTTTTAGCCCCACTCTATATTTTTTTGGGCCATCTCTCTTTTTTATTGGCCTTTCCTCACATGGGACAATGCTCTAATAATGATGATCATCACACTTATATTGAATTAAAACTCGATAATAGAACAAAGTATGACTCTATATGAATGCCTCCGGTGGTGTACCGGGATATGCAATGAATCAAGAGTGACATGTATGAAAAATCATGCATGGTCGCTTTGCCACGAATACGATGTCAACTACATGATCATGCATGACAATATGACAATGTGAAGCGTGTCATATGAACGGAACGGTGGAAAGTTGCATGGCAATATATTTCGGAATGGCTATGGAAATGCCGTGATAGGTAGGTATGGTGGCTGTTTTTAGGAAAATATATGGTGGCTGTTTTGAGGAAGGATATATAGTGGGTGTATGGTACCGGCGAAAGTTGCGCGGTACAAGAGAGGCTAGCAATGGTGGAAGGGTGAGAGTGCGTATAATCCATGGACTCAACATTAGTCATAAGAACTCATATACTTATTGCAAAAATTTACGAGTCATCAAAACAAAGCAATCAACGCATGCTTCTAGGGGGGGAGGTTGGTAGGAGTTAACCATCGCACGCCCCCGACCTCCACACAAAGGTTGACACTTTACAAATACCTCATGCTCTAACTTCGTCACATAGCGGTTCACCATACGTGCATGTTACGGGAATCACTAACTTTAACACAAGCATTTCTCAATTTCATAATAACTCTGCTAGCATGACTCTAATATCACTATCCTCATATCTCAAAACAATTATCAAGCATCCAACTTATCATCATATTCAATGCACTTAGTGTGAAAGTTTTTACTACATTGATCTTGGATGTCTATCATGTGAAGGCTAGTTTTATAGCCAAAGCACATTACCTTGCTGTTTTAATAGACACTCAAAAGGATATAAGTGAAGCATGAGAGATCGACAATTTCTACAAAATATAATTACCACCGTGCTCTAAAAGATATAAGTGAAGCACTAGAGAAAAAACTATTCAACTCAAAAGATATAAGTGAAGCACATAGAGTGTTCTATCAATTCCTAGGCCATATTTAACTCTCTCAAATAGGTGTGTCCAGCAAGGATAACTGTGGCAAACTAACAAGCAAAGACTCAAATTATACAAGACGCTCCAAGTAAAACACATATCATGTGGTGAATAAAAATATAGCTCCGAGTATAGTTACCGATAGATGAAGACGAAAGAGGGGATGCCTTCCCGGGGCATCCCCAAGCTTAGGCTTTTGGTTGTCCTTGAATTTTACCTTGGGGTGCCTTGGGCATCCCCAAGCTTAGGCTCTTGCCACACTTTGTTCCATAGTCCATCAAAGCAATACTCAAAACTTGAAAACTTCACAACACAAAACTTAGACAAAAATCTCGTGAGCTCCGTTAGTATAAGAAAACAAACCACTACTCAAAGGTACTGCAATGAATTCATTCTTTGTTTATATTGGTGTTAAACCTACTGTATTCCAACTTCTCTATGATTCATGCTTCCCAATACTACTCATAGATGCATTGAAATAAGCAAACAACCCACGAAAAACAGAATCTGTCAAAAACACAACAGTCTGTAGTAATCTGCAGTTTTCGTATACTTATGTAACTCCAAAAAAATTGAATTAAATTGGTAAACGTGAGGAATTTGTCTACTAATCATTTGCAAAAAGAATCAACTAAATAGCACGCTTCAGTAAAATCTGGTGACCATTCTAGCGAGCGCTAACGATTCTGTTTTTCACAGCACGGTCATATAAACTTCACAAGTCTTCCCAAAGGTTCTACTTGGCACAAACACTAATTAAAACACAAAACCACATCTAAACAGAATCTAGATGCAATATTTATTCCTAAACAGAAGCAAAAAAAATTTGGGTTGCCTCCCAACAAGCGCTATCGTTTTACGCCCCTAGCTAGGCACGATACAAAGATAGATCTAGGTATTGCCATCTTTGGAAGGCAATCCATAAGTGGCTCTCACAATAGATTCGTATGGTAATTTGTTTTTCTTTCTAGGAAAGTGTTCCATGCCTTTCTGTTGGGGAACGTAGTATTTTGAAAATTTTCCTACGATCACGCAAGATCTATCTACTAGATGCATAGCAATGAGGGGGAGAGTGTGTCTACGTACCCTCGTAGACCGGAAGCGGAAGCGTCAAGCGACGCGGTTGATGTAGTCGAACTTCTTCGCGATTCAACCGATCAAGCACCGAACGTACGGCACCTCCGCGTTCAGCACACGTTCAGCTTGATGACGTCCCACGAGCTCTTGATCCAGTTGAGCTTCACGGGAGAGTTTCGTCAGCACGACGGCGTGGTGACGGATATGATGTATCTACCGACGCAGGGCTTCGCCTAAGCACTGCGACGGTATGACCGAGGTGTGTTTCTGTGGAGGGGGGCACCGCACACAGCTGGAACAATTCAACTTGTGTGTCTTTGGGTGCCCCCTGCCCCCGTATATAAAGGAGCAAGGGGGGAGGCCGGCCGGCCCTCCTATGGTGCGGCTAGGGCTGCAATCCTACTAGGAATAGGATTGCAATCCTATTCCTAGTAGGAACTACCAAAGAAGGAAGAAGGGGGAAGGAAAGAGAGGGAGAGGGAGAGGGAAAGAGGGGCCGCGCCCCCCTCCCCTTGTCCTATTCGGACTCCCTAGGGAGGGGGCGCGCCACCTCCTGGCTGCTGCCCTCTCTCTCCCCTATGGCCCACCAGGGCCCACCATTCCCCCGGGGGGTTCCGGTAACCCCCCCAGCACTCCGGTAAATTCCGAAACTTTCCAGAACACTTCCGGTGTCCGAATATAGTCGTCCAATATATCAATCTCTATGTCTCGGACATTCCGAGACTCCTCGTCATGTCCGTGATCTCATCCGGGACTCCGAACTACCTTCGGTACATCAAAACTCATAAACTCATAATACCGATCGTCATCAAACGTTAAGCGTGCGGACCCTACTGGTTCGAGAACTATGTAGACATGACCGAGACTCATCTCCGGTCAATAAACAATAGCGGAACCTGGATGCTCATATTGGCTCCTACATATTCTACGAAGATCTTTATCGGTCAAACCGCATAACAACATACGTTGTTCCTTTTGTCATCGATATGTTACTTGCCCGAGATTCGGTCGTCGGTATCTCTATACCTAGTTCAATCTCGTTACCGGCAAGTCTCTTTACTCGTTCTGTAGCACATCATCTTGTGACTAACTCATTAGTCTTTTGCTTGCAAGGCTTATTATGATGTGTGTTACCGAGAGGGCCCAGAGATACCTCTCCGACACTCGGAGTGACAAATCCTAATCTTGATCTATGCCAACACCACGAATACTTTCGGAGACACCTGTAGAGCATCTTTATGATCACCCAGTTACGTTGTGACGTTTGATAGTTCACAAGGTGTTCCTACGGTATTCGGGAGTTGCATAATCTCATAGTCATAGGAACATGTATAAGTCACGAAGAAAGCAATAGCAGTAAAACTAAACGATCATAGTGCTATGCTAACGGATGGGTCTAGTCCATCACATCATTCTCCTAATGATGTGATCCCGTTGATCAAATGACAACTCATGTCAATGGCTAGGAAACATAACCATCTTTGATCAATGAGCTAGTCTAGTAGAGGCATACCTGGGACATACTGTTTTGTCTATGTATCCACACATGTACTAAGTTTCCGCTTAATACAATTCTAGCATGAATAAAAGACATTTATCATGATATAAGGAAATACAAATAACATCTTTATTATTGCCTCTAGGGCATAATTCCTTCAGTCTCCCACTTGCACTAGAGTCAATAATCTAGCTCACATCGCCATGTGATTTAATACTGGTAGTTCACATCGTTATGTGAATAACACCCATAGTTCACATCGCCATGTGACCAACACCCAAAGGGTTTACTAGAGTCAATAATCTAGTTCACATCGCTATGTGATTAATACCCAAGAGTAATAAGGTGTGATCATGTTTTGCTTGTGAGAGAAGTTTAGTCAACGGGTCTGTCACATTCAGATCCGTATGTATTTCGCAAATTTCTATGTATACAATGCTATGCATAGAGCTACTCTAGCTAATTGCTCCCACTTTCAATACGCATCCAGATTGATATTTAGAGTCATCTGGATTTAGTGTCAAAGCTTGCATCGGCGTAACCCTTTACGACGAACTCTTTATCACCTCCATAATCGAGAAACATTTCCTTAGTCATCCAGTTACTAAGGATAATTTTGACCGCTGTATAGTGATCTACTCCTGGATCACTATTGTACCCGCTTGACAAACTCATGGCAAGGTACACAACATGTTTGGTACACAGCATGGCATACTTTATAGAACCTACGGCTGAGGCATAGGGAATGACTTTCATTCTCTCTATATTTTTCTGCCGTGGTCTGGCTTTGAGTCTTACTCAACTTCACACCTTACAAGTCAGGCAAGAACTCCTTCTTTGACTGATCCATTTTGAACTACTTCAAAATCTTATCAAGGTATGTACTCATCGAAAGTCTTATCAAGCGTCTTGATCTATCTCTATAGATCTTGATGCCCAATATGTAAGCAGCTTCACCAAGGTCTTTCTTTGAAAAACTCCTTTCAAACACTCCTTTATGCTTTCCAGAAAATTCTACATCATTTCCGATCGACAATATGTCATTCACATATACTTATCAGAAAGGTTGTAGTGCTCCCACTCACTTCTTGTAAATACAGGCTTCATCGCAAGTCTGTATAAATCTATATTCTTTGATCAACTTATCAAAGTGTATATTCCAACTCCGAGATGCTTGCACCAGTCCATAGATGGATCGCTGGAGCTTGCACATTTTGTTAGCACCTTTAGGATTGACAAAACCTTCTGGTTGCATCATATACAAGTCTTCTTTAATAAATCCATTAAAGAATGTAGTTTTGTTATCCATTTGCCAGATTTCATAAAATGCGGCAATTGCTAACATGATTCGGACAGACTTAAGCATCGCTACGGGTGAGAAAGTCTCATCGTAGTCAACTCCTTAAACTTGTTGAAAAACTTTCGCAACAAGTCGAGCTTTGTAAACAGTAACATTACCGTCAGCGTCAGTCTTCCTCTTGAAGATACATTTATTTTCGATGGCTTGCCGATCATCGGGCAAGTCAACCAAAGTCCACACTTTGTTCTCATACATGGATCCCATCTCAGATTTCATGACCTCAAGCCATTTTGCGGAATCTGGGCTTATCATCGCTTCCTCATAGTTCGTAGGTTCATCATGGTCCAGTAACATGACTTCTAGAACCGGGTTGCCGTACCACTCTGATGCGGAACGAACTCTGGTTGATCTACGAAGTTCAGCAGAAACTTGATCTGAAGTTTCATGATCATCATCATTAGCTTCCTCACTAATTGGTGTAGGAATCACTGGAACTAGTTTCTGTGATGTCCCACTTTCCAATTCGGGAGAAGGTACAATTACCTCATCAAGTTCTACTTTCCTCCCAGTCACTTCTTTCGAGAGAAACTCCTCTAAAAAGGATCCATTCTTAGCAACGAATATCTTGCCTTTGGATCTGTGATAGAAGGTGTACCCAACAGTCTCATTTGGGTATCATATGAAGACACATTTCTCCGACTTGGGTTCGAGCTTATCAGGTTGAAGCTTTTTCACATAAGCATCGCAGCCCCAAACTTTAAGAAACGACAACTTTGGTTTCTTGCCAAACCACAGTTCATAAGGCGTCATCTCAACGGATTTAGATGGTGCCCTTATTTAACGTGAATGCAGCTGTCTCTAATGCATAACCCCAAAACGATAGTGGTAAATCGGTAAGAGACATCACAGATCGCACCATATCCAATAAAGTACGGTTACGACGTTCGGACACACCATTACGCTGTGGTGTTCCGAGTGGCGTGAGTTGTGAAACTATTCCACATTGTTTCAAATGAAGACCAAACTCGTAACTCAAATATTCTCCTCCATGATCAGATCGTAGAAACTTTATTTTCTTGTTACGATGATTCTCTACCTCACTCTGAAATTCTTTGAACTTTTCAAATGTTTCAGACTTGTGCTTCATTAAGTAGATATACCCATATCTGCTCAAATCATCAGTGAAGGTCAAAAAATAACGATACCCGCCGCGAGCTTCAACACTCATTGGTCCGCATACATCAGTATGTATGATTTCCAACAACTCTGTTGCTCGCTCCACAGTTCCGAAGAACGGAGTTTTAGTCATCTTGCCCATGAGGCATGGTTCGCAAGCACCAAGTGATTCATAATCAAGTGATTCCAAAAGTCCATCACTATGGAGTTTCTTCATGCGCTTTACACCAATATGACCTAAACGGCAGTGCCACATATAAGTTGCACTATCATTATTAACCTTGCATCTTTTGGCTTCAATATTATGAATATGTGTATCACACGATCGAGATCCAGCAAACCATTTTTATTGGGTGTATGACCATAGAAGGTTTTATTCATGTAAACAGAACAACAATTATTCTCTAACTTACATGAATAACCGTGTTGCAATAAACATGATCAAATCATATTCATGTTCAACACAAACACCAAATAACACTTATTTAGGTTCAACACTAATCCCGAAAGTATAGGGAGTGTGCGATGATGATCATATCAATCTTGGAACTACTTCCAATACACATCGTCACTTCATCCTTTAACTAGTTTTTGTTCATTATGCAACTCCCATTTCGAGTTACTACTCTTTAGCAACTAAACCAATATCAAATACCGAGGGGTTGCTATGAACACTAGTAAAATACACATCAATAATCTGTATATCAAATATACCTTTGTTCACTTTGCCATCCTTCTTATCCGCGAAGTATCTAGGGCAGTTCCACTTCCAGTGACCATTTCCTTTGCAGTAGAAGCACTTAGTTTCAGGCTTGAGTTTAGCTTTGGGTTTCTTCATGGGAGTGACAACTTGCTTGTCATTCTTCTTGAAGTTCCCCTTCTATCCCTTTGCCCTTTACTTGAAACAAGTGGTCTTGTTAACCATCAACACTTGATGCTCTTTCTTGATTTCTACCTTCGCCGATTTCAGCATCGCGAAGAGCTCGGGAATTACTTTCGTCATCACTTGCATATTATAGTTCATCACGAAGTTCTACTAACTTGGTGATAGTGACTAGAGAACTTTGTCAATTACTATCTTATCTGAAAGATTAACTCCCACTTGATTCAAGCAATTGCAGTACCCAGACAATCTGAGCACATGCTCACTGGTTGAGCTATTCTCCTCCATCTTGTAGGCAAAGTACTGTCAGAGGTCTCATACCTCTCGACACGGGCATGAGTATGAAATACTAATTTCAACTCTTGGAACATCTTATATGCTCCGTGGCGTTCAAAACGTTTTTGAAGTCCCGGTTCTAAGCCGTAAAGCATGGTGCACTTAAACTATCAAGTAGTCATCATACCGAGCTTTTGTCAAAACGTTCATAACGTCTGCATAATTCTTCTATGCAGCAATGAGGATAATCCTCAGATCACGGAACAATTCCGCATCATTGCTACTAACATCTTTCAACTTAGTTTTCTCTAGGAACATAAAAAATAAACGCGGAGCAACATCACGAGCTATTGATCTACAACATAGATATGCTAAAACTATCATGACTAAGTTCATGATAAATTAAAGTTCAAATTAATCATATTAATTAAAGAACTCCCACTTAGATAGACATCCCTCCGGTCATCTAAATGATCACGTGATCCAAATCAACTAAACCATGTCCGATCATCACGTGAGATGGAGTAGTTTCAATGGTGAACATCTTATGTTGATCATATCTACTATATGATTCACGCTCGACCTTTCGGTCTCCAGTGTTCCGAGGCCATATCTGCATATGCTAGGCTCGTCAAGTTTAACCCGAGTATTCTGCGTGTGCAAAACTGGCTTACACCTGTTGTATTTGAACGTAGAGCTTATCACACCCGATCATCACGTGGTGTCTCGGCACGACGAACTTTCGCAACGGTGCATACTCAAGGAGAACACTTATACCTTGAAATTTTTGTAAGGGATCATCTTATAATGATACCGTCGTTCTAAGCAAAATAAGAAGCATAATAAGATAAACATCACATGCAATCAAAATATGTGACATGATATGGCCATCATCATCTTGTGCTTTTAATCTCCATCTCCAAAGCACCGTCATGATCACCTTCGTCACCGGCGCGACACCTTGATCTCCATCGTAGCATCGTTGTCGTCTCACCAACTATTGCTTCTACGACTATCGCTACCGCTTAGTGATAAAGTAAAGCAATTACATGGCGATTGCATTTCATACAATAAAGCGACAACCATATGGCTCCTGCCAGTTGCCGATAACATTACAAAACATGATCATCTCATACAAAACCGTATAACTCATCATGTCTTGACCATATCACATCACAACATGCCCTGCAAAAACAAGTTAGACGTCCTCTACTTTGTTGTTGCATGTTTTACGTGGCTGCTACGGGCTTAGCAAGAACCGTTCTTACCTACGCATACAAAACCACAACGATGTTTCGTCAAGTATGTGCTGTTTTAACCTTCACAAGGACCGGGCGTAGCCACACTTGATTCAGCTAAAGTGAGAGAGACAGACACCCGCCAGTCACCTTTAAGCAACGAGTGCTCATAACGGTGAAACCAGTCTCGCGTAAGCGTGCGCGTAATGTCGGTCCGGGCCGCTTCATCTCACAATACCGCCGAAGCAAAGTATGACATGCTGGTAAGCAGTATGACTAGTATCGCCCACAACTCATTGTGTTCTACTCGTGCATATCATCTACGCATAGACCTGGCTCATGATGCCACTATTGGGGAACGTAGTATTTTCAAAAATTTCCTACGATCACGCAAGATCTATCTACTAGATGCATAGCAACGAGGGGGAGAGTGTGTCTACGTACCCTCGTAGACGAGAAGCGGAAGCGTCAAGCGACGCGGTTGATGTAGTCGAACTTCTTCGCGATTCAACCGATCAAGCACCGAACGTACGGCACCTCCGCGTTCAGCACACGTTCAGCTTGATGACGTCCCACGAGCTCTTGATCCAGTTGAGCTTCACGGGAGAGTTTCATCAGCACGACGGCGTGGTGACGGATATGATGTATCTACCGGCGCAGGGCTTCGCCTAAGCACTGCGACGGTATGACCGAGGTGTGTTTCTGTGGAGGGGGGCACCGCACACAGCTGGAACAATTCAACTTGTGTGTCTTTGGGTGCCCCCCTGCCCCCGTATATAAAGGAGCAAGGGGGGAGGCTGGCAGGCCCTCCTATGGTGCGGCTAGGGCTGCAATCCTACTAGGAATAGGATTGCAATCCTATTCCTAGTAGGAACTACCAAAGAAGGAAGAAGGGGGAAGGAAAGAGAGGGAGAGGGAGAGGGAAAGAGGGGCCGCGCCCCCCTCCCCTTATCCTATTCGGACTCCCTAGGGAGGGGGCGCGCCACCTCCTGGCTTCTGCCCTCTCTCTCCCCTATGGCCCACCAGGGCCCACCATTCCCCCGGGGGGTTCCGGTAACCCCCCCAGCACTCCGGTAAATTCCGAAACTTTCCAGAACACTTCCGGTGTCCGAATATAGTCGTCCAATATATCAATATTTATGTCTCGGACATTCCGAGACTCCTCGTCATGTCCGTGATCTCATCCGGGACTCCGAACTACCTTCGGTACATCAAACTCATAAACTCATAATACCGATCGTCATCAGACGTTAAGCGTGCGGACCCTACGGGTTCGAGAACTATGTAGACATGACCGAGACTCATCTCCGGTCAATAACCAATAGCGGAACCTGGATGCTCATATTGGCTCCTACATATTCTACGAAGATCTTTATCGGTCAAACCGCATAACAACATACGTTGTTCCTTTTGTCATCGGTATGTTACTTGCCCGAGATTCGATCGTCGGTATCTCTATATCTAGTTCAATCTCGTTACCGGCAAGTCTCTTTATTCGTTCCGTAACACATCATCTTGTGACTAACTCATTAGTCTTTTGCTTGCAAGGCTTATTATGATGTGTGTTACCGAGAGGGCCCAGAGATACCTCTCCGACACTCGGAGTGACAAATCCTAATCTTGATCTATGCCAACACCACGAATACTTTCGGAGTCACCTGTAGAGCATCTTTATGATCACCCAGTTACGTTGTGACGTTTGATAGCACACAAGGTGTTCCCACGGTATTCGGGAGTTGCATAATCTCATAGTCATAGGAACATGTATAAGTCATGAAGAAAGCAATAGCAGTAAAACTAAACGATCATAGTGCTATGCTAACGGATGGGTCTAGTCCATCACATCATTCTCCTAATGATGTGATCCCGTTGATCAAATGACAACTCATGTCAATGGCTAGGAAACATAACCATCTTTGATCAATGAGCTAGTCTAGTAGAGGCATACTAGGGACATACTGTTTTGTCTATGTATCCACACATATACTAAGTTTCCGGTTAATACAATTCTAGCATGAATAAAAGACATTAATCATGATATAAGGAAATACAAATAACATCTTTATTATTGCCTCTAGGGCATATTTCCTTCACTTTCCTTAACGGAAATTGGAATCTAATATTTCCTTCCTTCATATCAATAATTGCACCAATCGTTCTAAGGAAAGGTCTACCAAGAATAATAGGACATGAAGGATTGCAATCTATATCAAGAACAATGAAATCTACGGGCACGTAATTCCTATTGGCAACAATAAGAACACTATTAATCCTTCCCATAGGTTTCTTAATAGTGGAATCCGCAACATGCAAATTTAATGAACAATCATCAAGCTCATGGAAGCCTAACAAATCATACAAAGTTTTTGGGATAGTGGAGACACTTGCACCCAAATCACACAAAGCAAAGCATTCATGATCTTTAATTTTTATTTTAAGAGTAGGTTCCCACTCATCATAAAGCTTTCTAGGGATAGAAACTTCTAACTCAAGTTTTTCTTCATAAGATTGCATCAAAGCATCAACTATGTGTTTGGTAAAAGCTTTATTTTGACTATAAGCATGCGGAGAGTTTAGTACGGATTGCAACAAGGAAATACAATCAATCAAAGAGCAATTATCATAATTGAATCCCTTGAAATCCAAAGTAGTGGGTTCTTTACTATGTAAAGTTTTAATCTCTTCACTCCCACTTTTAACAATTTTAGCATCAAGATCTAAAAACGAATCTCTGGGACACCTTAAAGTAGAATCATCTCCAATCTTATCTTCATCAAGATTAATATTAGAAAACAAGGATCTAATAGGCGACACATCAATAACTTTCAGATCTTCATCTTTATTTTCATGCACTTCTGGTTTAGCAGCCATCTTATTAACTAAGGTGGACTGTTTATCAGAAATTTGAGCTATTAAGTTCTCAAGATGAACAAATTGAGATTTCAACCCATAAAATTCCTTAGACATATCATCAAGGTCTTTATTCATATACTCCATAAATTTTTTCTGTTCTTTAAGCTCGTTTATGAAGAAATTATTGTGCTCAAATTGTATAGTCATAAAATGTCTAACATTGTTTTCAATCTCCTCCAGCCTCTTGAGGTGGGGGTCAACACTGATAGGGAGAGCCATAGTAACAAGCAAGCAATCCAACACACAAGCAAACAAGAAGCAAGTACGGTAAACACACGACAGAAGAAGGGCAAATAAAACGGCAAGGGTGAAGTGGGGGAGAGGAAACGAGAGGCAAAAAATGTAATGCGAAGGATAAGGGTTTGTGATAGGTACTTGGTATATGATTTTTGCGTAAGCCTCCCCGGCAACGGCGCCAGAAATTCTTCTTACTACTTCTCGAGCTTGCGTTGTATTCCCTCGAAGAGGAAAGGGAGATGCAGCACAGTAGCGTAAGTATTTCCCTCAGTTTTTGAGAACCACGGTATCAATCTAGTAGGAGACCACGCGCGAGTCCCTCGCACCTGCACAAACAGATAAGAACTTTGCAGCCAACACGATAAGGGGTTGTCAATCCCTTTACGGTCACTTACGAGAGTGAGATCTGATAAAGATGATAGTTTGATATTTTTGGTATTTTTTGGTTATAAGAACAGAAAGTAAAAGCGGAAAAGTAAAGTAGATTGTAGATTGATGTGTTGAGAAAAGACCCGGGGGCCATAGTTTTCTCTAGTGGATTCTCTCATGATAGCGATATTCTACGACGGGTAAACAAATTATTGTTGAGCAATTGATAGAAAAGCGAATAATTATGAGACTATCTAGGCATGATCATTATATATAGGCATCACGTTCGAGACAAGTAGACCGAAACGATTCTGCATCTAATACTATTACTCCACACATCGACCGCTATCGAGCATGCATCTAGAGTATTAAGTTCATAAGAACGGAGTAACGCTTTAAGCAAGATGACATGATGTAGAGGGATAAACTCAAACATAGTGATATAAACCCCATCTTTTTATCCTCGATGGAAACAATACAATACGTGCCTTGCTGCCCCTACTGTCACTGGGAAAGGACACCGCAAGATTGAACCCAAAGCCAAGCACTTCTCCCATTGCAAGAACTATAGATCTAGTAGGCCAAACCAAACCAATAATTCGAAGAGACTTGCAAGGATATTATAATCATACATAAAGAGTCCAGAGAAGAACCAAATATTTCTCATAGATAATCTTGATCATAAACCCACAATTCATCGGATCTTGACAAACACACCACAAAAAGAGATTACGTCGAATAGATCCCCTCGAAGACCGAGGAGAACTTGGTATTGAGATCCAAAGAGAGAGAAGAAGCCATCTAGATACTAGCTATGGACCCGAAGGTCTGTGGTAAACTACTCACAACTCATGGCAAGGCGATGATGATGATGTAGAAGCACTCCGTGGTAGATCCCCCCTTCGGCGGAGCTCCAGAACATGTCCCAAGATGGGATCTCATGGGAACAGAAGGTTGCGGCGGTGGAACTAGGGTTTTCTCTCTTGTTCTGATAGTTTCGGGGTACGTAGGTATATATAGGAGGAAGGAGGGCACGGGGGCCAGACAGGGTGCCCACGAGGCAGTGGGGCACGCCCTATAGGGGGGAGCCCCCACCCTCGTGGACGCCACGTTAGCCCTACTCCGTGGTTCTCAAGTCTCCCTGTGTATTTTGCTCCAAAAATATTGTCCCCGAAGGTTTCATTCCGTTTGGACTACGTTTGATATTCCTTTTCTGTAAAACCCTAAAACAGGCAAAAAACAGCAATCTGGACTGGGCCTTTGGGTTAGTAGGTTAGTCCCAAAAATAATATAAAAGTGTATAACAAAGCCCATTAAACATCTAAAACATCATAAATAATAGCATGAAACAATGAAAAATTATAGATACGTTGGAGACGTATCAGTGTCATGTAGTCGACGTTCACATGGCGCCACTAGAGGAAAGACAACATACATCTCATCAAAATATCGACCGAATACCAAATTCACATGACTACTTATAGCAAGACTTCTCCATGTCCTCAGGAACAAACGTAATTACTCACAAAGCATATTCATGTTCATAATCAGAGGGGTATTAATATGCATAATGGATCTGAACATATGATCTCCCACCAAGTAAACCATCTAGCATCAACTACAAGGAGTAATCAACACTACTAGCAACCTACAGGTACCAATCTAAGGTTTTGGTACAAAGATTGGATACAAGAGATGAACTAGGGTCTGAGATGAGACGGTGCTGGTGAAGATATTGATGAACATAACCTGTTGGGGAACGTAGTATTTTAAATTTTTCCTACGATCACGCAAGATCTATCTACCAGATGCATAGCAACGAGAGGGAAGAGTGTGTCTACGTACCCTCGTAGACTGGAAGCGGAAGCGTCAAGTGACGCGGTTGATGTAGTCGAACTTCTTCGCGATCCAACCGATCAAGCACCGAACGTACGACACCTCCGCGTTCAGCACACGTTCAGCTTGATGACGTCCCACGAGCTCTTGATCCAGTTGAGCTTCATGGGAGAGTTTCGTCAGCACGACGGCGTGGTGACGGATATGATGTATTCACCGGCGCAGGGCTTCACCTAAGCACTGCGACGGTATGACCGAGGTGTGTTTTTGTGGAGGGGGGCACCGCACACGGCTGGAATAATTCAACTTGTGTGCATTTGGGTGCCCCCCTGCCCTCGTATATAAAGGAGCAAGAGGGGAGGGCCGGCCGGCCTCCTATGGTGCGGCTAGGGCAATCCTACTAGGAATAGGATTGCAATCCTATTCCTAGTAGGAGTCCATCAAGAAGGAAGAGAGGGAAAGGAAAAGAGGGAGAGGTGGCGCCCCCTCAATCCTAGTCCAACTAGGATCCCTAGGTGGGGCGCCAGTCAGCCTCTATGGGCTGCCTCTCTCCTTTCCTCAAGGCCCACTATGGACCACCCCCCTCGTAGGGGGTTCCGGTAACCCCCTCCGGCAATCCAGTTAAATCCGAAACTTTTCCGGAACACTTTCGGTGTCCGAATATAGTCGTCCAATATATCAATCTTTATGTCTCGGACATTCCGAGACTCCTCGTCATGTCCGTGATCTCATCCAGGACTACGAACTCCTTCGGTAAATCAAAACTCATAAACTCATAATACCGATCGTCATCAAACGTTAAGCGTGCGGACCCTACGGGTTCGAGAACTATGTAGACATGACCGAGACTCATCTCCGGTCAATAACCAATAGCGGAACCTGGATGCTCATATTGGTTCCTACATATTCTACGAAGATCTTTATCGGTCAAACCGCATAGCAACATACGTTGTTCCTTTTGTCATCGGTATGTTACTTGCCCGAGATTCGATCGTCGGTATCTCTATACCTAGTTCAATCTCGTTACCGGCAAGTCTCTTTACTCGTTCCGTAACACATTATCTCGTGACTAACTCATTAGTCTTTTGCTTGCAAGGCTTATTATGATGTGTGTTACCGAGAGGGCCCAGAGATACCTCTCCGACACTCGGAGTGACAAATCCTAATATTGATCTATGCCAACACCACGAATACTTTCGGAGACACCTGTAGAGCATCTTTATGATCACCCAGTTACGTTGTGACGTTTGATAGCACACAAGGTGTTCCTACGGTTTTCGGGAGTTGCATAATCTCATAGTCATAGGAACATGTATAAGTCATGAAGAAAGCAATAGCAGTAAAAGTAAACGATCATAGTGCTATGCTAACGGATGGGTCTTGTCCATCACATCATTCTCCTAATGATGTGATCCCGTTGATCAAATGACAACTCATGTCTATGGCTAGGAAACATAACCATCTTTGATCAATGAGCTAGTCTAGTAGAGGCATACTAGGGAGATACTGTTTTGTCTATGTATTCACACATGTACTAAGTTTCCGGTTAATACAATTCTAGCATGAATAAAAGACATTTATCATGATATAAGGAAATACAAATAATCATCTTTATTATTGCCTCTAGGGCATATTTCCTTCAGTCTCCCACTTGCACTAGAGTCAATAATCTAGCTCACATCGCCATGTGATTTAATACCGATAGTTCACATCGTTATGTGAATAACACCCATAGTTCACATCACCATGTGACCAACACCCAAAGGGTTTACTAGAGTCAATAATCTAGTTCACATCGCTATGTGATTAATACCCAAGAGTAATAAGGTGTGATCATGTTTTGCTTGTGAGAGAAGTTTAGTCAACGGGTCTGTCACATTCAGATCCGTATGTATTTCGCAAATTTCTATGTCTACAATGCTCTGCATGGAGCTACTCTAGCTAATTGCTCCCATTTTCAATACGCATCCAGATTGATACTTAGAGTCATCTGGATTTAGTGTCAAAGCTTGCATCGGCGTAACCCTTTACGACGAACTCTTTATCACCTCCATAATCGAGAAACATTTCCTTAGCCATCCAGTTACTAAGGATAATTTTGACCGATGTACAGTGATCTACTCCTGGATCACTATTGTACCCCCTTGACAAACTCATGGCAAGGTGCACAACATGTTTGGTACACAGCATGGCATACTTTATAGAACCTATGGCTGAGGCATAGGGAATGACTTTCATTTTCTCTATATTTTTCTGCCGTGGTCTGGCTTTGAGTCTTACTCAAATTCACACCTTACAAGTCAGGCAAGAACTCCTTCTTTGACTGATCCATTTTGAACTACTTCAAAATCTTATCAAGGTATGTACTTATCGAAAGTCTTATCAAGCGTCTTGATCTATCTCTATAGATCTTGATGCCCAATATGTAAGCAGCTTCACCAAGGTCTTTCTTTGAAAAACTCCTTTCAAACACTCCTTTATGCTTTCTAGAAAATTCTACATCATTTCTGATCGACAATATGTCATTCACATATACTTATCAGAAAGGTTGTAGTGCTCCCACTCACTTCTTGTAAATACAGGCTTCACCGCAAGTCTGTATAAATCTATATGCTTTGATCAACTTATCAAAGCGTATATTCCAACTCCGAGATGCTTCCATCAGTCCATAGATGGATCGCTGGAGCTTGCACATTTTGTTAGCACCTTTAGGATTGACAAAACCTTCTGGTTGCATCATATACAAGTCTTCTTTAATAAATCCGTTAAAGAATGCAGTTTTGTTATCCATTTGCCAGATTTCACAAAATACGGCAATTACTAACATGATTCGGACAGACTTAAGCATCGCTACGGGTGAGAAAGTCTCATCGTAGTCAACTCCTTGAACTTGTCGAAACCCTTTCGCAACAAGTCGAGCTTTGTAAACAGTAACATTACCGTCACCGTCGGTCTTCCTCTTGAAGATCCATTTATTTTCGATGGCTTGCCGATCATCGGGCAAGTCAACCAAAGTCCACACTTTGTTCTCATACATGGATCCCATCTCAGATTTCATGGCCTCAAGCCATTTTGCGGAATCTGGGCTCATCATCGCTTCCTCATAGTTCGCAGGTTCATCATGGTCTAGTAACATGACTTCCAGAACTGGGTTGCCGTACCACTCTGGTGCGGAACGTACTCTGGTTGATCTACGACGTTCAGCAGAAACTTGATCTGAAGTTTCATGATCATCATCATTAACTTCCTCACTGATTGGTGTAGGAATCACTGGAACAATTTTCTGTGATGTACTACTTTCCAATTCGGGAGAAGGTACAATTACCTCATCAAGTTCTACTTTCCTCCCACTCACTTCTTTCGAGAGAAACTCCTTCTCTAGAAAGGATCCATTCTTAGCAACGAATATCTTGCCTTCGGATCTGTGATAGAAGGTGTACCCAATTGTCTCTTTTGGGTATCCTATGAAGACACATTTCTCCGACTTGGGTTCGAGCTTATCAGGTTGAAGCTTTTTCACATAAGCATCGCAGCCCCAAACTTTAAAAAACGACAACTTTGGTTTCTTGCCAAACCATAGTTCATACGGTGTCATCTCCACGGATTTAGATGGTGCCCTATTTAACGTGAATGTAGCTGTCTCTAATGCATAACCCCAAAAGCAATAGTGGTAGATCGGTCAGAGACATCATCGATCGCACCATATCTAATAAAGTACGGTTATGACGTTCGGACACACCATTACACTGTGGTGTTCTAGGTGGCGTGAGTAGTGAAACTATTTCACATTGTTTTTACTGAAGGCCAAACTCGCTAACTCAAATATTTTACCTCTACGATCATATCGTAGAAACTCTTATTTTCTTGTTACGATGATTCTCCACTTCACTCTGAAATTCTTTGAACTTTTCAAATGTTTCAGACTTGTGCTTCATTAATTAGATATACCCATATCTGCTCAAATCATCAGTGAAGGTCAGAAAATAACGATTCCTGCCGTGAGATTCAACACTCATTGGTCTGCATACATCAGTATGTATGATTTCCAACAACTCTGTTGCTCGCTCCATAGTTCCGGAGAACGGAGTTTTAGTCATCTTGCCCATGAGGCATGGTTCGCAAGCACCAAGTGATTCATAATCAAGTGATTCCAAAAAGTCCATCACTATGGAGTTTTTTCATGCGCTTTACACCAATATGACCTAAACAGCAGTGCCACAAATAAGTTGCACTATCATTATTAACCTTGTATCTTTTGGCTTCAATATTATGAATATGTGTATCACACGATCGAGATCCAACAAACTATTTTCATTGGGTGTATGACCATAGAAGGTTTTATTCGTGTAAACAGGACAACAATTATTCTCTAACTTACATGAATAACCGTATTGCAATAAACATGATCAAATCATATTCATGCTCAACACAAACACCAAATAACACTTATTTAGGTTCAACACTAATCCCGAAAGTATAGGGAGTGTGCGATGATGATCATATCAATCTTGGAACTGCTTCCAATACACATCGTCACTTCATCCTTTAACTAGTTTATGTTCATTATGCAACTCCCATTTCGAGTTACTACTCTTTAGCAACTGAACCAGTATCAAATACCGAGGGGTTGCTATGAACACTAGTAAAATACACATCAATAATCTGTATATCAAATATACCTTTGTTCAGTTTGCCATCCTTCTTATCCGCCAAGTATCTAGGGCAGTTCCACTTCCGGTGACCATTTCCTTTGCAGTAGAAGCACTTAGTTTCAGGCTTGAGTTTAGCTTTGGGTTTCTTCATGGGAGTGACAACTTGCTTGTCATTCTTCTTGAAGTTCCCCTTCTATCCCTTTGCCCTTTACTTGAAACAAGTGGTCTTATTAACCATCAACACTTGATGTTCTTTCTTGATTTCTACCTTCGCCGATTTCAGCATTGCGTAGAGCTCGGGAATTACCTTCGTCATCCCTTGCATATTATAGTTCATCACGAAGTTCTACTAACTTGGTGATAGTGACTAGAGAACTTTGTCAATTACTATCTTATCTGGAAGATTAACTCCCACTTGATTCAAGTAATTGTAGTACCCAGACAATCTGAGCACATGCTCACTGGTTGAGCTATTCTCCTCCATCTTGTAGGCAAAGTACTGTCAGAAGTCTTATACCTCTCGACACGGGCATGAGTATGAACTACTAATTTCAACTCTTGGAACATCTCATATGCTCCGTGGCGTTCAAAACGTTTTTGAAGTCCCGGTTATAAGCCGTAAAGCATGGTGCACTAAACTATCAAGTAGTCATCATACCGAGCTTTTGTCAAAACGTTCATAACGTCTACATCTGTTCCTGCAATAGGTCTGTCACCTAGCGGTGCATCAAGGACATATTTCTCTGTGCAGCAATGAGGAGAATCCTCAGATCACGGAACAATTCCGCATCATTGCTACTAACATCTTTCAACTTAGTTTTCTCTAGGAACATATAAAAAATAAACGGGGAGCAACATCGTGAGCTATTGATCTACAACATAGATATGCTAATACTACGAGGACTAAGTTCATGATAAATTAAAGTTCAATTTAATCATATTACTTAAGAACTCCCACTTAGATAGACATCCCTCCAGTCATCTAAATGATCACGTGATCCAAATCAACTAAACCATGTCCGATCATCACGTGAGATGGAGTAGTTTCAATGGTGAACATCTTATATTGATCATATCTACTATATGATTCACGCTCGACCTTTCGGTCTCCAGTGTTCCGAGGCCATATCTGCATATGCTAGGCTCGTCAAGTTTAACCTGAGTATTCTGTGTGTGCAAAACTGGCTTACACCCGTTGTATTTGAACGTAGAGCTTATCACACCCGATCATCACGTGGTGTCTCGGCACGACGAACTTTCGCAACGGTGCATACTCAGGGAGAACACTTATACCTTGAAATTTAGTAAGGGATCATCTTATAATGCCACCGTCGTTCTAAGCAAAATAAGAAGCATAATAAGATAAACATCACATGCAAATCAAAATATGTGACATGATATGGCCATCATCATCTTGTGCTTTTGATCTCCATCTCCAAAGCACTGTCATGATAACCTTCGTCACCGGCGCGACACCTTGATCTCCATCGTAGTATCGTTGTCGTCTCGCCAACTATTGTTTCTACGACTATCGCTACTGCTTAGTGATAAAGTAAAGCAATTACATGGCGATTGCATTTCATACAATAAAGCGACAACCATATGGCTCCTGCCAGTTGCCGATAACATTACAAAACATGATCATCTCATACAAAACCGTATAACTCATCATGTCTTGACCATATCACATCACAACATGCCCTGCAAAAACAAGTTAGACGTCCTCTACTTTGTTGTTGCAAGTTTTACGTGGCTGCTACGGGCTTAGCAAGAACCGTTCTTACCTACGCATACAAAACCACAACGATGTTTCGTCAAGTATGTGCTGTTTTAACCTTCACAAGGACCGGGCGTAGCCACACTTGATTCAGCTAAAGTGAGAGAGACAGACACCCGCCAGTCACCTTTAAGCAACGAGTGCTCGTAACAGTGAAACCAGTCTCGCGTAAGCGTACGCGTAATGTCGGTCCGGCCGCTTCATCTCACAATACCGCCGAAGCAAAGTATGACATGCTGGTAAGCAGTATGACTAGTATCGCCCACAACTCATTGTGTTCTACTCGTGCATATCATCTACGCATAGACCTGGCTCATGATGCCACTGTTGGGGAACGTAGTATTTTAAATTTTTCCTACGATCACGCAAGATCTATCTACCAGATGCATAGCAACGAGAGGGAAGAGTGTGTCTACGTACCCTCGTAGACCGGAAGAGGAAGCGTCAAGTGACGCGGTTGATGTAGTCGAACTTCTTCGCGATCCAACCGATCAAGCACCGAACGTACGACACCTCCGCGTTCAGCACACGTTCAGCTTGATGACGTCCCACGAGCTCTTGATCCAGTTGAGCTTCACGGGAGAGTTTCGTCAGCACGACGGCGTGGTGACGGATATGATGTATTCACCGGCGCAGGGCTTCGCCTAAGCACTGCGACGGTATGACCGAGGTGTGTTTCTGTGGGGGGGGGGGGGCACCGCACACGGCTGGAATAATTCAACTTGTGTGTATTTGGGTGCCCCCTGCCCTCGTATATAAAGGAGCAAGAGGGGAGGGCCGGCCGACCTCCTATGGTGCGGCTAGGGCAATCCTACTAGGAATAGGATTGCAATCCTATTCCTAGTAGGAGTCCATCAAGAAGGAAGAGAGGGAAAGGAAAAGAGGGAGAGGTGGCGCCCCCTCAATCCTAGTCCAACTAGGATCCCTAGGTGGGGCGCCGGCCAGCCTCTATGGGCTGCCTCTCTCCTTTCCTCAAGGCCCACTATGGACCATCCCCCCTCGTAGGGGGTTTCGGTAACCCCCTCCGGCAATCCAGTTAAATCCGAAACTTTTCCGGAACACTTCCGGTGTCCGAATATAGTCGTCCAATATATCAATCTTTATGTCTCGGACATTCCGAGACTCCTCGTCATGTCCGTGATCTCATCCGAGACTCCGAACTCCTTCGGTAAATCAAAACTCATAAACTCATAATACCAATCGTCATCAAACGTTAAGCGTGTGGACCCTACGGGTTCGAGAACTATGTAGACATGACCGAGACTCATCTCCGGTCAATAACCAATAGCGGAACCTGGATGCTCATATTGGTTCCTACATATTCTACGAAGATCTTTATCGGTCAAACCGCATAGCAACATACGTTGTTCCTTTTGTCATCGGTATGTTACTTGCCCGAGATTCGATCGTCAGTATCTCTATACCTAGTTCAATCTCGTTACCGGCAAGTCTCTTTACTCGTTCCGTAACACATTATCTCGTGACTAACTCATTAGTCTTTTGCTTGCAAGGCTTATTATGATGTGTGTTACCGAGAGGGCCCAGAGATACGTCTCCGACACTCGGAGTGACAAATCCTAATATTGATCTATGCCAAGACCACGAATACTTTCGGAGACACCTGTAGAGCATCTTTATGATCACCCAGTTACGTTGTGACGTTTGATAGCACACAAGGTGTTCCTACGGTTTTCGGGAGTTGCATAATCTCATAGTCATAGGAACATGTATAAGTCATGAAGAAAGCAATAGCAGTAAAACTAAACGATCATAGTGCTATGCTAACGGATGGGTCTTGTCCATCACATCATTCTCCTAATGATGTGATCCCGTTGATCAAATGACAACTCATGTCTATGGCTAGGAAACATAACCATCTTTGATCAATGAGCTAGTCTAGTAGAGGCATACTAGGGACATACTGTTTTGTCTATGTATTCACACATGTACTAAGTTTCCGGTTAATACAATTCTAGCATGAATAAAAGACATTTATCATGATATAAGGAAATACAAATAATCATCTTTATTATTGCCTCTAGGGCATATTTCCTTCATAACGCTCCCCAAGATGGGAGAGTTGTTGGTGATGACGATGGTGACGATTTCCTCCTCCCGGAGGGAAGTATCCCCGTCAGAATAGCTCCGTCGGAGCCCTAGATTGGTTCCGCCAAGGTTCCGCCTCGAGACAGCGAGGCTTCGTCCCGAAAACCTCCTTATGATTTTTTCAGGTCAAAACACCCCATATAGCAGAAGATGGGCATCAAGGAGTCACCAGGTGGCCCACGAGGCAGGGGGGCGTGCCCAGGTGGCGCCCCCCACCCTCATGGACAGTGGGTGGTCCCCCTCCTCGTACCTCTTTCGCCAGATATTTTTTATAATTTCTGAAACGGTGTTTCGTGGAGTTTCGGGGCTTTTTGAGTTGTGCAGAATAGGTCTCCAATGTTTGCTCCTTTTCCAGCCCAGAATTCCAGCTGCCGGCATTCGCCCTCTTCATGTAAACCTTGTAAAATAAGAGAGAAAAGGCATAAGTATTGTGACATAATGTGTAATAACAGCCCACAATGCAATAAATATCAATATAAAAGCATGATGCAAAATGGACGTATAAGTGGCTATGTGCTGAAACACAAATACCATACACTTGAAGCCTTCAAGGAGTTCCATGCCAAGGTTGAAAGAGAAACTGACAGGAAATTGAAGTGCATGAGATCAGACAATGGTGGTGAATACCGAGGTCCTTTTGAAAGGTATTGCATAAAGTTTGGCATCAGTCTTGAGAAGATTCCACCAAAGACACCTCAGCTCAATGGTCTTGCAGAGAGAATGAACAGGACACTCACAGAGAGGGTCACAGCTATGCTCTCTCATGCTCATTTACCTAATTCATTTTGGGCTGAAGCATTGATGAATGCTATGTATGTGGTTAACCTATATCCCTCAGTTCCTCTTGCAGGTGATATTCCTCAGAGAGTTTGGTCAGGGAAGGAGGTATCATACAAGCACTTGAAGGTTTTTGGTTCCAGAGCATTTGTACATGTTCCAAGGGATGAGAGATCCAATCATGATAGCAAGACAAAGTAGTGCATCTACCTCAGCCAACCAAGTGAAGAGTTTGGCTGCAGGTTGTGGGATCCAGCCAATAGGAAGATTGTGCAAAGTCGGGATGTGGTGTTCATTGAAGATGAAACAATAAAATATACTGGGAAACCAGAGAAGCCAATGAACAACACACCTAAGGTTGACTTGGACCCAATCCGTCCTCCTCTCGTGAATGACAATCATGGGGGAGATGATGACGCTGATGAAAGTGGAGATGCAACTCATCAAGGCAGTACAAGTCAAAAAGACGAGTAGCCATCAAGTGACGATGATGAAGAAGTTGGTGATGATAATGCCAACGAAAGTCTACCTGATTCACCACCAGTGCAGCATCAAAGAAGAAGTGAAAGAGGTCACATTCCTTCTTCTAAGTATCCACCACACCAATATGTGTTGATGACAGATGCAGGTGAGCCCTCATGCTATGAGGAGGCAATGCCTGATGAGAACAAGAAAGAGTGGTCAGAAGCCATGCAGGATGAGATGAATTCCCTCTATGAGAATGATACTTTTGAGTTGGCGAATCTGCCAAAGGGCAAGAAAGCACTCAAGAACAAGTGGGTTTACAAAGTGAAGACTGAAGAAAACACCTCACATCCAAGGTACAAGGCCATATTGGTTGTGAAAGGTTTCAGTCAGAAAAGGGCATCGATTATGGTGAGATATTCTCTCCGGTGGTCAAGATGTCTTCAATCCGAGTTGTGCTTGGCATGGCTGCCACCATGGACTTGGAAATTGAACAACTTGATGTGAAGACTGCATTCTTGCATGGTGACCTAGAGGAGGAGATATACATGGAGCAGCCAGAGGGATTCATGGTTGTAGGCAAGGAGCACTTAGTTTGCAAATTGAAGAAGAGCTTGCATGGCTTGAAGCAAGCTCCTCGGCAGTGGTACAACAAGTTTGAGTCTTTTATGACTGGGCCTGGTTACCATAAAGCACAACCTGATCATTGTGTCTTTATGAAGAGGTACCCAAGGGTGACTTCATTATTCTCTCGTTTTATGTTGATGATATGCTGATTGTTGGAAATGGAACAAAGAGGATTTCTCTCCTCAAGAAGGCATTGAGTAAATCATTTGCCATGAAGGATTTAGGACCAGCTAAGCAAATACTTGGCATGAAGATCTCCCATGATATATCAAAGAAGCGGCTTTGGCTCTCACAGGAAAGATATATTGAGAAGGTACTTGAAAGGTTCAACATGAAAGATGCAAAATCTGTTATCTCTCCACTTGCAGGCCATCACAAATTAAATTCTAAACAATGTCCTACAAGCAAGAAGGAGAAAGAAGAAATGAAGGAAGTACCTTACCAATCTGCCATGGGCAGTTTGATGTATGCCATGGTATGCACTAGGCCTGACATTGCCTATGCAGTTGGAGTTGTTAGTCGGTTCATGAAAAATCCTGGTAAATCTCACTGGGAAGCAGTGAAGTGGATTCTCAGGTATCTCAAGGGTACTTCTACATCTTGTTTACGGTTTGGAAGCGGTGATCATGTATTGCAGGGCTATACAGATGCAGATTATGTAGGTGACATGGATCGTAGGAAGTCCACATCTGGATACCTGATGACTTATGCAGGGGGAGTTGTGTCATGGCAATCAAGATTGCAGAAATGTGTTTCTACATCAACTACAGAAGCTGAGTACATAGCAGCAGTTGACGCTGGCAAGGAAGTCTTGTGGATGAAGAACTTCTTGCAAGAGCTCGGCATGAAGCAAGAGAAATATGTTCTGTTTTGTGACTGTCAAAGTGCTATTAATCTTGCCAAGAATTCAAGCTATCACTCTCGAACCAAGCACATTGACGTGAGGTACCATTGGATTCGAGATGTTGTGAGTTCCAAGTTGCTGAAACTTGAGAAGATCCATACCGACGACAATGGTTCAGATATGATGACAAATATATTGCCAAATGAGAAGCTACAAGCATGTTGCAAGCTAGCGGGCATGGCGGTGCCCCACTCATGAGTCGGAGGGGGAGATTTGTTGGGATATCCTCCAATTGTGGGCTATGAGGAGATGACCATTTGAAGCTTTTTTAGGCAGCCCAAAGAGGTGCAGAAGCCCACTACCCATTAGGGTTATGACCTAGGGTCATTTTGGACCTTGCACATGAGAGGATGGGATGCTTTACCTCCAGCAGCCACCACCAAGTGTGACGAAAATCAGTTCATCCTCCAAGAGAGAAGAAGAGAGAAAACCAAGAGAGCAAGGAAAGAAGAGGAAGATTGAAGGAAGAAGCAAAGGAAGCTCCTCCCCAAGGTTGTGATGGTCCAGATCCACTACCTTGTCTCCTTCAAGCTTCGGTTCCACCATCTTTGGTGAGATTGTTCCAATCCCTAGTTCTTGAGCCCCAAATCTTGTTGTGTTCATCCAAGATTCAGAAATCTTGATGCATGAGATCCTCTAGTGCTGTCTAGAGAAGAACTTTTGTATCCCACATTTTATAATAGTGGAAGAGGATTTGGGTGGCTTCGTCCAGTGGTTTTTCCCCTCGAGTTGAGGGCTTTTCCACGTAAAATCTGGTGTCTCTTTGTTGATGCTTGACGCTGTCCAGAAAAGACTCCTACCACAAGACACTCGGCTGAGGAGTGTCTTGCCTGCTGAGTAACATTTTCTGCCTCCATATATGATGCTGCATATGTTTCCTTCAGTGCTAAGCAACGATCTTGAGTTAGTACATGATGTGGTGCTGAGAATATTTGTTTCCGCTGCAGTTTTTAGTCAACCACAAGTGCATTTGTGTGCTAATTCCCAAAACTTTCAGGGATACCCTTATGTCATGTGAGCTTGTTGACCTCAGCTTCGTGGGTGTCCCGTACACCTATGATAATATGTGTGTGGGCTCGGCAAATATGAGTGTTCGGTTGGACCGAGGAGTGGCGTCCAACTCATGGAGGAATTTATATGTCTATCATACAGTGTAAAACCTAGCTTCCCCAAGTTCAGATCATGTGCCATTGTTGTTGAGGGGAGCAGCCGACTAGCAGGTGCCAAAAGCTACCTGAAGGCGATATGAATCTAATCAATAAAGCTTGGGAGGTATTCGGAGTTGGTCAGAGAGATCAATAAGACTCGGTCTCGGTTGGAAGAGGTCATGAACATGAATGCGGGCAGACAAGAAATTAGAGAAGTGACAGATAAACTAAATGACCTGTTATATAAGGAGGAGATGAATTGGCTCCAGCGCTCTCGAATCATGTGGTTGATGGAAGGTGATAAAAATACGATTTTTTTTCAGAGCAAGGCGGTATGGTGAGCATGCAAAAATAAAATTAAAACAACTTTATGATGATGAGGGAAATACCATTTCGGATCACAAGTCTATGGGTGACTTAGTCTCCTCTTACTTTCAGTCTATTTTTACAGAGGACCCTAACCTTGATCCCTCTCAGGTTATGGATTTATTTCAAACAGTAATTTCTGATGATGATAATGTAAAATTATGTATTGAGTTCTCTGACAAGGAAATTTCATGTGCTCTTTTTCAAATTGGTCGCTTAAGACACCCGGACCCAATGGTTTTCCGGCAATATTCTTTAAGCATAATTGGGATAATTTGAAGGAAAATATCATCAAGGTTGTCAAAGTATTTTTTTTAGGACAAATCTTATGCCGGATGGAGTGAATGCAATATCCATTTTGCTTATACTGAAAGATGCAAACCCCAAAAAGGTGGGTGACTTTCTTCCTATTAGCCTCTGCAATATTATATATAATGATGTTTCCAGATGCCTTGTGAATAGACTGCTGTCTCTTCTGGATGATATTATTTCACCCGAACAAAGTGTTTTTATTCCAGGGAGAATGATAATCAATAATGCTTTGATAGCCTTTGAATATATCCATTACATTAAGCAGGAAAAAGATCCCACAATTTTCTTGTGGTTATGAGCTGGACCTATCAAAAGCGTATGACAGTCTTGCTTGGGATTTCTTGAGGCAAGTGATGCAAAAGTTGGGGTTTGCACATCGATGGGTTGACCGGATTATGATATGTGTCAAACGGGTGCGGTACACTATCAAATTAAACGGAACCCCCTTGGATTCATTTGCACCGTCGCGTGGGCTACACCAAGGTGATCCACTCTCTCATTCTTATTGTTGTTTGTTGTTGATGGTCTTTCTGCAATTCCGAGGAACATGGTGGTAGTAGAGAATATTATGCCAATTAAAATTTGTCGAAGAGTTCATGGTATATCACATCTTTTATTTGCTGATGACACTCTTTTGTTCTGCAAGGCCTCTCGTGATCAAGCTGAGAGGGTGAAGTCATGCTTGAATTTATATGCTTTGGCTACGGGAAAATCTTTCAATTATAATAAATGCTCCAAAATGTTTTGCGATATGTGCTCTTTGAATGAACAGTAGGAGGTGAGAGATGTCTTTAGGATTCCTAATGGGAGTTTTGAAGAGAAATATTTGGGGTTGCCAAGTCCGTATGGGCGTATGTCTAAAGGGAAATTCCAAAATCTTTAAGCACAGCTCCTGAAAAGACTAGTCCAATGGGGTAATGGCCACTTGGCCAAACCTGGGAGGGAAGTTCTCATAAATCCAATAGCCCAAGCAATACCCACTTATATCATGGGGGTATTCAAGCTACCCTTTTCGGTTTGCGATGAACTGACTGTCATGGTTAGAAACTTCTTTTGGGATGCTTCAAATGGAAAAAGGAAGGTTCACTGGAAGGCATGACTGAAGTTACAATAGGCTAAGAGCATGGGAGGCGCCGTTTTTCGGGATTTTCATCTTTTCAATCAAGCCCTACTTGCTCGTCAAGCATGGCGATTACTTACAAAGCCTGATAGCCTATGCGCCCAGCTTTTGAAAGCTCGCTATTATCCTAATGGGAAGCTAGAAGATATCGTTTTCTCGGCTAATGCCTCATCCACATGGACGGAGATCACGCATGGTCTCGGTCTTCTAAAAAAGGATTAATATGGAGGATAGGTAATGGACAAAACGTCTGTATTTGGCGCGATAACTGGATCACGAGGCTGTTTTACTTTAAGCCTATCTCAAGCCACAGAGTAAGTCAAGTGAGATTTGTATCTCAGCTTCTGAATTCTAATGGCTCGTGGAATATTGATGTGTTGTAGTCTATCTTCATGTCATCGATGTCTCTGAAATTCTAAAAATTAGGGCTTCGTCGAGAAAACATAATATACTAATTGTGGCAGAAATCAAGCATCTCAAGACTCTCCGTATGACTTGTATTGCTCATGTCAACCGTGCTCAAAATTATTTTAGTAAAGTTTTAGCTAAGTATGCTAGTTATGAGAGTAGAACTGTAGTCTGGCTAGGCTCCGGCCTCCCAGAAGTTATGGAATTGTGTAAGTTGGATTGCACGGTTGTCACTTGAGTAATACTACTAGTTATGAGAGTAGCACAACGACCGGAGGTGAGCGGAACCGGGGAAATCCGTGACGAGTGACCTATGGAACCCTAGCCTCTCATCAGTTTGACCTCTGCTTCGTGACACACCGGAGTACTCAATAAATTAGCAAATCATTCGCTAGGCCTTGAGCTTCCCGACATGCTAGGGCCTCTGTATTGGGCGTGGGTGGTTATCTCATGGAAAGTTAACGCCGAGGATCCCAGGAAGAGCAAGATGTGGTCTAAATAGATAACCCCGGTTACACCGTTCAACCATTCAAGCAGTTCCTTGATACTGCTCCATCACACGCATGATAGATCTTGCTTACCGCGAGATATGTCCGCTTGGTGCCTGCTCGCCTTAGTTGACCGACCCATTAGAGTGTTGGGAAGGTTCTATAGGTCGATTTTAGAAGCTTTGGTGCGGATTTTTTTATCTTCTCTTTATCGTTTTTTTCTTTGTTGATTCCATCGCGTTTATTTCATTTTTTATCCATTTTTTTTCAACTACTATGTCATGTTTTTTGAAATACACATTAAGCATTTTACGTCTACAGGTTGAACATTATTCAAAAACATGTTGGCATTTTTCTGAACTACATGTTGAACATTTCTCAAACACACATTGCACAGTTTCGATATACGATTAACATTTCATTTAAGACACATTAAACATTTTTAATTAATGCCATGAACATTTGTCTAGAAAAATAAAAAATAGTCATTAAGGGCCTGTTGTGAATCTCTCCCGCTTCTAACTTCACAAAATTCTCATGTGAACCTGACCCGAACGCCTAAGCTACGAGAAGCTAGAATCAAGAACCTCATCCAGACTCTAAGTGGCAAAACGCGAAGTACCAAAAGTCCAACTCTAGGAAGACAAGAATGAGGAGTTTGTCCATATTTACGCCCGAGTGCCACCGCCAAGAAAACGGTTCAGCCCTCCCCCACCCAAACGCTACAGTCCTCACCTGAAAAAAAATCCATCCCGAATCGCTACACACTCATCTACCTCGACTGTTCTCCCTCTCGTAACCCTAGCACAG
>LR738714.1:752759903-752781319 GCA_902687465.1 Secale cereale
AGCCTCGCGGGAGCCACAGCTAGTTTTTGTTTTGTTTTTTTCTCTTTTCTGTTCTCATTTTTTTGTTAATTTTTTTTCCTTTATATATTTCCATATTATTCATATATATATATATATATGTATATATAATTCATATATGTATTATTCATATATATTCAATATTTTTCATATTCCACATCTTCCTAGAATACATTTGAAAAAGATGTTGAATATGAAAAATGTTGAACAAATATTTAAAAATGCTGAATACGTATTTAAAAATGTGGAATGAAAATTTTAAAATGTTGAACAAGTTTTTGAAAATGTTGAGGAAGTATTAAAAATGTTTTTGAAGTTTTTATAAAATGTTGAAATAGGTATTAAAAAATGTTGAACACGTATTTTTTTTGCGAGGATAAGGGAGTTTTATTAATGAGTAACAGTGTTACAATCAAGAGGCCATATTTCCTCGATACATGGTGGAGCCGAGGTCAACCACACAGCAGTTGTTCTCTCAGTGCGGCTATAATTGGTCAAACGATCTGCAACTCTATTTTGACTACGAGAAATTTTCTGCGTATAAAAATCCCTACCAGACATTAACTCTTTAATTTCACTAACCAAATGTCCATAAGCTGAGCGCTCGAGTCCCCGGTTCAACAAGCAAGAAAGCGCCTCTGTTGAATCTGACTGAACTACCACCGGCAGAGACGAGTGTTGGATTGCCAATGCCATACCTTGCATGATCGCATGTATCTCAGCTTCCAGAGAATCGTTGCAGTTGAATATCACACGGTAAGCCGAGAAGATGATGTGACCGGTGTTGTCTCGCAGTACCATCCCAGCAGTCGCCGAGCCGTCCGAGGCATTGAAGGAACCATCCACGGAGAGTGCGACTTGCCCCAGTCCTGGGTTCGGCTATGGCTCAACTGGCTGCACTGTTTTCTCAGCCATGGAAGGGATAGCCGAAGATGGCATCTTCCCTTTGATGATTTCATTCGTTGTAAACCTCCCAGCTAACCTGACCGACTGGTAGTAGCTCTCCAGGAATTATACCGTTACATGAACTGGAGGAACTTCTTTCCCATGTGTTTGATCTGACCGCAGCTGCTATATGCGCCAACAGAGCATGATGATCATATCACGTGTATTCTCTGAACACCTAGACAGAAGATGTAGCAGCCACTCCTTTCCATTGTCAATAAGCATTTCATCTCCCGGTAGTGGCCATCTTGTCCTCATGCTGATCCAAATATTTCTGGCATGAGAACACGCTACCAGGGCATGATATATAGGATCCTTCCTCCTCGACACCACATAAGGGGCACGTGGATGTAGTTGAAAGATGTCTAAACCTTTTACATTTTTGTGTTGGGAGGGCCCCCGTAGCTACTTTCCACGCTGATATTTTCATTCGTTGGGGGACTGAAGATTTCCATATGCAATCCCATAACGTGCGTCGTCCACACGGTTCAGAACTGGAAGAACCTCCTGCAAGGGCGACATCATGATCACATGTAGCCACTTTGTAAGCGCTCCTCACCGTGAATAGCCCACTTTTCTCCGGCGCCAATGCGACAAAATCTGTCTGCAACCTAGGAGAAGTCCGTATCTTTAATATATGCTCTATATCCATTGCCCAGAAATGATCTCTTAGTCTGTCCATCCTTCAAGCACCATTCATATCCAAGAAATCAGAAACTCTATTAAAACGACAATTGCGCTTCGGGGTGATAGGTCTGTAAGAGTGTGGCCTTGGGATCCACGGATCCCTCCAGGTCCTGATAAGAGTCCCATTCCCGACGCGCCAAATTATACCCTTCTTTAACAGCTCAAGCCCATGCAAAATTCCCATCCACACCGCCGAGCCATTACCTGTGAATACTGTATCAAGAAGATGGCCGGCTGAAAAGTACTTGGCTTTCAGCAGTCTAGCACACAAACTATCAGGTGTTTCAATAAGCCTCCAAGCTTGTTTGGCAAGAAGAGCCTGGTTGAAAGCTCTCATATCTCTGAAGCCCATGCCGCCCATGGCTTTCGGAAGTCTCATCTTCTCCCAACTAAGCCACGCCATTTTCCTTTTTCCTTTTTCCACTCCCCACCAGTACTGACGAATCAAACGTGTGAGTTCATCACATACAGACATGGGGAGCTTAAAGACACTCATTACATAAGTCGGTATCGCTTGGGCCACTGACTTGATAAGTATCTCTTTATTTGAAAATGTTGAATAAGTGGTAAAAAATGTTGAACAAGTATTAAAAAAATGATGAAATAGTTTTGGGACAATGTTGAACGTGTATGCAAAAAAAATATTAATCTCTTCTTACAAAAAATGTTTTTGACATGTATGAAAATGTAGACTGAAAACGAAAACAAAAATAAGAAAAAAGCAGAAAATCGAGAAGAAAAAACAAAAAACCAAACATTAAGGAGAGGAGAAACAAAAGGCAAAATAACAGTGATGAAGAAACAAAATTGAAGAAAGAATAAAAAATGAAGAAAAAATAATAAAAGAAACAAATGGAAAAGGCAGAAAAAAACTTCTCGAAAAAGCCTCAAGTAGGACGCGCCGTACAAACTAATCGCGTGAGGGGCGTGGGCGAAGTGGCTAGCAGCACCGATCGATCTGCATGGATACCAGGGATTGAAACCTGGTTCTCCCATTTCAACTCTTGTATTTTTAATCTGTACGCGGGCTTAAAGCGACAAATAGTAGCAATACCTTAAAGCGACAAATAGTAGCTATGCAATTCATGACATATGTCTTGAGGATTTGGGCTGGGCTTAGTGTGCACGCCCTGCGGGCGACACATCCTTCTGTAGCGCTAGCGCCTGCGCGATCACCTCCTGCTTCCACGCAGCTCGTTTCCGGTTCTTCTTGTTTCTTCATTTTATATTTTTCACTTCATAACCCTATTTATTCTATTATTTTGTAAAAAAAATACGCACATTTTTGTAAAATATTGAAATGTTTTGGTATGAACTTATTTCAAATTCATTTTTTTGAAATAATGAACATATTTTAAATTCCTTATCATTATGTTTACAGCCTTGCGAACATTTTCTAATATTTTGAGCATATTTCGAAAATCATGAATTTTTTCTTGAATCGGTGAACAATTATGAACAAATTACCTTTTTTTGATATTTCGTTATAGAGCTTTCATTTGCGAACATTTTTTGAATTGTTTCCACATAGTTAAAAAAAAGCATGAGCATTTTCTGAATGCACTTTTTTTTGTTGCAAATTCACGACTATTTTCTGAAAACTAGAACATTTTTGCTTCCTTGAACGTTGTTTTTATCAAATTACGAATATTATTAATACTTGAGCATTAATTTAAAATTTCGTGAACAGTTTTATAGTTCACAAGCATTTTTGAACCTGTGCACAATTTCAACATAGGCATTTTGTGATTTCTTGAACTTTTGTTTTAAAAGAATTGGAACCTTTTTGTAATCCCGAATTATATTAAAGAAGAATAAACAAAAACAGCTAAAAAAACCATGGCGCATCCAGCACCTCTAGGCGTTGCGGGGGAACCTTATGCGCCCCGCGCTGGGCCGGCCCATGTAGCATGTTTTGTGAACATTTTTATAGTTGACAATCATGTTTTGAAACTTGTTAACAATGTTTAAATTTATGAACATCTTTTTAAATCACCGTCATTCTTTAATCCGTTAACATTTTATGCTTTCTTAATTTTTTTATAAATTTGGAAACCTTTTGTAATGGCAAATTATATTAAAGAAGAATAAACATAAACAGCTAATAAAAAAGAAAAAGAAACAAACTAAAACTGGGGCGCATCCATTGCCGCTAACATGGCGCGGCAGGGGGAATCTGAAGCGCCCTCGCGCTGGGCCGGCCATGTAGCATGTTTTCTTTGTTATTAATCTAACAAAAAAACACACTGGTTGTGAATCGAATCAGCAACGTACCAAATGAAGATTGGCCGGTGTAACCACCAGAACACCGAGCAGGGTCTTGTAAGTTAACACCTTTTCGTTCTCCTCTTCGTCATTTTTTAAATTTTGGTTTTTGGTTTTACCTTTTCATTATTCCTGGTTCAATGAATTGTTTGTAAGTACATGATATTTTTCTTCAAACTGACGAATTTATTTTGAAATTCCATGATTTTTGTGTCAAAATTGAATATTTTAGTTAAAATTATTAAAGCATTTTTTAAAATTCACGATTTCTTTTGAAATTGTATGAACTTTTTTCAAATTTAATGAACTTTTTTTCAATGTTGATGTTCCTTTTATTAGTCTAATATGTCCTTTTTTGAAAATCAATGAACTTTTTTGAATATGACAATTTTTTTTCTTTTCAACCCATGATTTTTTTTAATAATTTAGATATATTTTTCTGAAATTTGCTGAACTTCTTTTTAATTCAATGAAGTTTTTAGCGTTGATGAAGTTTTTCCGAATTGAACAGACTTATTTTAAAATCCAATTAAATTTTTTGGAAATACATAAACTTTTTCTTCATTTTTCAAGATTTTTGTCAAATTTGATGAACTTATTTCAAATGGTTGAACTTTTCTCAAAATCATGTTTTTTTTCGAAATCCATAATGTTTTTAAAAGTCCTATTTTTCCCATTTTGTATGATTTTTCCTGTTCTGATTTTCAAATGCTATCGAGGGAACCCAGAGAAAATAAAATGCCATCGAATCTCGCTTTACATGGGCCAGCCCACCGGAATTGATGTGCGGGCGCCAGGGAGCTTCTCTGGTGCCTAAAGCGCCTAATAGGATCCAAATGTAAACTAGTTTTTTATCATGTAGGGCTTGTTTGGGACTGCTCTGCTTCACCAAAATCAGTTTCGCTCCACTAAATTCACTTTGGAGCAGTTTCAACTGGAAGTTGTAGCACTACCAAAAAGAATGTTTGGCTTCCATCTAGCTCCAGCTTCATGAATGAGAAATTTGGTGAAAAGAATCTATTTGATTGGTTGAGGGCGGAGAAACGAAGGGGTATCCACTTACTGGTGGCAGTGGTGGGTAATTTCCACCCAACTCCAGCTTCTACAGTTTTTTGGAGCACCCCTTGAAGAGCTTCATAAAAAACTAGGAGTTGTACCCGAGATTCTAATTTTTTGCGGAGCAGCATATCGTGGAGCTACCCCTGTTTGGCTTGTGTTTTCCGAGCAGAGCTGAATTTTAAAGAGTAGAGCAGTCCCAAACAGGCCCGTAATATAGGTCATGAATTTAGGAGCTCCAACTATGAAGCTCACAATCTAGCGAAACATTCGCTCTCCCTCGCGGTTGGCCGCCATGTGTGGTTAGGCCAGCCGGGAGATCTTCATTTCGTCCCTGTAAACATTGTGACGGATTAATAAAGTGTCGCGAGATTGTCTAAAAAAAAAAGCGCCTAATAGGAGCACCCTGGCGCTCCCGCCAGATATTAAATTTCACGAACCCCACCGAAGCTTGTTTGGTGCAACACAATTGGGCTTGACTTTGCCGTCGGCCTAGTTTTCCGAGTGGCAGGCTGCTAGCCCCTACTCCCGGGATATATATTTCTCAATCATACTAATTTTAACAATAGACTCGTCACCGGCGCTCGGCTGTTGCTCACCTTAGTGGGCCGGCCTAGTAGAGCGGTCTTGGTAAGCTTGTATGGAGCGGATCGGTTCGGTTAGAAGCTTTTGTGCATTTTTTTGTTTTTTCTTATTGGTTTAACGTTTTCATGAGTTTTCTTTGGTTCACAATTTTTTCTTCAACTTTTCTTGGGTCTTTCTTTAGTGTTTTTTAATTTTTTTTTCAAAACATGTCTACTTTTATTCAACACATGTTGTATCAGTTTTCCTATATATTTAAAACGTTTTTTGTACCCATTAATATTTTTCAGTTACATGATTTGCATTTTCTCAAATATATGTTTTGAACATTTTTTGAACATGTGTTAAAACCTTTTCAATTACATGCCTAATATTTTATAAACTATGCCTATATTTTTTACATTGGCAAAAAGTTTGCTCAAATAATATGTACATATTTTTGAAACACATGATGGTTTTCAAATGCAGCGTACTTTTCTCTGGATGGTATGATTTTGCTTTGAATTGCAAAATTTTTACTTGCACACATACTATTTAACTGTCATGTTTATTTCTTTGTAATGCGGGAATTTTGTAAATGTTACAATTTTTTAATGGTACTATTATTATTTTAAACTACTCTAACAATTATTGTACACCGTCCTAACATTATATAGGGATTGACTATTTGTTCCCTGGGTCAGGATTAGTTATTTTTCACCCCCCTCTATTTTAACGGCAATGAACCGTAATTTTACGTTTCGTAAATTTTGTCTTATTTCAGACGGAAAAAGTGAACCTAAGAAAATATACAATAGATGTAAAAATATTTTATGTTTCGTAAAATTACAAATGAAAAATGTAGTGTAAAATGTATATAAAATGTCATTTTTTTGGTCTTGTGACCTATATTTCTTTTCCTTATGCCAAATTTTATGCAATGAATCAATATGAATGTCATTATTTGTATTTCAAATGTAATTTATTTATGAAATGATCATAAGATTAGCTCGGGTGAATAATATATATATATATATATATATATATATATATATATATATATATATATATATATATATATATATATATATATATTCAAAAATATGTGTTGGGGAACGTTGCATGGGAAACAAAAATTTTCCTACCGTTCACCAAGATCAATCTAGTAGATGCAACTACGAGGGGAGAGTGTGATCTACGTACCCTTGTAGATCGCTAAGCGGAAGCGTTATGAACGCGGATGATGGAGTCGTACTCGTCGCGATTCAGATCGCCGAAGACCTAGCACCGAAGCAACGGTGCCTCCGCGTTCTTCACACGTACGGCTCGGGGACGTCTCCTCCTTCTTGATCCAGCAAGGGGTGGAGGAGAGGTTGATGGAGAACCGGCAGCACGACGGCGTGGTGGTGATGGTGGAGAAGAACTCCAGCAGGGCTTCGCCTAAGCACCGCGGGAGAGGAAGATGTGACGGGAGAGGGAGGGCAGCACCGAGGCACAAACTGTGTTGGCTGCCCTCCCTTTGCCCCACTATATATAGGGGGGGTGGAGAGGTGAGGGCGCCCTAGGGTTTCCCCCTAGGGGCCGGCGGCCAGGGCAAGGGGAGGGGGCGGCGGCCAGGGCAGGGGGAGGCGCCCAGGCCCTAGGGTTTCCCCCCTAGGTGCCTTGCCCCCCAAGCCCAAGGGGTGCGGCCAGCCCTAGGGGGTCCCACCCCCTTAGCCGCATGGGGAGAGGGCCCAGGGGGGGGCGCACAGCCCCCTGAGGGCTGTGGTGTCCCCCCTTGTGGCCCAATAGGCCCAGAACAACTTCCGGACCCCCCGAAAACCTTCCCGGTACTCCGCCGATTTCCCGATGCTCCCCGGAACACTTCCGGTACTCCGAAACCTTTCATCCTATATATCAATCTTCGTCTCCGGACCATTCCGGAGACCCTCGTCATGTCCGGGATCTCATCCGGGACTCCGAACAACCTTCGGTAACCATGCACTCTTCTCACTAACAACCCTAGCGTCACCGAACGTTAAGTGTGTAGACCCTGCGGGTTCGGAAACCATGTAGACATGACCGAGACACTCCCAGGTCAATAACCAATAGCGGGATCTGGATACCCATATTGGCTCCTACATGTTTCTCGATGATCTCATCGGATGAACCACGATGTCAAGGATTCAGGCAATCCCGTATACAGTTCCCTTTGTCTCGTCGGTATGTTACTTGCCCGAGACTCGATCGTCGGTATCTCTATACCTAGTTCAATCTCGTTACCGGCAAGTCTCTTTACTCGTTACCGTAATACATAATCCCGTGACCAACTACTTAGTCACTTTGAGCTCATTGAGATGACGTATTACCGAGTGGGCCCGGAGATACCTCTCCGTCACACGGAGTGACAAATCCCAGTCTCGATCCATGTCAACTCAACAGACACCCTCGGAGATACCTGTAGAGTACCTTTATAGTCACCCAGTTACGTTGCGACGTTTGGCACACACAAAGCACTCCTACGGTGTCAGTGAATTACATGATCTCATGGTCATAGGAACTTATACTTGACATGCAGAAAACTATAGCGATAACTGACACGATCAAAAGCTATGTTTAACGTTTGGGTCTCGTCCATCACATCATTCTCCTAATGATGTGATCCCGTTATCAAATGACAACTCATGTCTATGACCTGGAAACCGCGGTCATCTTTGACCAACGAGCTAGTCCTGTAGAGGCTCACTAGGGACACAAAGTCTGTTTATTTATCCACACATGTATTTGAGTTTCCAATCAATACAATTATAGCATGGATAATAAACGATTATCATGAACAAGGAAATATAATAATAACTCTTTTATTATTGCCTCTAGGGCATATTTCCAACAGTCTCCCACTTGCACTAGAGTCAATAATCTAGCATTACAAGGTAATGAATCTAACACCCATAGAGTCTTGGTGTTGATCATGCTTAGCCCGTGGAAGAGGCTTAGTCAACGGATCTGCAACATTCAAATCCGTGTGTACTTTGCAAATGTTTATGTCCTCCTCCTTGACCGAATCGCGGATGGAATTGAAGCGTCGCTTTATGTGTCTGGTCCTCTTGTGAAACCTTGGTTCCTTGGCTAGAGCAATGGCACCAGTGTTGTCACAGAACAGAGTCATTGGGTTCAGTGCACTAGGCACAACTCCAAGATCTGTCATGAACTCCTTCATCCAGACACCTTCCTTTGCCGCCTCCGAGGCAGCTATATACTCCGCTTCACATGTAGAATCAGCTACCACGCTTTGCTTGGAACTGCACCAGCTTACCGCTCCCCCGTTGAGAATATATACGTATCCGGTTTGAGACTTAGAGTCATCCGGATCAGTGTCAAAGCTTGCATCGACGTAAACCTTTACGACGAGCTCTTGATCACCTCCATAAACGAGAAACATATCCTTAGTCCTTTTCAGGTACTTTAGGATATTCTTGACCGCTGTCCAGTGATCCATACCAGGATTACTTTGAAACCTTCCGGCCATACTTATGGCAAGGCTGACATCTGGTCTTGTGCACAGCATTGCATACATGATAGAGCCTATGGCTGAAGCATAGGGGACGACACTCATCTTTTCTCTATCTTCCGCAGTCACTGGGCATTGAGTCTTACTCAACTTTGTACCTTGCAATACCGGCAAGAACCCCTTCTTGGATTGATCCATTTTGAACTTCTTCAAAACTTTATCAAGGTATGTACTTTGTGAAAGTCCTATCAAGCGTCTTGATCTATCTCTATAGATCTTGATGCCCAATATGAAAGCAGCTTCACCGAGATCCTTCATCGAAAAACTCTTGTTCAAATACCCCTTCACGCTATCCAAAAATTCTATATTGTTTCCAATCAGCAATATGTCATCCACATATAATATTAGAAACGCTATAGAGCTCCCACTCACTTTCTTGTAAATACAAACTTCATTGTAAACTTGTACAAACCCAAACGCTTTGATCACCTCATCAAAGCGAAGATTCCAACTCCGAGATGCTTGCACCAGCCCATAAATGGAACGCTGGAGCCTGCATACTTTGTCAGCATTCTCTGGATCGACAAAACCTTCCGGTTGCATCATATACAACTCTTCCTTAAGAAAACCGTTAAGGAACGCTGTTTTGACATCCATCTGCCAAATTTCATAATCGAAATATGCAGCTATTGCTAACATGATTCGGACGGATTTAAGCATCGCTACGGGTGAGAAAGTCTCATCGTAGTCAATCCCTTGAACTTGTGAAAAACCCTTTGCCACAAGTCGAGCTTTATACACGGTGACATTACCGTCAGCGTCCGTCTTCCTCTTAAAAATCCATTTATTCTGAATGGCCTTCCGCCCTTCAGGTAATACTTCCAAAGTCCATACTTTGTTTTCATACATGGATCCCATCTCGGATTTCATGGCCTCTAACCATTTGTCGGAATCTGGGCCCACCATCGCTTCTCCATAGCTCGTAGGTTCACCGTTGTCTAGCAACATGACCTCCAAGACAGGGTTACCATACCACTCAGGTGCAGTGCGTACCCTTGTCGACCTACGAGGTTCTGTAGTAATTTGATCAGTAGCTTCTTGATCATCATCATTGGCTTCCTCTTCAACCTCTGCAGGCTCCACAAAAACATCTTTCTGTGCTGCGCTACTTTCTGGTTGAAGCAGAGGTTCAATAACCTCATCAAGTTCTACCTTCCTCCCACTCAATTCTTTCGAGAGAAACTCTTTCTCGAGAAAGGACCCGTTCTTAGCGACAAACACTTTGCCCTCGGATCTGAGATAGAAGGTGTACCCAACTGTTTCTTTTGGGTATCCTATGAAGACACATTTGTCCGCTTTGGGTTCGAGCTTTTCTGGCTGAAGCCTTTTGACATAAGCATCGCAACCCCAAACCTTGAGAAAAGACAACTTAGGTTTCTTACCAAACCACAGTTCATACGGTGTTGTCTCAACGGACTTAGATGGAGCCCTATTTAAAGTGAATGCAGCTGTCTCTAACGCATATCCCCAAAACGATAGTGGCAAGTCGGCAAGAGCCATCATAGAACGTACCATATCTAATAGGGTTCGATTACGACGTTCGGACACACCATTACGCTGTGGTGTTCCAGGTGGTGTCAACTGTGAAACAATTCCACATTTTCTTAAGTGATCACCAAACTCATAACTCAGATATTCTCCCCCTCGATCAGATCGTAGGAACTTGATCTTCTTGTTACGATGATTTTCAACTTCACTCTGAAATTGCTTGAACTTTTCAAAAGTTTCAGACTTATGCTTCATCAAGTAAATATACCCATATCTACTTAAGTCGTCAGTGAAGGTGAGAAAATAACGATATCCACCGCGCGCCGTTACACTCATCGGACCGCACACATCAGTATGTATGATTTCCAATAAGTCACTTGCCCGTTCCATTGTCCCTGAAAACGGGGTCCTTGTCATCTTGCCCATGAGGCACGGCTCGCACGTGTCAAGTGATTCAAAATCAAGAGACTCCAAAAGTCCATCAGCATGGAGCTTCCTCATGCGTTTCACGCCGATATGACCGAGACGGCAGTGCCACAAGAAAGTGGTATTATCATTATCTACTCTACATCTTTTGGCATCAATGTTATGAACATGTGTATCATCACTATCGAGATTCAATAAGAATAAACCCCTAACTTCGGGTGCATGACCATAAAAGATATTACTCACATAAATAGAACAACCATTATTCTCTGACTTAAATGAGTAACCGTCTCGCAATAAACAAGATCCAGATATAATGTTCATGCTTAACGCAGGCACTAAATAACAATTATTCAGGTTCATAACTAATCCCGATGGTAATCGAAGAGCGAGCGTGCCGACGGCGATCACATCAACCTTGGAACCATTTCCCACGCGCATCGTCACTTCGTCCTTCGCCAGCCTCCGTTTATTCCGCAGTTCCTGTTTAGAGTTGCAAATGTGAGCAACCGAACCGGTATCAAATACCCAGGCACTACAACGAGAGTTGGTAAGGTACACATCAATAACATGTATATCATATATACCTTTGTTGTTGTTGGCCCCCTTCTTGTCCGCCAGATACTTGGGGCAGTTCCGCTTCCAGTGGCCATTCCCCTTGTAATAGAAACACTCAGTCTCTGGCTTGGGCCCAGCCTTGGGTTTCTTCACTGGATTAGCAACTGCTTTGCCACCCTTCTTAGAGTTACCCTTCTTGCCCTTGCCATTCTTCTTGAAACTGGTGGTCTTATTGACCATCAACACTTGATACTCCTTCTGGATGTCTGCCTCAGCGACTTTCAGCATCGAAAACAGCTCGGCGATGGTTTTATTCATCCCTTGCATATTGTACTGCTGGACGAAGCTCTTGTAGCTTGGAGGGAGTGACTGGAGAATTCTGTCAATGATAGCCTCATCCGGGAACACAAGTCCCAGATCAGCTATGCGGGTATAGTACCCAGACATCTTCAGTAAGTGCTCACTGACAGACGAATTCTCCTCCATCTTGCAAGCGAAGAATTTATCGGTGGTCTCATACCTCTCGATCTTAGCATTCTTCTCAAAGATGAATTTCAACTCCGTGTACATCTCATATGCACCATGACGTTCAAAACGCCTTTGGAGTCCTCCTTCCAAGCCGTACAACATGGCACATTGTACTATCGAATAGTCATCCGAACGCGTCTGCCAGACGTTCATATCGTCTGCAGAGGCTCCAGGAGCGGGGGGTTGACCTAGCGGTGCATTTAGGACATAAACCTTTTGGGCAGCTGTGAGGATGATCCTCAGATTGCGGAGCCAGTCCACAAAGTTGCTCCCATCATCTTTCAGTTTAGCTTTCTCTAGGAACGCATTAAAATTTAGGGGAACTCCTGCGCGAGCCATCTACAACATAAATTTGCAAAGACATTTTAGACTATTGTTCATGATAAGTGAGTTATTACCTAATCAAATTAATTATAACTCCCACTCAAATTGACATCCCTTCGGTCATTCGAGCGTGACATGATCCAAATTCACCAACCCAAGTCCGATCATCACGTGAGATGAGGTGGTGTCAATGGTGAACATCAACATGTTGATCATATCTACTATATGACTCATGCTCGACCTTTCGGTCCTCCGTGTTCCGAGGCCATGTCTGTACATGCTAGGCTCGTCAAGTCTAACCCGAGTGTTCTGCACGTGCAAAACTGGCTTGCACCCGTTGTATGCGAACGTAGAGTCTATCACACCCGATCATCACGTGGTGCTTCGAAACGACGAACCTTCGCAACGGCGCACACTCGGGGGGAACACAATTTTATCTTGAAATTTTAGTGAAGGATCACCTTATAATGCTACCGTCGTCCTAAGCAAAATAAGATGCATAAAAGGATTAACATCACATGCAAATCATAAGTGACATGATATGGCCATCAACTCGTGCTTTTGATCTCCATCTCCAAAGCACCGACATGATCTCCATCGTCACCGGCGCCACACCATGATCTCCATCATCATGATCTCCATCATCGTGTTGCCATCGGGGTTGTCGTGCGCCCACCATGCTCTTACTACTATTGCTACCGTTTAGCGATAAAGTAAAGCATTACAAAGCGCTTAATGATTGACACGCAGGTCATACAAAAATTAAAGACAACCCTATGGCTCCTGCCGGTTGCCGTATGCATCGACATGCAAGTCGATGTTAACTATTACAACATGATCATCTCATACATCAAAATATATTTCATCATGTCATTGGCCATATCATATCACATACATACCCTGCAAAAACAAGTTAGACGTCCTCTAATTTGTTGTTGCATGTTTTACGTGGCTGCTATGGGTATCTAGCAAGAACGCTTCTTACCTACGCAAAACCACAACGGTGATATTCAAGTTGCTATTTAACCTTCTACAAGGACCGCCTTGTTCTATTCCGATTCAACTAAGATAGGAGAGACAGACACCCGCCAGCCATCTTATGCAACAAAAGTCACATGTCTGTCGATGGAACCGGTCTCATGTACGTGGACATGTAAAGTTGGTCCGGGCCGCTTCATCCTATAATACCGCTGAATCAAGAAAGACTAAGGAGGGCAGCAATTTAAACATCAATGCCACAAACTTCTTTGTGTTCTACTCGAGAAAGCATCTACGCAAGATCCTAGCTCATGATGCCACTGTTGGGGAACGTTGCATGGGAAACAAAAAATTTTCCTACCGTTCACCAAGATCAATCTAGTAGATGCAACTACGAGGAAGGAGTGTGATCTACGTACCCTTGTAGATCGCTAAGCGGAAGCGTTATGAACGCGGATGATGGAGTCGTACTCGTCGCGATTCAGATCGCCGAAGACCTAGCACCGAAGCAACGGTGCCTCCGCGTTCTTCACACGTACGGCTCGGGGACGTCTCCTCCTTCTTGATCCAGCAAGGGGTGGAGGAGAGGTTGATGGAGAACCGGCAGCACGACGGCGTGGTGGTGATGGTGGAGAAGAACTCCAGCAGGGCTTCGCCTAAGCACCGCGGGAGAAGAAGATGTAACGGGAGAGGGAGGGCAGCACCGAGGCACAAACTGTATTGGCTGCCCTCCCTTTGCCCCACTATATATAGGGGGGGTGGAGAGGTGAGGGCGCCCTAGGGTTTCCCCCTAGGGGCCGGCGGCCAGGGCAAGGGGAGGGGGCGGCGGCCAGGGCAGGGGGGCGCGGCCAGGCCCTAGGGTGTCCCACCCCTTTAGCCGCATGAGGAGAGGGCCCAGGGGGGGGCGCACATCCCCCTGAGGGCTGTGGTGTTCCCCCTTGTGGCCCACTAGGCCCAGAACCACTTCCGGACCCTCCGAAACCCCTTCCGGTACTCCGCCGATTTCCCGATGCTCCCCGGAACACTTCCGGTACTCCGAAACCTTTCATCCTATATACCAATCTTCGTCTCCGGACCATTCCGGAGACCCTCGTCATATCCGGGATCTCATCCGGGACTCCGAACAACCTTCGGTAACCATACACTTTTCTCACTAACAACCCTAGCGTCACCGAACGTTAAGTGTGTAGACCCTGCGGGTTCGGAAACCATGTAGACATGACCGAGACACTCCCAGGTCAATAACCAATAGCGGGATCTGGATACCCATATTGGTTCCTACATGTTTCTCGATGATCTCATCGGATGAACCACGATGTCAAGGATTCAGGCAATCCCGTATACAGTTCCCTTTGTCTCGTCGGTATGTTACTTGCCCGAGATTCGATCGTCGGTATCTCTATACCTAGTTCAATCTCGTTACCGGCAAGTCTCTTTACTCGTTACCGTAATACATAATCCCGTGACCAACCACTTAGTCACTTTGAGCTCATTGAGATGACGTATTACCGAGTGGGCCCGGAGATACCTCTCCGTCATACGGAGTGACAAATCCCAGTCTCGATCCATGTCAACTCAACAGACACCCTCGGAGATACCTGTAGAGCACCTTTATAGTCACCCAGTTACGTTGTGACGTTTGGTACACACAAAGCACTCCTACGGTGTCAGTGAGTTACATGATCTCATGGTCATAGGAACTTATACTTGACATGCAGAAAAAAACTATAGCGATAACTGACACGATCAAAAGCTATGTTTATGTTTGGGTCTCGTCCATCACATCATTCTCCTAATGATGTGATCCCGTTATCAAATGACAACTCATGTCTATGACCTGGAAACCGCGGTCATCTTTGATCAACGAGCTAGTCCTGTAGAGGCTCACTAGGGACACAAAGTCTGTCTATTCATCCACACGTGTATTTGAGTTTCCAATCAATACAGTTATAGCATGGATAATAAACGATTATCATGAACAAGGAAATATAATAATAACTCTTTTATTATTGCCTCTAGGGCATATTTCCAACAATATGAACAACAGAAAAAAAGACAAACAAATGAAGAAAAGAAAATAGAATGTTAACTTGCAGAAAGGTACTTGGACTGGGCTTGTAATAGGGACGAAAGGGCAATACTGGAGGCCAGAGCTACTTTGGGGTCCTTGTAAGCCACATATAGCCAGGTCGGCCCCTAATCCGCCACTCCAACTGAATCTCGAAATAACAAAAGAAAGTAGCTGGAAATGTCAGGCACATTAAACTCGTGGGCGACATAGCCATGCAACATTGTTGTTTTTTAGTGGAATGAAACCTTTATGATGTGTATCGTTAGGACGAAAACAATTTCTTTGAGCTTGCTGTGGACGTTAATTGTTTCTCTCTCAGTGTTGGCTTCTCACATCTCTCTATTTTTTTCCTAACGTGAATCATAGGGGCATGTGCATTGGTTGATACAACAATCTTAACTAAAATCTGCCACGTAATTCCGAGATGTCAATAAAAGCATGATGTAGAATGGATAATCTCTTAGTTTTATCTCTACTAACCATATCGTGTGACAATGCCTAAATATGGGATGGCAAATATTACGGCTTTGCGATCATCTCTTAATTAAAAGAAAAGACAAGTATTTTTTTTGTTTCTCTTTCTTGCACCTAAACATTTAGGGCCGAGAATGATTTTTGCGAACGTTCGGTGGGGGATGACAACTGCGAATGATTTTGATGGCAAGTTGTGTTGGCCGAGAATGACAAATTTAGGCCCTGTTCGGTACTACTCCGCTCCACAACTCCGGAAGCGGAGTTGGCGGAGCTGCAGTTGAAAATGGTGGAGCTCCACTTGCCCCGCTCTGTAGATTCCGGGAACAGGTGACTACCGAACAGGGCTTTAGTTGGTGAGAATGGCAACTCCGCTTCAGTTTTGTTTTTTCCTAGAAAATTCCCGTGCTTGCAAACTAAAATTACCATTCTGACGACAAAATTTACTGCCATAAAAACATTCGCAATTGCCATCACTCTCAGCGAACGTCAGCTAAATAGCATTATCTAACATCTTACGTGACACTTCTAAAATAACAACATATGTACATGCAGTGGCGTAGGCAGGCTGGCTTCACGTCCAGGGCCAGCTTCAGCGCTACAGTTACAAACAGTAGCAAACAGTAATATTCATCTACATTTAACAAAGCAAACCAGTGCCACGCCCCGGGCCAAGGCGCCCGGGGCCTAGCTACGCCACTGTGTACATGCTTTAACTGCAATGATACCATACCAGGTGTTTCATCAGTGAGATGCAGATACGCATAGACGCAGGGAATACAGAGGTGTACCAGTGATTAGACAGTCTGTGGTGAGCCTGGATGCGCCAACAGGCAACACACGAAGGTCCTGCGCTGCAATCATGGAAAGTTGCCACGCATTGCACCGGCCACCACACAGGACGAGGTTCCATCTTCCAAACCGGACACCGGCACCAGCGCTGTCTCCTAGAAAGAATAAACTAATGCAAAACTAAACTACACCCCACCCATCCTCGGACGGCATGGCGCTGCATCCTGCATGGTGGCCGGCTCGCCGGCGCCGCCACGAAACGGACGTTCTCGAGGACCCGGGACCAGCCCGTCGGGCCATGGGTTCACGCTGGGATCACGGGACCCTCGAGCGGAGACGATCGAACGTGGGCAGCAAAAGGTGACCCCGCATGAGTCATGACGACGAGACCCCACCCGACACCCGTGTCCGTCCGGCGCCACGAGCAAGCAATCACGCAACCTTGTCTTGCAAAAGCTCGCACCTACCGCCCTAGGGTTTCTACAGCCCGTACTGACCTATGCTCCTAGCTAGTTGATGGCGTTCACGTATAGGGCCGGTCACCCCTTATTTTTCATCCACGGCAACTTAAGGGGACCGGCTACAGATCAATCAGCTGAAAACAAAATATGGGTCAGTCGACTAACCCAGATTTGTTTCAGTCGATTTGAACCTAGTGGGAATGGGAGGGATAGAGCGCTGCATGAGCTTAGGTCTGGCTGACGCCGGACTAAACCAATCATTTGTTCACTTCCATGTGATGTATGCATGCACACAACCGCACAACCTCATCAGCAATATTTAGTTAATTAAACACCGGCAATTAGCATTTAATTAATCGCATGGAAAACCAGCTGTAACCGTCATTTTCCGAACAGCAACGCAATGTGTTTTACGCAATCATCAGTGAATATATGTGTAATGAAAAAGAAAAAAAATCTTTTAATCCATGCTTACTCAAATTGAATTCTTAAGTTGCGGGTGCATGCGTGTATGTACGTACACTTGTGAACTGCCGGCTTCATACATAAATAGAAGGTGTACATAAATATAAGACGATTTGAATATTTCAATAGGGACTATGTGCAGACTACAATGTATGAACAAACACAGTAAAACACTTGTGGCATTGGTGTTACACTTTCAGAAGAAAAAAAACTAATACAAAATCAAAACAATAAAGTTTTCTAAGAAAGAATGAAACCCTTTAAGAAGAAAGAAAATGAAAAATAAAAAACTTTCAAAACTTGCACACAATTTGCACTGATATTACACTTTTTGAAATATGCAAAGAATAAGCATATAATAGTGCATTTTTGTATTCTACTATAATTTCCACAGAGTGTAATTAAAAAAATGTATTTCCTTTAAGAAGAAAAGCAACTAAAAAAAACTTGCGCACAACTTTGCACTGAAATTACACTTTATTGTAATATGAAAAATAATCATATAATCATGAAATTTTGGAACATACTATATAGTATTCGTTTGTACACAATTACACTCAGCCAATAACCCACAAAAAACAGAAATAACCAATAAAGGAAAGAAAAAGGAAAAAAGAAAAACCCATAGAAAAAGAAAAAGGAATAAAAAAGTGAAGCAAAATACCCTTAACTAGGAAAGGAAATGATATACAAAACCAAAACAAAGTAATGACAAAATTTGCACACAGTCTGCACATAAATTGCGCTTTGCTATAATATGCAAGAATAAACATATAATAGTGATTTCTTTACAAAAAGAAAATGTTCTAAAGAAATAATGAATTTGTAGCATTGGTATTTGATCCGTGGTGTCTATACTTCTCCAGATCAAAATAATGAATTAGTGGTAAATGAAAACAATAATCACAAAATTTGCACATGGTTTGAATAGAAATTGCGCTTTTTTATAATATGCAAGAATAGGCACAAATAGTGAAATTTCACAAGTAGGAACGAATTAGAGGTGTTGCTATTACCATTAAAGAATAAAGAAAATGAAATAAAAACTTAAACAAAATTAAAATTGTGAAGTTTTCTAAGAAATAATGAATTTGTGTCATCGGTCTCCTGTTAAGAAGAAAGTAACTGAAAATAATAAAACAAATAATGAAATATTTTGCAAACAATTTGCACTAAAGTTACACATTTTTGTAGTATGCATGAATAAGAATATAATAGTGAAATTTTCAGAAAAAGGAAGTTTCCTGACAAGAAATGTGGCGTTGGTATTATCACTAAAGAATAAAGGAAATAAAAATATATAAAAACCAAAATACCGAAGTAATGAGGTACTCTAGGGAAGAATGAATTATTAACATTGGTATTACACTTTAAGAAGAAAAATAAAATAGAAATTAAAACAAAATCAGAATAGTCAGTTTTTCTAAGAAAGAATAAATTAGTGTCATTAGTATTGCCCTTTAAGAAGAAATAAAAATAAATAAATAATTAAAATAAGAAAGAATAAACTAGTAGCATTATTAGTACCCATTGTAAAATTAAGATTTTTTTTTTTTGCAAAACTTGCACACAACTTCGCTCTTAAATTACACATTTTGAGTATGCAAACAATAATCATATTACTTGTAATTTTCACACATATTGCAAATTATTTATGTGTGTACATTACAGTCACCCAACATCCCAAAAAAATTCCACAAAATAAAAATAAAACCAACTGACAAAGGGAAACAGAAATACAAAAGCAAAAGCACATAAAAACAGAAAAAAAACGAAGGGAGAGAGAGGAGGGCTGGATCACACAGTTAATGGGCTTCCGCCCAGATGGAAATCGACTGACGGAAATAAGGGTTCAGTCAATAAAAAGAAAGAAGCCCACACAACAAACAACACAAGCAGGGAAAAAACGCAGCACAAATCTCAAAGAAAAATTCAATGGCCACAAAATCGACTGACCCAAAAGCAAAATTTCAGCTGACTGAAATGTAGCTAAATCGCAACTAAAACCTCAAATATCTCTTTTCTTCATACTATTCACCATGCAACGTAAAATAAGGTACGTACTTACTACCGGTAGTATCGGACGGACCGGCCTCCTCGTCGTTCGCCAGGGCTCGCATCTCCACCTCCTCATCGAACTCCATGTTCATGAAGACTTCCTCCAGCTCCGCGTCAGCCTCGTGGAGGTAGTGGTAGTTTGCCTCGACCTTGAGATCCGACTGGATGGACTCGAGGGTACTCCACCGCCACCGCCGCTTGGGCTACCTCAAACTCGGTCAGCGCATTGTCCAGGGTGAATCTGGCCATAGGAAGCACCGGATGCGCCTCGCCGCCCATCTCCTCCTCATCCCCTGCCCCGCCTCCTCCTGCTCCGCCGTCCGCCCCATCCTACTCCAAAGAGTCTGAAGGCAAGCCGATAGCGAAGCAAGCGGCGTGCCTGATGGGCCTCTAACCCCTCGTTGGTTACCCCAAGTGGAAGGTGTGAGATGCAGTGTTGCGGAAGTTTTTCCCTTAGCAAAGATGCCAAGGATCGAATCCCGAGAGACTCCTAGGTTCAACAAGTAGGTGTCAACTGCTAATGGCGCCAGATATTAGCAATCAACGTGGACCTGCACACAGATACAAATAACTTTGCTCCCAACGAGTACAGAGAGGTTGTCAATCCCTCCGGCCTTGTAGTTCACAAAGAATTAAACGCAAATGATAGTAGTGATAGATAATGTTTGCAATAGTAAGTAAAAGCGAAAAGTAAATAGCGGATGTGATCAATGATGGTAATATGGACCGGAGTCTCATGATGTTCACTAGTGATGTCTCTCTCCAAAAGACGATAAAACAGCTATGTGAGGTAAACGAATTACAGCTGGGCAATTGACAGAACCACGAACGCAAACCAATGCTGACTACATTGCAAGAAAGGTTGAGGTACAAAGCATGGGCGGTACGCCAAAGTAAGTAGACCGAAATCCATCAATATCTACTACTAATCATCCACCTTGAGATATCTATCCAGAACATCTCGCTGGTATTAAGTTGCGAGCCCCACCCATAGTGTAAACTCAAAGCAACAGACAACTGCATTAAAAGAACTTTGCGTAAAGTAAACAATCCTTGCACCCGCGGGCACAAGCACCATTGTTTTCCCCCTTGTGGCAATAGCACATCCCCTAGACTCATGTTTCTGTCACTCAAGCTAGTCATCGAGGGGCATGAACCCACAATCGAGCATAACGTTCCCTCTTGGAGTCACTACGTATTACTTGGCCAAAGCAATAAATAACAACGGAGAACATGCAAGAATTACTTATGAACATAAATATAAAAGAGGTAGATCAAATATATTACTCAATCACAATCTGAACACAATCTCATAATCCATCGGATCCCAGCAAACTCATCATAGCAACAGCATAAGGATTACATATGTGCCTCGATCATGTAGGGCAGCTCACGAGGACTAATTAGTGAAGCACAAGAACGGGAGGAGAACATCACATAGCTACTGGTCATGGACTCATGGTCCAAGGGAGACTACTCACAACTCATCCGGGAGGCGTCCATGGTGGTGGAGAGGCTCCCGGTGGTGATCCTCCCCTCCGGCAGGGTGCCGGGAAGAGTTCTCCTGGTGCTCCCGATCTTGGAAGCGGCGGCGGCGGCGGAACAGAGATGAGATCGCGAAAAAGAGTTCCCGTCCCGAGGGTTTCGAAGGACTCTCTAAATATATGCCAAAGGGGGGCACCAGACGGGGCTCGGGGGGCCCAGGCGCCCCCCC
>LR738714.1:752785699-752799770 GCA_902687465.1 Secale cereale
CCAATGTAAGACTAAAAAAATCATGAAGAGACTAGTCTATATTTTCTTAGGGGTACTCCGTCCGAAAATACTTATCATCAAAATTGACAAAAAGGATGTATCTATACCTAAAATACATCTAGATACATCTTTTTTTTTCATTTTGATGACAAGTATTTCCGGACGGAGGGAGTATATCTTAATCGAGCGAAGAAATATGAACGCTTTATTTTTAATCATCACTTGCCATAAGGAAAATGTGAAACAATTTAGTTGTATGAACTAAATCTTCCTATTACAGAAGGGACATGCATCATGAATATTCCTTAATTTTTTTTGGAATTTCTACAGATCAAATCCTGTAGTTGTAAACGCATACATTAATCTAACTTTGAAACATAAGCCAGGAACAAAGTAATGAGAACCGGAAAAGAGAGTAATCTAACCATTATTTCTTGCCCCGTTGCCTTTCATGTTGGCTATGTGGCCGGCCGATCAGCCTTTTGTCCGCAGATCCGCGCAAGCTATGGATCATCCCCTTCAGTAATTCGGACTTAGATTGGAAGCTGCAGGTGGATGAATAGAGAACTACCCTGGACGGTTTCTTGTAGCAGTAGGCGGCGGACTAGGGATGACCATGGTGAGGCATCGGTGGTAGCAGAGGTAGCCACCATCTAACCTACCTTTGCCTAACAGGCCGGCTGGCTTCTCGTCTAAGCTGGGCTTTGCATTTTGGTTTTGCTTGAATTGGGCTTTTAAGTAAACTGGCTGAACGACACCTCATCTAAAAAAAAAGTAAATTGGCTGGGACTCGTGACGGCTCACCTTATGCTACACGGAGGGACAGGGGGGGCGAAACGAGTGCCGGAGTTCACGTGATCGACAAAATCTAATCGCAATTAAGAGAAAACAGCATCGTCAGGGGGGGTCTCGCCCCCCCCCTCGTCCCCCCTTGAATCCGTCCCTGTGTGAGCATACACCTTCAGAAACATTGTTCCTTATGTACTAACTCTACTAGTAGGCTTGCTTTATCCACTTTCCCCACGGGTTCTCATCCAACATTGCGATTGTTGTAGGTCTAGAGAAGGGGGTGAATAGACTAGTTAAAATATATGACACTACAACCTACAATAGTTTTCCCAATTTTAGAAATTTTAAACTTATCTAGTGATTGCCGACACATCGTACACATGCAAGTCTATGAATAGTAAAGAGCAGAAGCAAAACTTTCCCAAATAAGAAGGTGAGGCTAGGAGATTGCAAAAGTGGGGAGAATCAACGATGTTTTAGATGGTTCAGATAGTTGGCGTTATCCTGCTCCATGTTTTGATGGAGTCTTCAAATCATGAAGGTTATAAGAATATAGAGACCCTGCTTACTAAGTACAATGAGGACAACACCCACAGAGGGTCCACAAAGTTTGAATGGCAATCAATATATTACATGGTGGCTTACGACCTTGAAGGTGTATCCTCACTCAGAGTAGATCTTCCCGAAGTAGTCAATCTCTAGGCCTAGACAAACATCTTGGTTCCTTCACACTTTGAAGGCTCCCAAGCAAACCTAGTCAATCTAGGAGGTACACACCCTTCAAAAGTAATAAGATTGAGGTTGCTTGGTGATACGCCCTAAACGTGTCTATGATTTTTTGCATTGTTCATGACTTATTATTAAATATGTAAAGTTACAGAGTTTTTGGTTTCAGGGAAAAGCAAATATTTTCACTTACGAAAAATAAATACATATGCAAGTTTTAACTCACAAGGGACCACGAGGACCCAACAAGAGCACCCTGGGAGGCTAAGTGTAGGAGCCATCTGCCTAGGCGCCTAAAGCCCCCGAGACACCTAGGCCCACCAGGCTCCCCTGGCTCCACCTTCATTGCACCTAGCTTATAAATTAGCCCAAAAAATATTTGTCATATATTTTCCCCTTTGTCACTTCGTAACCTGAAGCATTCTCATCTACAACCTAGTTCTGGTACTTTGCTGGAGGGTGAATTCATCGCCTTCTTAATCAACATTGATTCCTCATCCCTCCAAGATGAGCTTTCGGTAGTTCACCCTAAGGACTATGGGCTCACTACAGTAGCTGAAAGATCGTGGATGTAGCCTAGAGGGGGGGGGGGTGAATAGGTGCTTTAAAATAATTACAATTATGGTTGAACAAATGCGGAATAAACCTAGCGGTTAATTTGTCAAGCACAAAACCTACAACAACTAGGCTCACCTATGTGCACCAACAACTTATGCTAAGCAAGATAAACTACTAAGTGATAGCAAGATATATGACAAGAAACAATAAGGCTATCATAAAGTAAAGTGCATAACTAAAGGGCTCGGATAAGAGATAACATAGGCACGTGGATACGGCGATGTATCCCGAAGTTCACACCCTTGCGGATGCTAATATCCGTTTGGAGCGGTGTGGAGGCACAATGCTCCCCAAGAAGCCACTAGGGCGACCGTAATCTCCTCACGCCCTCGCACAATGCAAGATGCCGTGATTCCACTAAGGAACCCTTGAGGGCGGTCACCGAACCCGTACAAATGGCAACCCTTGGAGGCGGTCACCGAACCCGTACACTTTGGCAACCCTTGGTCGGCGGTCACCGAAACCCATCAAATTGCTTGGAGCTATCTCCACAACCAAATTGGAGACCTCAAAGCTTGCCCGGAGCTTTACACCACAACTATTGAACTCCGAAGAACACCAACCGTCTAGGGCGCCCAAGCATCCAAGAGGAACAAGCTCAAGGGTACCAAACACCCAAGAGTAATAAGCTTCTCAACTTGTAACTTCCATGTATCACCGTGGAGAACTCGAACCAATGCACCAAATGCAATGGCAAGGGCACACGGAGTGCCCAAGTCCTTCTCTCTCAGATCCCACCAAAGCAACAAATGCTAGGGAGGAAAATGAGAGGAGGAATGAAGAAGAGAACACGAAGAACTCCAAGATCTAGATCCAAAGCGTTCCCCTCACATAGAGGAGAAAGTGATTGGTGGAAACGTAGATCTAGATCTCCTCTCTCTCCCCCCCCCCAAAAAAAAACTAGCAATAATCCATGGAGGGATTGAGAGAAAGCAATCTCTAAGAGGGTCCAACATTGGGGGAAGAACACGAGCTCAAAGGATAAGGCTTAATGGGGAAGAAGACCCCCTTTTATAGGAGGGGGGAAAACCGTCGTCCCCATTCTCAGCCTACAGCGAGCGGTACTACCGCTGGCCGTAGCGGTACTACCGCTCGGCCTAGCGGTCATACCGCTGGGACCTCGCACAACGCCTAAGGGAGAAGGAACAAAGAGGAGGGACATTGAGCAGCACTAGTAGCGATAGTAGGGGTGGTACTACCGCTGTACCCGACGCGAGACACGCAGGTCTCGAGTCGAGGCGGTACTAGCGCGGAACCGAAGTCGTACTACCGCTGTGAAACAGTGGTACTACCGCTTGTGGCTTTCAGCAGTACTGCCACTTCGGGGCCGCAGTACTACCGCTGGCGCCTCCCAATATCACTTCCAAGCAAAACAGATGCTCCAGGAAAACCAGAACTACCACAGCTTCTGCAAATGAGCTCTGAATTGAGAAAACTCTAGCTTGTTGGATAGATGAATACGAGTAGCATCAAAATAGTGGAGGTATGCCTAAGATATAGAGGAGAGAAACCTCCAAAAGAGAAGAGCCGGCATAACCTCAATCATCGAAAACATCGTAGAAGATGCATGTGAACTCCGTTTTCAATGAGCTCAAGCTTGTCATCAAGATGACCATAAGCTCCAAAACTAACAAGGAGAAAAACCAAACAAGAACCAAGCAAGATGATGCAAGCATGCAATGGTTTGGCTCTCTACGAATGATATAATCATGATTCTCACTTGAGAGCCCCCCTTGATAGTACGACAATCGATCCTATAACCCGGTCTCCAAAGTACCACCATGAGACCGGTAAAATAGAAAACCTATCAAGGGCAAACCTATGCCTTGCACAAAGTCCACTTGAGCTAGATGATGACGATCTTGACTTCCTCAAGTTGGACCACCTTTCTTGATTGCGTTGGCACGGTGAAGACTAGTAGATTTCTCCCCATACTCCACTATGGGTGAACCACTCTTCGGCACATCTTCACAAGCCCATTGTCACCACGTTGGACGGTAAGCTTCAAGCATGATCTCTTTGTGATGCTCCACTTGAACTTGCACACCGCAACCTAACCCCACAAAAAACTCTTACATAGACCATGGGTTAGTACACAAAGCGCAATGGACAATGCTTACCATACCATGAGATCACTTGATCCCTCTCGGTACATCTACTACGCTTTGTGTGTTGATCAACTTGATTCACTCTTTGAATTAGTTTTGATCAACCTCTCACATGCCCAATCTTTCATTAATTCCTTGAATAGCACCTTGGTCATAACATACTCTCCTTGAAACCAACAAATGGACTCCAAGAAAAGCCTATGGACAAAATCTTCAACTCAAGGAAACCATTAGTCCATAGAGATTGTCATCAATTACCAAAACCAAACATGGGGGCACCACATGTTCTTTCACTAGCCAAGATATAATATATCCTCAAATTTTTAGTACAGTGGGCACGAGTGTTTCCTGTCATGATTGTATTGCATCTCATGTATTCTTAGCGGAGGGGTTGATCATGTGCTGAATTATTCCTTTCTGTTCAAAAGATTTAATGTTTATTAAGGATGGCAATGGGTAGGGTATGGGGCGGGTAGAGCAATACCATACCCATACCCGTGTAGTCAATGGGTACAAAATTCTACCCATACCCGTACCCATGGGTATGAAACTTTACCCGTACCCATACCCGATGGGTATCCATATCCATTGGATACCCGATGGGTAGATCAAATAGTACACCAGTTATTCACAATTTTACATTCATCCACAATACATTTGACAAAAAAACATTTATCTAAACTCAATAACGAAGAGATGAGTATCAGACAATCTCAATTCAAATTGACAATTAATGACAACTTTAACATAGGTTCACGAAATGACCAAATAACATCCGACACTTAACATGTCAGTATAAATGGGTAGGGTATGGATATATCCATGGGTACAAGCCTATAACCGTGCCCTACCCATGACTTAATGGGTAGGGTATGAGTACTACCCATGGGTATAGAATTCCACCCATACCCTGCCCATGCGGGTACGGTATCCGCGGGTACCCGTACCCATGGGTAAAATTGCCATCCTTAATGTTTATGTTTGGCTTATAAATGCATATTTTCCTCTGATTATTTGTCTTCTCTTAGTTAGTTTATATGGGTAATATGTAGAGTGAGTTGTCTGCATTAGTTGGGTTTAACCTTGCAAGGAAACTACTATAGTGACAATAAGTGAAATTTACTTGTATTGTGTTGACACTGAGGATAGATGGTTGCGTGACGCCTTTAATGAAATCGTATACATCAACGGTATGTCATCTTGCCCAAGAAATAGTATGTTGTAGATATAATTAATTTGATGACCCTAGTTGGGTTACACTCGGCAGTCTTAACCCTTGTTTCCAAAAAACCTCGGTTCTACCCAAGCCATTTTGCTCCTCTTATGCTTTTGCCCTTTGACCATTTGATCGTGACTTCAAAAAACTTCAAAAGAAATTCATACAAACTCAGAAAAATGCAAAGAAGATATCAAAATGTTCAGAAAAATGTCACATATATGTGCATGTCATTTTCATTCATGGCAAAAGTGTTGGAAAGTCCCCATCGCAGTTTGAGCTCATATGATCTCGGCATGAACAGTAAATTCCAAAAAAAACTAATTTTCTAAGGCAGAAAATGAAAAATGTTTTGAGTTCTTGCAAAGTTTCACCAGGCAATGACATTCATGGAAGAAGTGGAAAAATAAAATTAGCACTCCAAAATGCTTTGGTTTTGGAGGATCAATTTTTCCCCACGACTTCCACGAATATTATTCTCTGATGAAACTTCCCAAGAACTCAAACAATTGGTCAATGTTTGCCACCAAAAAATTATATAACTTTTTGATTTTTCCTTCAATTTTTCCCAGATTTTCCTGTTCAGGCGGAGATCATATGAGCTCAAACATAGATGAGGACTTTCCAACACTTTTTCCACGAATGCAAATGACATGCACATATAGCACGATGTTTTTATAAATATTTTGATATCTTATTTGCATTTTTCTGAGTTAGTATGAATTCCTTTTGATTTTTTCAAAGTGACGGTAAAATGGTCAAAGGGCAAATACATAAGAGGAGAAAAGTGGCTTGGGCAGAACCGAGGGTTTTTGGAAATTAAGGTTAGAACTACCGAGTGCGACCCAACTAGGGGCATAAAATCAATTGTCCCTATGTTTTATTACTCAATACATGGATATGCAGATGATATCTCGGTAGAAGACACGAGTATTAACCATAGATGTTCCATCTAGGTCTATCGATTTATGGACGCACTGCCTATATAGTATCAACACATTTTACATACTTGATCATTGATAAACCCACAAGTATAGGGGATCGCAACAGTTTTTGTGGGTAGAGTATTCAACCCAAATTTATTGATTCGACACAAGGGGAGCCAAAGAATATTCTCAAGTATTAGCAGTTGAGTTGTCAATTCAACCACACCTGAAAGACTTAATATCTACAACAAAGTATGTAGTAGCAAAGTAGTACGAAAGTAACGGTGGCAAAAGTAACAGTAGCAGTTTTGTAGCAATCGTAACAGTGGCAACGGGAAAGTAACTAAGCAAAGATCAATATGTAAAAATCTCGTAGGCAATGGATCAATGATGGATAATTATGTCGGATGCGATTCCTCATGCAACAGTTATAACATAGGGTGACACAAAATTAGCTCCAGTTCATCAATGCAATGTAGGCATGTATTCCGAATATAGTCATACATGCTTATGGAAAAGAACTTGCATAACATCTTTTGTCCTACCCTCTCGTGGCAGCGGGGTCCTATTGGAAACTAAGGGATATTAAGGCCTCCTTTTAATAGAGTACCGGACCAAAGCATTAGCACTTAGTGAATACATGAACTCCTCAAACTACGGTCATCACGGGGAGTGGTCCCGATTATTGTCACTTTGGGGTTGTCGGATCATAACACATAGTAGGTGACTATTGACTTGCAAGATAGGATCAAGAACTCACATATATTCATGAAAACATAATAGGTTCAGATCTAAAATCATGGCACTCGGGCCCTAGTGACAAGCATTAAGCATAACAAAGTCATAGCAACATTAATCTTAGAACATAATGGATACCAGGGATCAAACCCTAACAAAACTAACTCGATTACATGGTAAATCTCATCCGACCCATCACTGTCCAGCAAGCCTACGATGGTATTATTCATGCACGGCGGTGAGCATCATGAAATTTGGTGATGGAGGATGGTTGATGATGACGATGGCGACGGATTCCCCTCTATGGAGCCCCGAACGGACTCCAGATCAGCCCTCCCGAGGAAGATTAGGGCTTGGCGATGGCTCCGTATCGTATAACACGATGGTTCCTTCTCTCTGATTTTTCTCTCCCCGAAAGTGAATATATGGAGTTGGGGTTGAGGTCGGTGGAGTCCCAGGGGGCCCATGAGGCAGGGGGCGCGCCCCAGGGGGGCACCCTGCACCCTCATGGACAGGGTGTGGGCCCCCTGATGATGACTCTTTCGCCAGTATTTTTTATTATTTCCAAAACGTGTCTCCGTGGATTTTTAAGTCATTCCGAGAACTTTTATTTCTGCACAAAAATAACACCATGGCAGTTTTGCTGAATACAACGTTAGTCCGGGTTAGTTCCATTCAAATCATGCAAGTTAGAGTCCAAAACAAGGGCAAAATGTTTGGAAAGGTAGATACGTTGGAGACGTATCAACTCTCCCAAGCTTAAACCTTTGCTTGTCCTCAAGCAATTCAGTTGACAAACTGGAAGTGACAAAGAAAAACTTTTACAAACTCTGTTTGACCTTGTTGTTGCAAATATGTAAAGCCAGCATTCAAGCTTTTAGTAAAGATTATGAACTAACCATATGCACAATAACATTTAGGTCTCATTTTACTCATATCAATGGCAGAATCAACTAGCGAGGAATAATAATAAATCTCGGATGAAAACACTTTCTCAAAACAATCATAACATGATATAACAAGACGGTATCTCGCTAGCCCTTTCTGAGACCGCAAAACATAAATGTAAAGTGATACGTCTCCAACGTATCTATAATTTTTGATTGTTCCATGCTATTATTTATGAAGTCTTGGATGTTTAATGGGCTTTATCATTCACATTTATATCATTTTTGGGACTAACCTACTAACCCAAAGGCCCAGTCCAGATTGCTTTTTTTTTTGCCTATTTCAGGGTTTTGCAAAAAAAGAATATCAAACGGAGTCCAAACGGAATGAAACCTTCACGAGAGATATTTTTGGAGAAAATCACGCACACGGAGCTTGAGAACCACGTCAGGGGATCAAGAGGTAGCCCACGAGGGTGGGGGGCCGCCCCCCTGCCTCGTGGCCCCCTCGAGCGTCCCCCGGTGCCCTCCTTCTTCCTATATAAGTCTACGTACCCCAGAACATCCGTGGACAGAGAGAAAACCCTAATTCCACCGCCGTACCTTCTGTTCCCACGAAGATCCCATCTTGGAGCCTGTTTCGGAGCTCCATCGGAGGGGGATCCATCACGGAGTTCTTCTTCATCATCATCATCGCCCTCACCATGAGTTGTGAGTAGTTTACCACAGACCTTCGGGTCCATAGCTAGTATCTAGATGGCTTCTTCTCTCTCTGGATCTCAATACAAAGTTCTCCTCGGTCTTCGAGGAGATCTATTCGATGTAATGTCTTTTTGCGGTGTGTTTGTCGAGATCCGATGAATTGTGAGTTTATGATCAAGGTTATCTATGAAAGATATTTGGTTCTTCTCTGAACTTTTTATGTGTGCTCATAATATCCTTGCAAGTCTCTTCGAATTATTGGTTTGGTTTGTCCTACTAGATCTATAGTTTTTGCAATGGGAGAAGTGCTTGGCTTTGGGTTCAACCTTGCGGTATCCTTTCCCAGTGACAATAGGGGCAGCAAGGCACGTATTGTATTATTGCCATCGAGGATAAAAAGATGGGGTTTATATCATATTGCTTGAGTTTATCCCTCTACAGCATGTCATCTTGCTTAAGGCATTACTCTGTTCTTATGAACTCAATACACTAGATGCATGCTGGATAGCGGTCGATGTGTGGAGTAATAGTAGTAGATGCAGGCAGGAGTCGGTCTACTTGTCTCGGACGTGATGCCTTTATACAATGATCATGCCTAGATAGTCTCATAATTATTCGCTTTTCTATCAATTGCTTGACAGTAATTTGTTTACCCGCCATAGAATATCGCTATCATGAGAGAAGCCACTAGAGAACACTATGGCCCCCGGGTCTATTCTCAACACATCAATCTACATCTACTTTACTTTTATCGCTTTTATTCGCTGTTCTTATAAACCAAAAATACCAAAAATATTAATTATCATCTCTATCAGATCTCACTTTCGTAAGTGACCGTAAAGGGATTGACGACCCCTTATCGCATTGGCTGCGAAGTTCTTATTTGTTTGTGCAGGTGCGAGGGACTCGCGCGTGGTCTCCTATTGGATTGATACCTTGGTTCTCAAAAACTGAGGGAAATACTTACGCTACAGTGCTGGATCTCCCTTACCTCTTCGAGGGAATACAATGCAAGCTCGAGAAGTAGCAAGAAGAATTTCTGGCGCCATTGCCGGGGAGGCTTACGCAAAAGTCATATACCAAGTGCCTATCACAAACCCTTATCCTTCGCATTACATTTATTTGCCTCTCGTTTTCCTCTCCCCCACTTCACCCTTGCCGTTTTATTTGCCCTTCTTCTGCCGTATGTTTACCGTTCACGTGCCTCTTGTTTGCTTGTGTTGCTATGTGCCCTCAATTAGCTTGCATCTTCGCTTGCTAAAGTATGGATCCTCGTCCACTTGATAATCTCTTTAAGAGATCCAATTATGTTGAACCTATTTCTAGTGAGCTGCGTGCACTAGATTATCTTCATGAGGTTTTGCTTGAAATTTATGAATCTGAAAATTGTGAGGAATTGTTGAAAGAAAAAGTGATTCATGTTAGCTCCTTAAATAAAAAGCATGATTGCAATGATACTATTATAAATGTCAATTGTGTTAATGATATGCAAAACCCTATGCTTGGGATGCTAGTATTGCCATGCCCACTACTTGTTGCAATGATCATGATTGGGGTGATGTTTCTTATGATCTTGAAAATTTATTTAAGCCCCATGATATATATGAGATTGATAATAATTTTTGCAATAATATCGAAAGTGGGTTTGGAAGAGTGTCAACTTTAGATCCCACATATTTGGAGAATAATCAATCTTATGAAATTTTTGATAATAGTGGGTTTGGAGAGGTCATGACTTTAGTTAATGTTAATCCCACTATTTTGGAAGAGCGTCAACTTTGTATGCATGTGGATTGTGTTGAGAATATATTATGTGATAGCTATATTGTTGAATTTTCTTATGATCCTACATTCAATTATTATGAGAGAGGAAAATATGGTTGTAGAAATCTCCATGTTACTAAATTACCTCTTTTCATGTTGAGATTGATCTTGTTTCTGTCTTCTTCTTTGCATATGCTAGTTTTTGCTTGCCTTAATAATTTGTTTTCTTATAAGATGCCTATGCATAGGAAGTATGTTAGACTTAGATGTTTTTGTCACATGTTTTATGATGCTCTCTTTGTGCTTCAATTCTTGTCTCTCATGTGAGCATCATTGAATTATCAATGCCTAGCTAGGGCCGTAAAACGATAGCGCTTGTTGGGAGGCAACCCAATTTTATATTTTTTTGTTTTTGTTGCTGTTAGGGAATAAATATTGCATCTAGCCTCTGATTAGATGTGGTTTCATGTTCTTTTTAGTGTTTGTGCCAAGTAGAACCTTTGTGAAGACTTGTGTGAAGTTTATGTGATCTTGCTGTGAAAAACAGAATCGTTAGCGCTATCTAAAGTGGTCTTCAGAATTTACTGGAGCGTACTTTTTAGTTGATTCTTTTCACAGATGATTGGTAGACAAATTCCGCAAATTTACCAATTTATTTTGAAGTTTTTGGAGTTCCAGAAGTAGGCGAAACCTGCAGATTACTACAGACTGTTCTGTTTTTGATAGATTCTGTTTTTCGTGTGTTGTTTGCTTATTTCAATGCATCTATGAGTAGTATTAGAGGATATGAACCATAGAGAAGTTGGAATACAGTAGGTTTAACACCAATATAAACAAAGAATGAATTCATTGCTGCACCTTGGAGTAATTGTTTGCTTTCTTATACTAACGGAGCTCACGATAATTTTTGTCTAAGTTTTGTGTTGTGAAGTTTTCAAGTTTTGGGTATTGCTTTGATGGACTATGGAACAAAGAGTAGCAAAAGCATAAGCTTGGGGATTCCCATGGCACCCCAAGTAAATTCAAGATAATCAAAAGCCTAAGCTTGGGGATGCCTCGGGAAGGCATCCCCTCTTTCGTCTTCATCCATCGGTAACTATACTTGGAGCTATATTTTTATTTGCAACATGATATGTGTTTTGCTTGGAGCGTCTTGTATAATTTGAGTCTTTACTTTTTAGTTGGTCACAATCATCCTTGCTGGACACACCTATTTGAGAGAGTTAAATATGGCCTAGAAATTGTTAGAACACTCTATATGCTTCACTTATATCTTTTGAGTTGAATAGTTTTTGCTCTAGTGCTTCACTTATATCTTCTAGAGCACGGTGGTGTTAATATTTTGTAGAAATTGGTGAACTCCCATGCTTCACTTATATACTTTTGAGAGTCTATTAAAGCAGCATGGTAATGTGTTTAGGCTAAAAGAAACTAGTCTTCACATGATAGACATCCAATGTCAATGTAGTAAAACAATTCACACCTAGTGCATTCAATATAATGAGATGTTGGATGCTTGATAATTGTTTTGAGATATGAGGATAGTGATATTAGAGTCATGCTAGTGGAGTTATTATGAAATTGAGAAATACTTGTGTTAAGGTTAGTGATTCCCGTAGCATGCACGTATGGTGAACCGCTATGTGACGGAGTTAGAGCATGAGGTATTTATAGAGTGCCAACCTTTGTGTGGAGGTCGGGGGCGCGCGATGGTTAACTCCTACCAACCTCCCCACTAGGAGCATGCGTTGATTGCTTTGTTTTGATGACTCGTAGATTCTTGCAATAAGTATATGAGTTCTTATGACTAATGTTGAGTCCATGGATTATACACACTCTCACCCTTCCACCATTGCTAGCCTCTCTTGTACCGCGCAACTTTCGCCGGTACCATAAACCCACTATATATCCTTTGTCAAAACAGCCACCATATTATTCCGCAAAACAGCTACCATACCTACCTATCATGGCATTTCCATAGCCATTCCGAGATATATTGCCATGCAACTTTCCACCTTTGCGTTCATATGACACGCATCATATTGTCATATTGCCATTGCATGATCATGTAGTTGACATCGTATTTGTGGCAAGCCCACCATGCATAATGCATAATTTTTATACATGTCACTCTTGTTTCATTGCACATACCGGTACACCGCCGGAGGCATTCATACACTGATAGATAAAGGGTCATCAGACCCGGTTCGTTTGGGCCTTTAGCCCCGGTTCCTGAACCGGGACAAGAAGGTCGGTACTAATGCTCTGACCCTTTAGTCCCGGTTCAATCCAGAACCGGGGCAGATGGGTGTCCACGTGGCCTGTGCGCCGATCCCAGGCAGGAGGGGCTTTAGTCCCGGTTGTTGATACCAACCGGGACCAAAAGGCATCCACGCGTCAGCTTTTCTGTGGCTGTGGTTTTTGTTTTTTTTTGAAAGGGGAGGGGGGGTTGGAGGTTTTGGGGGGTTAATTTAGGTGTTTCATATTGTGTTAGCTAGCTAATTAATAGAGAGAAGTGTCCTCTCTTATGTCCGTGCTTGGTCGACGCTACGTACTACACATACGTATAGAGATGACTAGACACGGTAGCTAGCTAGCTAGCTAGTAAAGCAAACGAAGGAAATAGAAGATCGTATAATCAACATATATATATATATATATATATATATATATATATATATATATATATATATATATATATATATACAGAGAGAAGTAATATCGACCATCTCTTCTTCTCCGAGAGATTGGTCGAACAACAAGTTCTCGTATATCTATCCGATACTACCGGGTACATATATACAATAATTATCTCTTACAAAAATAATCTCCTATCATATGGATGCATGGTCCACATAGTATTCTCCGTCTTCAGCGATCACATGTTCAAGGAAGAATGCCGCCAATTTCTCTTGAATTGCTCGCAGACGATCTGGTGTTAGGAGTTCATCCCGCATCCGAAACATCTAATTTGAAGTAGGGGTCAATACATGAAATGATGCTATAAATTTGTGAATATTATTGATTGCTTACGCACTTCAAATTGTGCTTCAGTGTAGCCCCGCTCACAGGTCGTGTGGCGGATGGACTCGCAAATGTAGTATCCACAGTAATCATTCCCGGGTTCCTGCCACAAACACTTTACAAGAAATAGAGGTCAATCAAACTTCGTACCAAAATGCCCCGGTTACTTCTGGCAAATGATGAAGTCATGGATTTCTTCAATACTTTGACACTAGCTAGCTAGGCAACCTCTCTCGACCCCTCGACCCTCGACTGCTCGGCGATCCACAACCCTAGACCCCCTCATGTCACATTTTGTCTAGTGTCAAATGATTTAACAAAACCAATACTTCATCATTAGGCGAAAGTAACAGTAGCATGATGGTACGAAGCTCTCCAAAGTGGTTTTGGAACGGAGTCCCAGATAAGATAATTCGTAACAAAAGATGGATTATCCTATCAGGGACTTCGTTCCAGAACAACTTTGCATAACTTCGTACCAACATGCCCCGGTTACTTCTGGCAAATGATGAAGTCATGGAATTCTTCAATACTTTGACACTAGCTAGGCAACCTCTCTCGACCCCTCGACCC
>LR738714.1:752801234-752813674 GCA_902687465.1 Secale cereale
CATTATTTATTTTCTTTTGTTATTTGCTTTATTTTTTTAATTCTTTCTGGTAAAACCAATTACAAACTTTCTCTGTTAGTGCAAGTAGTATTGAAATTTGAATAGTACAAACGGACAATGGTATCATACTCGTTTGTTACAAAGTTGGCATGGTATCATCATAATAGTTGCGGAAAAAAGTCTTCACTTTTTCTTCGCTTGTGTCATTTGCTTATTGCGCCGTAACCATGGATAATCTTCATCGTTTATCAGGATGCTTGGGTCAGCCTTGACTTTGAAGGGAGGAATTTCATGAAACTTTTCATAATCTTCAGACATGTCTGTCTTGCCCTCCACTCCTAGGATGTCCCTTTTTCCTGAAAGAACTATGTGGCGCTTTGGCTCATCGTATGATGTATTCGCTTCCTTATCTTTTCTTTTTCTCGGTCTGGTAGACATGTCCTTCACATAGATAACCTGTGCCACATCATTGGCTAGGACGAACGGTTTGTCAGTGTATCCAAGATTTTTCAGATCCACAGTTGTCATTCCGTACTGTGGGTCTACCTGTACCCTGCCTCCTGACAGATTGACCCATTTGCACTTAAACAAAGGGACCTTAAAATCATGTCCGTAGTCAAGTTCCCATATGTCCACTATGTAACCATAATATGTGTCCTTTCCCCTCTCGGTTGTTGCATCAAAGCGGACACCGCTGTTTTGGTTGGTGCACTTTTGATCTTGGACAATCGTGTAAAATGTATTCCCATTTATCTCGTATCCTTTGTAAATCAATACAGTCGAAGATGGTCCCCTGGACAACAAGTACAACTCATCACAAACAGTGTTGTCACCTCTGAGACGTGTTTCCAACCAACTGCTGAAAGTCCTGATGTGTTCACGTGTAATCCAGTCGTCGCACTGCTCCGGGTGTTTGGAGCGCAGACTGTTCTTGTGTTCATCGACATACGAGATCACCAATGTAGAGTTCTGTAGAACTGTGTAGTGTGCTTGAGACCAAGAATATCCGTCCCTGCATATTATTGAGTCCCTTCCAAGCGTGCCTTTTCCAGTCAGTCTCCCCTCGTACCGCGATTTAGGGAGACCTATCTTATTAAGGCCAGGAATGAAGTCAACACAAAACCCGATGACATCCTCTGTTTGATGGCCCATGGAGATGCTTCCTTCTGGCCTGGCGGGGTTACGGACATATTTCTTTAGGACTCCCATGAACCTCTTAAAGGGGAACATATTGTGTAGAAATACGGGCCCCAGAATGACAATCTCGTCGACTAGATGAACTAGGACGTGTGTCATGATATTGAAGAAGGATGGTGGGAACACAAGCTCAAAACTGACAAGACATTGCGCCACATCACTCCTTAGCCTTGGTACGATTTCTGGGTCGATCACCTTCTGAGAGATTGCATTGAGGAATGCACATAGCTTCACAATGTGTAATGCCCAGGATGGGACTATACCTCCTACGTGTCGAGGCACGACTTAAAGGTATAAGCCCATCCTAGAATGATCTCAAGTTTGGTATCTTTGCACGACTCATGTAAAAGAGGGATTAAATTGCAAAAGGAGATAGTTGGCTTACACTCGCCACTTCACACAATACATTACATAAGCAAATCATCATTCAAAACATCACAACCCGACTACGGGTGAAGATCCAAAAGAAAGATACCAAAACAACATAAAGCCACAGGTCTATATCGAATCCTAGTAGAAACCACTACTGATCGTCGAAACGTCACAAACAAACGGCCACGCTCTTCATCGAGCTCCCAGTGAAGTACTTGATCCAGCTCCTGCTTCATACTCGGCTGAACCTGCATCTGGTGTTGTAGTAACTGTGAGCCACAGAGGACTCAGCAATCCCGTTCCCGGGTAACAAGACTATTTAAGCCTTGGGAGAGGATAAGGCTGAAGAAAAGAGTAGTGTCTGCAGCAGCAACTAGCAACTAGCTTACGTGATAGAGAGCGAGAAGAGAAAGCCTCGGTCGAGAGATGATCATGAAGTGATCCTAACTAAAGCCGGTCAAACATAACCCCACCGTGTTCAACTCCCGAATCCCTATTCGGAAATTGACAGTCACGGTACACACGCTGATAGTGTATTGGAACATTGTGTCAAGTTTTCTACAACCGAATATTAACAAGCTCCCATCTGCCACATAACCGCGGGCACGGCTTTCGAAAGTTCAAACCCTGCAGGGGTGTTCCAACTTGACCCATTACAAGCCCACGATCCGCGGAGTCGCAACTCCAAGGTGGGAAGACCCGAGTATTCTCAGAATCCCGTGCTCAAGATATACCGAACCAAGGTAAGACTAATCCAGCAAATCCTCCCGGCGTGTCGACACCCTGTTAGTAGCCGCGCGTATCTAAGTCTCAGGACACGACCGGATGGGTGATGCTACAGGACCCAATCCTCGAGTTTCCCCGTGGTGGTTCCCGCAGGCTCCCCGTTTGGGACCAACACCATCAGCACTGGCCCCCCTGCTATGTAGAATTAAGAACCCCGGGACATGACCCCCTATGCAATTAATTAATTATTTAAGTTGTTATTATGAGCAAATATTACCAAATGTTGGGATTTGCTGGAAAAGACTTAGCACTTAGCGGTTTATCGAGGGGGTCCCATACACCCCAACCGTGTTAGGAACGCATAATCAAGGAACATAACACCGGTTTATACGGTTCCTAACGGCATGAGTGGAACAAATCTCCAAGCAAAAGGCTTAGCCTTCCACCCTTGCCAGTATATAGATGATTTCATTTTAAGCATTTATATAGTGTGATATAACCCAACAACTTCAACATGAAGCGAGCATCTTCGATCTTCACCTGCAACTAACAATGCTATAAGAGGGGCTGAGCGAAGCGTACTTAGCCATTCAACGGTTTGCATAGGAAGGGTGGTTAAACAGGTTCATGGTTACAATAGGAGGCTGACAGGAAAACATGGGCATCGAGGCAAACATACTAAAGAGCGATACTCTAGCAATAGGCAAAGATAGTAATGGTATCCGGGTTCGGTCATCTTGCCTGGGATTCCACAAGGAAGAAGAACGGTTCCACGAAGTAGACGGAGCAACATAGACGAGAGAATCCTCACAACTCCGGAACGAAACCGAAGCTAACAAGAGAAGCAAAACGGAAAGAAACAAACAACTCGGTAAACTCACAAGCATAAACATGGCATACGATGCACAAACAAGTATGATGCATGTCCGGTTTAAATATGCAAGGCATGACAAAAGCACAACAAAACTACAAATTAAGTGGAGATCAATATGCAACGAGTTGCATATTGACGAAACACCACATTTAATTATTTAGTTGACTCTCGTTTATTAACAAGACAAGATTAAAGGTTTTTAACATGGCAAGAGGTGAAGCATAATAAAACTACACTATTAAGACATTCAAATGAGGCCGGAAGAACAACAATAATTCCGGAAAATCCCCATGAGCATGTTTAGTAATTAATTAAAGCACAACAAAACACACATTTATAATGTTGTTAATATGATGCGGATGACATGAACAAGTTATGCAATTTTTATTAAAAGGTTAACATAAGAGATATGAAGCATTTGTCACCGTGGTGGAAGGAAAGGGTGCCACGGCAACGATCCGAAAATGATGCAACGGCATCATATCGGTTCCGGTAACTCATTGAGAGTCCGGAGCAAAAGGAAGAGGTGGAGTGAACGAGTCGAACGAGATGAAAGGTGGGGTGATCCCGTTGCCGGGTTCCCACGGGTCGGTGAAGAGGCAACCGAGGAACATGACAAACGGACGAGACGGCACGTAGCACACACGGGAAACATTTCATACAACACAACATTCATCCACGAGTCACGTCTCGGGGTTATACCTTCGAAACAATTGTTTCGGGGCGGAATCGAGTCGTCGAGGGACGTAGTGGAAGAAGAGGAAGTAGTCGTTCTCGAGGCGGTAGTTGTACTCGGGCGACGGTAGCGGAAGTACTGGTACACGTTCGTTTCGGAGAGGGACTTGATGAACCCAACATCTTCGGGGCGACGGTAGTGGTACTCGCGGTCGTCGAACGTAGTGGTACTCGTCTCTTCCGAAGGTAGTCGTTCTCGTTCGTAGATGTACTTGTCATCGTAGCCGTTCGGTCGTCGTGGTACTTGGTCGCGGTACTTGGCGCTTCCGGCGACGATAGTCGTTCTCGCGACGAGTTCGTAGATGTACTTCTCCGAAGGGGTACTTGTCATCGTGTAGTCGAACTCGAGGTCGTCGTACATCTTGAAAAGGAACTTGACAGAACCAAGGTCTTTGGTCTCCACTTGGCAAAAGGAACGGTTCCTGGACACTTGCAACAGAACAAGGCAATACAACAAAACAAACAACAACAACACGACGGGGCGACGAGACAGCAGCAGAGGACACAGGCGAGGACGTGCTGGAGGTGCTTGGGGCGGCGCCGGCGCTGCACGGACGAGGTGGAGGAGAGGAGGCAGAGCCTCGTCGCGGCACCTGGAGAGGGGGGGGGGCGTCGGGCCTTGGCGCGCCGGAGCTCGGAGGAGAGGAGGGGCGCCCTTGGCGCGGCGGCGGCTGGCAATGGCCGGGCGACGGGAGATGCAACGTCGGGGCGCTCGGGGCCGCGGGCGCCAGGCGCTGTGGGATCGGCGAAGAGGCGGGCCGCGAGGGAAGGAGCCGGAGGGAGGTCGCGGCCAGGAGGCTTGGAGGAGCCAGGCACGGGCTCCTGGACGAGGGGCGCGAGAGGCGAAGGGGCTCGAGGGACGGGCGTCGATGGGATCGGGCAGGGTGCGGGAGGTTCGGGCTCGAGGGAGAGAGCTGCGAGGGATCGGGCTGTCGACGCGAGGGAGACGGGGGGAGATGGAGTCGGGTGCGGGATCGATGCCTGGCGGCGGATGAGGGAAGAGAGGGAGAGAGCGTCGCTCGGCTAGGGTTAGCGGTCGAGGCTGGGCCTAGGGCTGGAGTGGCCAGTGGGCCAAGGCTGGGAGGAGGAGGCCCAAGAGGCTTAGCAGGCCGGCTGGGAGGGCAGGCCGCGGCTGGGCTCTTCTGCCTCTATTTTAAACTTTAGCAGAAATAAAAAGAGAAGAAAGAGTGCGGAGGGTGTTAGGGCAAAAAAAATAGCACATGGGAGTATTTTTCTCGGGCATCATAAAAAGAGCACTGTCCGAGAAAAATAGAAAAGGCGTGATTGGAAAATAATTCAAACATATTTGAATTTACTTCAAATAGTTTTGAACTAAGACTTGATTATTGAAGTGTCCAAAAATGTTCGAATTTTCGGAGGAACCTCGAAACAACGGAAAGGAATTATTGGCAAGGGTTTTCGAAGGAGAATCTCGAAGTAAGAGGCATGGAGAATATTTGCAAGTGTGTTGGTTAATTCCACACAAATGGAATATTATTATATAGCTCCCTAATAATATTGAGAGGCTTTTATGTTATAAAGAGAAGACAACCTTCCCTCGATTTAAATGGACCGAAGGTCCACACGATTTATTTAGGTTGAGATGCAAAAAAATATGACATGATGGCATGATGACATGATGCAATGCAAAAATAAATAACACAAGCTCAAAAGAAACACACGGCCAACCTGGAACATCTGGAATCTTCTGGAATCTTCTGGAATCTTCTGGGACGTCGGTCTTCGGGCGTCACAACTCTCCCACACTAACAGAGGATCTCGACCCGAGATCCTAGAGATAGCACCGGGTAAAAAAATGGAAGAGGAAGAGGTAAAACAAAGTTGCTTCTTCGACAAACGAGTGAAACCAAAGAACCTTGAAAGTTTGAACAAGTTGAAAGAAAGAATGCAACGGAGATGAACGAAGATGAAAACACTCCGTTAGAAAGAGTAACAAGGAGCATTACGATAACCTTGTAGGTTGAAAGACATGAAACAAGAGCTCACAGATGACGGAAGAATTTCAAAACCACTCCGGTTAACCAAGATTGAGAAGGAATAAGAACGAAATAATTTGGACAGCACTCCGTCTGAAAATGGAAGGAAATGAACAAGAACTTGAGAAGATGGAATGATACTGGATGAAATCAACAACACACAGTCTCCAGAACAATTAAAAGAATGGCACAAGGGTAAGAAAGATTCAGATAGCACTCCGGTTAAAAGATAGGCAAAACTTGATAAGATGAGAGAACTAGAATGAAGAATACAACACTCCGGTTAAATGATAAGCAAGGGAAAAAACATGATCTCGAAAAAACGAGATGATGGTTGGAGAGAGCAACATCACAATGCCTCCGGAATGAAAGAATAGCATATAAATCAATGAAGAATTGAACGGAGAAGAAAAAAGACAACTTCTCTGAAAATGAATTTAGAAAAACATCCTTACGAAGAAGGGTTGAACGGAGTTGTTGGAAAGATCAACAACGAAAACGAATAAGCTCGATGTGGGCTTATGGAAAACATCTCAGAATTATGAGGTGACAACCAGCCACTAAGGAGAACATTTGATTGGATTGAGATCAACAAGGAGACGAAAAACTTATTTCACCGGACTGATAAATGAAGAACTTGGGTCATTTATAAGCACCATAATTAGCAACAGTCCTTAGGGAAAGCTTTTAGGTGAAATACAACCCAAGATAACTCCAACGAATAATTGAAGGGTTGAAAAGATCTCCTGAACAAGGAAAATGATGGTTTTAATTATCTCATTTTTGACAACTTGTGAATCATGAAACATGAAAGAAAATTGTCAACAATGACATAACACCATCTGAAAAGATAAGGTAGAAAGAATTGCAATTGGAAAGCATGATGAAGAATGCTTGAGCTCCAACAAGAATCTTGATGAAGACTTCAAGGATGAATTAAATGATGAACCACCATGAAGAACTCCGGTAATGAAAGCATGGGAAGTGAAAGATGAAAAGAATAAGATTCAAGGCCTGCGATGAATTAGATGGAGGTTTGAAATGATATAATTGAAATAACTTGGAACTCCGGAAAACAAGATGAAGAATTTAGAACCAATGATATGATATGATGAACAAGCTCCAGACAAAAGAATTAAATCACCTTGAAGGAATAAGAATAAGAATTATGTCATGCATCGCCTTCACCAATTTAAATTGATGACAACCAAAGGATTTGGCATACTACTTATTCTCGTTGGAAAGAATTAAAGAGAGATCTCGCACAAGCTTGGATAAATCTTCAACGAACCACCGGTAGAATTATGAAAAGAACGAGTGAATTAATACGATAATAACGGAAGAGTAATCTAGAATGAACCACCGTAAGAATAAGGACACGAACGAAAAGACATCAATGAAGAATATTTGGAGGACGAAGTTGTAAACTGAGAGCGAAGAAATATTCTGAAATGATGGCCTTCGGAGGATCACAAAGAAAAGAATTCGTGAAATGCTTCGGATGGTATAAAAAGAATTCCTCACGATCGGGACAATAATGAGGATGGCATGAAGCTAGAACCACGAATCTTCAAGAAGACGGGCCAATATTTAAGAGAAACACTTGTCCAGTCTTCAAATGTTGAGAATGAAGACGAGAAATGCCATGAAGAATTTCGAGATACTCCGGACGAATGACAAGAGGAAGGTGGAGCTAAAGATGGAAATAATTGAAAACAAGCTTGGAGAAGGCATGTGACTGATGGAGATCATTCTTACATCACACTTTGAAAAGAATTTTAGTATAACTCCAGAAAAGAAGAGTCAGGTAAGATCCTGGGAAAAGACCTGTGGGTTAGGGCTCACTAAAGAAATCACCGTTGGAAAGATTGCTTAAGAGATATTGCACCGGTTGAATTAAATGGCTTGAATAAGATGATAATCCTCAAAAATAACTTGAACGGATTAAGAATGGAATTATGAATCTTCAGCACTCCGGATATGAATAGCAAGAGGAGAATGATTAATTGGTACACCGGAATAAGAAAGCATTGTGAAATGAGGAAAAAGATAAGATGAACACCGAAACCTTGAATTACATCCACCGGCAGAATTAGAGAACAAAAGAATGATGAACTTGAAGCTCTTGAGCATCTTCCTGAGAAAACACCGGATAAGAACGTTGAAGGAAAAGAATGAAGAAACATCACATGAATAAAATGGATACTTTATTTGAGAATTTCTTACTCCGAGAAGAAGAAGGGTGGGAGGGTGGGAAAAAACAAAAACAACTTGGGATGAAAGAACATACACCGTTGAGAAAAGACTGAGAGTTGATCTTGCAGATGATGAAAAGATCTGATTAACTCGAAGAAAAGGACGCCGGTTGAGAAGAATTTAACATGACCATCTTGATGATCAAGAAGAATTAGCACTCCCATAGAAATATGAGAACATCAATTAGGAAGGTTATGGAATCAACATTTGACATCGAAGCAACTCGAATACCAGAATCAAAACGAAACAACGGATAAATGCAACATGATCTTCACAATATCATCCGAACAGAGAATTGAACGAATGAATTCCGCAGTTACATCAACTTGACGAGAAGCCACTTGGAGAACAAAAGGTAAATAAAAAAGGAACAAGGAACAGATAGAACAAATACAAGATAGAAGCTTCGTTCCGACATATTCGTGCTGAAAGCTCATGGAACGTGTTACAAAAGGGTTTTGCAATCCCCGGATCAGCATAGCCAAGGACCCTTTAAGATGCAACTCCCGATCGGAACAAGTCCATAAAACCACTTCACTCAATGTAGAACCCCAAACTTCATATCGTGCATCCGTTGGAAGAATGCCTAGAATTACTGGATGAACCCACCTATTAATTTCCGAAAGTTTCCTGTTATGCAATCAGGTGTTGGGGATACACGGGAAGCACCGCGCAATCAACTCTAAACCTACATCCAGGTGTATCCATCCTTCAACACATAACCAGTCTTTCTCGGAAACTGTTTACCTCGGACCTTCGAAACGCATCCACTATACAAGCTATGGCAATACTCTCGAACTACCTCCCCAGTACTGGGTGATGTCGGGGTTATCTTGCCACTAACCGCATAGGAGAGTTTTCGATGTCTGCCGTCTTAAGTATTCTAGTATTGCCGCGATGGATTTGTGACGACAACACCTCGGAGCTCAACTCCCCGGGACACTGCCACAACCCCTAATGACAGGAGGCATCGAGAACAATGTTCTCGTCACAAAGACATCGAAACAATCCAAACAATACTCGCGAGATCCTAAAAAAATTTTGGTGCATTTTTGAGAGTAGAAGAGACAAGAGTAGTCGTCAGGAGTCCTCACCAGAGTGAAAAGAGATGAGGAGCAAAAGAAATCCTACTCTCCGATATAAATATAGGACTCAAAACATTTTCAGTGTGTGCCTAGACTCAACCGTCAACGATTCGATCAATCAGTGGGGGCTTCTAGGTCGGAGAAGGCTCTGATACCAACTTGTAATGCCCAGGATGGGACTATACCTCCTACGTGTCGAGGCACGACTTAAAGGTATAAGCCCATCCTAGAATGATCTCAAGTTTGGTATCTTTGCACGACTCATGTAAAAGAGGGATTAAATTGCAAAAGGAGATAGTTGGCTTACACTCGCCACTTCACACAATACATTACATAAGCAAATCATCATTCAGAACATCACAACCCGACTACGGGTGAAGATCCAAAAGAAAGATACCAAAACAACATAAAGCCACAGGTCTATATCGAATCCTAGTAGAAACCACTACTGATCGTCGAAACGTCACAAACAAACGGCCACGCTCTTCATCGAGCTCCCAGTGAAGTACTTGATCCAGCTCCTGCTTCATACTCGGCTGAACCTGCATCTGGTGTTGTAGTAACTGTGAGCCACAGAGGACTCAGCAATCCCGTTCCTGGGTGACAAGACTATTTAAGCCTTGGGAGAGGATAAGGCTGAAGAAAAGAGTAGTGTCTGCAGCAGCAACTAGCAACTAGCTTACGTGATAGAGAGCGAGAAGAGAAAGCCTCGGTCGAGAGATGATCACGAAGTGATCCTAACTAAAGCCGGTCAAACATAACCCCACCGTGTTCAACTCCCGAATCCCTATTCGGAAATTGACAGTCACGGTACACACGCTGGTAGTGTATTGGAACATTGTGTCAAGTTTTCTACAACCGGATATTAACAAGCTCCCATCTGCCACATAACCGCGGGCACGGCTTTCGAAAGTTCAAACCCTGCAGGGGTGTTCCAACTTGACCCATTACAAGCCCACGATCCGCGGAGTCGCAACTCCAAGGTGGGAAGACCCGAGTATTCTCGGAATCCCGTGCTCAAGATATACCGAACCAAGGTAAGACTAATCCAGCAAATCCTCCCGGCGTTTCGACACCCTGATAGTAGCCACGCGTATCTAAGTCTCAGGACACGACCGGATGGGTGATGCTACAGGACCCAATCCTCGAGTTTCCCCGTGGTGGTTCCCGCAGGCTCCCCGTTTGGGACCAACACCATCAGCACTGGCCCCCCCTGCTATGTAGAATTAAGAACCCCGGGACATGACCCCCTATGCAATTAATTAATTATTTAAGTTGTTATTATGAGCAAATATTACCAAATGTTGGGATTTGCTGGAAAAGACTTAGCACTTAGCGGTTTATCGAGGGGGTCCCATACACCCCAACCGTGTTAGGAACGCATAATCAAGGAACATAACACCGGTTTATACGGTTCCTAACGGCATGAGTGGAACAAATCTCCAAGCAAAAGGCTTAGCCTTCCACCCTTGCCAGTATATAGATGATTTCATTTTAAGCATTTATATAGTGTGATATAACCCAACAACTTCAACATGAAGCGAGCATCTTCGATCTTCACCTGCAACTAACAATGCTATAAGAGGGGCTGAGCGAAGCGTACTTAGCCATTCAACGGTTTGCATAGGAAGGGTGGTTAAACAGGTTCATGGTTACAATAGGAGGCTGACAGGAAAACATGGGCATCGAGGCAAACATACTAAAGAGCGATACTCTAGCAATAGGCAAAGATAGTAATGGTATCCGGGTTCGGTCATCTTGCCTGGGATTCCACAAGGAAGAAGAACGGTTCCACGAAGTAGACGGAGCAACATAGACGAGAGAATCCTCACAACTCCGGAACGAAACCGAAGCTAACAAGAGAAGCAAACCGGAAAGAAACAAACAACTCGGTAAACTCACAAGCATAAACATGGCATACGATGCACAAACAAGTATGATGCATGTCCGGTTTAAATATGCAAGGCATGGCAAAAGCACAACAAAACTACAAATTAAGTGGAGATCAATATGCAACGAGTTGCATATTGACGAAACACCACATTTAATTATTTAGCTGACTCTCGTTTATTAACAAGACAAGATTAAAAGTTTTTAACATGGCAAGAGGTGAAGCATAATAAAACTACACTATTAAGACATTCAAATGAGGCCGGAAGAACAACAATAATTCCGGAAAATCCCCATGAGCATGTTTAGTAATTAATTAAAGCACAACAAAACACACATTTATAATGTTGTTAATATGATGCGGATGACATGAACAAGTTATGCAATTTTTATTAAAAGGTTAACATAAGAGATATGAAGCATTTGTCACCGTGGTGGAAGGAAAGGGTGCCACGGCAACGATCCGAAAATGATGCAACGGCATCATATCGGTTCCGGTAACTCGTTGAGACTCCGGAGCAAAAGGAAGAGGTGGAGTGAACGAGTCGAACGAGATGAAAGGTGGGGTGATCCCGTTGCCGGGTTCCCACGGGTCGGTGACGAGGCAACCGAGGAACATGACAAACGGACGAAACGACACGGAGCACACACGGGAAACATTTCATACAACACAACATTCATCCACGGGTCACGTCTCGGGGTTATACCTTCGAAACAATTGTTTCGGGGCGGAATCGAGTCGTCGAGGGACGTAGTGGAAGAAGAGGAAGTAGTCGTTCTCGAGGCGGTAGTTGTACTCGGGCGACGGTAGCGGAAGTAGTGGTACACGTTCGTTTCGGAGAGGGACTTGATGAACCCAACATCTTCGGGGCGACGGTAGTGGTACTCGCGGTCGTCGAACGTAGTGGTACTCGTCTCTTCCGAAGGTAGTCGTTGTCGTTCGTAGATGTACTTGTCATCGTAGCCGTTCGGTCGTCGTGGTACTTGGTCGTGGTACTTGGCGCTTCCGGCGACGATAGTCGTTCTCGCGACGAGTTCGTAGATGTACTTCTCCGAAGGGGTACTTGTCATCGTGTAGTCGAACTCGAGGTCGTCATACATCTTGAAAAGGAACTTGACAGAACCAAGGTCTTTGGTCTCCACTTGCAACAGCACAAGGCAATACAACAAAACAAACAACAATAACACGACGGGGCGACGAGACAGCAGCAGAGGACACAGGCGAGGACGTGCTGGAGGTGCTTGGGGCGGCGCCGGCGCTGCACAGACGAGGTGGAGGAGAGGAGGCAGAGCCTCGTCGCGGCACCT
>LR738714.1:752813776-752841628 GCA_902687465.1 Secale cereale
GGCGGCGGCTGGCAATGGCCGGGCGACGGGAGATGCAACGTCGGGGCGCTCGGGGCCGCGGGCGCCAGGCGCTGTGGGATCGGCGAAGAGGCGGGCCGCGAGGGAAGGAGCCGGAGGGAGGTCGCGGCCAGGAGGCTTGGAGGAGCCAGGCATGGGCTCCTGGACGAGGGGCGCGAGAGGCGAAGGGGCTCGAGGGACGGGCGTCGATGGGATCGGGCAGGGTGCGGGAGGTTCGGGCTCGAGGGAGAGAGCTGCGAGGGATCGGGCTGTCCACGCGAGGGAGACGAGGGGAGATGGAGTCGGGTGCGGGATCGATGCCTGGCGGCGGACGGGGGAAGAGAGGGAGAGAGCGTCGCTCGGCTAGGGTTAGCGGTCGAGGCTGGGCCTCGGGCTGGAGTGGCCAGTGGGCCAAGGCTGGGAGGAGGAGGCCCAAGAGGCTTAGCAGGCCGGCTGGGAGGGCAGGCCGCGGCTGGGCTCTTCTGCCTCTATTTTAAACTTTAGCAGAAATAAAAAGAGAAGAAAGAGTGCGGAGGGTGTTAGGGCAAAAAAAATAGCACATGGGAGTATTTTTATCGGGCATCATAAAAAGAGCACGGTTCGAGAAAAATAGAAAAGGCGTGATCGGAAAATAATTCAAACATATTTGAATTTACTTCAAATAGTTTTGAACTAAGACTTGATTATTGAAGTGTCCAAAAATGTTCGAATTTTTGGAGGAACCTCGAAACAACGAAAAGGAATTATTGGCAAGGGTTCTCGAAGGAGAAACTCGAATTAAGAGGCATGGAGAATATTTGCAAGTGTGTTGGTTAATTCCACACAAATGGAATATTATTATATAGCTCCCTAATAATATTGAGAGGCTTTAATGTTATAAAGAGAAGACAACCTTCCCTCGATTTAAATGGACCGAAGGTCCACACGATTTATTTAGGTTGAGATGCAAAAAAAATATGACATGATGGCATGATGACATGATGCAATTGCTTATTTGAACTTCGTGATCTCATGCGTGCCAAAGGAGATGTTGGAATTATTAGCAATATCATTTCCGAAGTCATTAGAATTCATAGAGATGAACATTGTTACAGTCATACTTCTAATGAATCACTCTCTCTAGGTGTTGATCAATCACATGACGATGTGGAACGTGGATACTATGATGAGGATGATGATAGTGACTATGATCTTGATGAACAAATGAGACATTTTGGTCTTATGGAAAATCTTCGTGGTTACGCTGCCGGAGGAAAGGAATGGGTGCTTGATAGTGGATGCATGGATAACATGACCGAAGATAAGGACATGTTTGATGAGCTTGCTAGAAATGATGGTCCACGAAAGTATGTTACCTTTGGTGAAAACTCTAAGGGTAAAGTTGTTGGCCTTGGTAAGGTGGCCATATCCAACGATAGCTCAATCAAGAATGTCATGCTTGTAGAATCCCTCGGATACAATCTTCTCTCCGTGTCTAGATTAGCTGATTTTGGTTTAAATGTGCTATTCACTCATGTTGAATGCCAAGTCTTCCGTAGAGATAATCATAATATGGTCTTTACCGGCATTCATAGAGGTGGCCTATACATTGTTGACTTCACTAAGAAAGCCGAACGTCGCACTTGTTTTATTGCTAAATCTTCTAATGGTTGGTTGTGGCATAGAAGTCTAGGTCATGTCGGTATGAGAAATCTTGATAAGATTATTAAAGGTGATCATATCCTTGGTGTTAAAGATGTTATATTTGACAAGGATAGACTTTGTAGTGCTTGTCAAGCAGGAAAACAATTTGCAGGAAGTCATCCCGTAAAGAACATCATGACTACAAGAAGACCACTTGAGCTACTTCATATGGATTTTTTGGTCCCAATGCTTACAAAAGCCTCGGTGGTAACTCTTTTGGATTAGTCATTGTTGATGATTTTTCAAGATTTACATGGGTGTTCTTTCTTGATGACAAATCGCAGGTCCAAAAGATCTTCAAAAACTTCGCTAGGAAGGCCCAAAATCAATTTGAAGTGAAGATCAAGAAGGTTCGCAGCGACAATGGAACGGAGTTCAAGAACGCAAATGTGGATACCTTCCTTGACGAAGAAGGGATCTCACATGAGTTCTCGGCTACGTACACGCCTCAACAAAATGGAGTTGTTGAGAGGAAGAACCGGACACTCATCGAGATGGCAAGGATGATGCTTGACGAGTACAAGACGCCCAGACACTTTTGGGCGGAAGCGGTTGAGACAGCTTGTCATGCAACAAATCGCTTGTATCTCCACAAGCTTCTCGGCAAGAGGGCATACGAGCTTATCACCGGTAACAAACCCCAAGTTGGATACTTTCGAGTATTCGGCTCAAAGTGCTACATTCTTGATAAGCATTGTCGTTCAAAATTTGCTCCTAAATCTCATGAAGGTTTCCTACTTGGTTAAGGCTCAAACTCTCACACTCACCGTGTCAACAACAATTTCACCCGAAAGGTTGAAGAGACGGTAGATGTGAAGTTTGATGAATCTAACGGCTTGCAATAGAGCAATTGCCAATTGATGTAGGAGATAAAGATCCTTTGGAAGCAATTCAAGACTTTTCTATTGGCAAGATCCATCCAATGGAGGTGAAAGAGAGTACTTCGTCCGTCCATGTGGAAGCCTCTACCTCACAACAAGGTGAACCACAAGTTGACTTGGAGGCATCCAAAAGTGGAACACGCCATGATGAAGAAGACGAGGAAGTGCATCAAGATGAACCACATCGACCTCCTTCTCCACCTCCACAAGGGGACAACAACACCAACAACAATGCAGAAGGACAAGAAGAAGAAGAAGATGAAGAGGATGTTCCACCCCGACCCAAGCAAAAGCTTTCACGAGTTAGAGCAAGAATTGCTAGAGATCATCCCGTAGAGCAAATCTATAATGACATCCAAACCGGGAGAATCACTCGCTCTAAATCTCGCCTAGCTAACTTTTGTGAACATTACTCTTTCATATCTAACCTTGAACCTATGAAGGTTGAAGATGCTCTTGATGATCAGGATTGGGTGAACGCTATGGACGAAGAGCTACACAACTTTGAGAGAAATCAAGTGTGGACATCTGTCGAGAAGCCTGGCAACAACCACAACATCATTGGTACCAAATGGGTGTTTCGCAACAAGCAAGAAGAAGATGGTCAAGTCGTCCGTAACAAAGCACGTCTCGTCGCCCAAGGCTACACTCAAGTCGAAGGTATGTACTACGGTGAGACATATGTCCCCGTTGCTAGACTTGAGTCCTTTCGCATCTTACCTGCTTATGCTAATCATCATGATATCACCTTGTACCAAATGGACATTAAAAGTGCTTTTCTAAATGGTGAAATTGAGGAGGAAGTTTATGTTAAACAACCTCCCAGCTTTGTCAATCCTAAAAAACCCGATCATGTTTACAAACTTCACAAAGCTCTTTATGGTCTTAAACAAGCTCCTAGAGCATGGTATAAATGCTTGACCAAGTTCCTTATTGAAAAAGGTTTTGAGATTGGAAAAATAGATTCTACACTTTTTACTAAAAGGGTAAATGGTGAATTATTTGTGCGCCAAATTTATGTTGATGATATCATATTTGGTTCTATTAACCCCCATTTTAGTGAAAGGTTTGGAAAGCTAATGTCGAAAAATTTGAGATGTCTATGATGAGTGAACTCAAGTTCTTTCTTGGTTTGCACATCAAGCAAACTAACGAGGGTACCTTTGTTTCTCAAACAAAGTATACCAAGGACTTGTTCAAGAAGTTCAACATGCCAGAATGCAAAGGTATGACTACACCCATGCCTACTAGTGGACATCTTGACTTGACTAAGGATGGCGAACCGTTTGATCAAAAAGTTTACCACTCTATGATTGGTTCATTGTTATATCTATGTGCCTCCCGTCCCGATATTATGCTAAGTGTGTGCATGTGTGCACGATACTGATACCCCACAAGTGTAGGGGATCACGACAGTTTTCGAGGGTGGAGTATTCAACCCAAATTTATTGATTCGACACAAGGGGAGCCAAAGAATACTCTCAAGTATTAGAAGTTGAGTTGTCAATTCAACCACACCTGGAAGACTTAATATCTGCAGCAAAGTATTTAGTAGCAAAGTAGTATGGAAGTAATGGTAACGGTGGCAAAAGTAAGAGTAGCAGTTTTGTAGTGATTGTAACAGTAGCAGCGGAAAAGTAACTAAGCAAGGAGCAATATGTGAAAAGCTCGTAGGCATTGGATCAGTAATGGATAATTATGTCGGAAGAGATTCCTCATGTAATAGTTATAACATAGGGTGACACAGAACTAGCTCCATTTCGTCAATGTAATGTAGGCATGTATTCCGAATATAGTCATACGTGCTTATGGAAAAGAACTTGCATGACATCTTTTGTCCTACCCTCCCGTGGCAGCGGGGTTGTCGGTGTACTAAGATAGGGGTACCTTAGTACCCCAACTTGTGCACGGGCAGTAGCAGCTTCCCGTGGCAGGGCTTACCACGTGCTCGCCAAGAACCGTTCTGGTCCCTATAAAGCCATTCAAGAACAAAGTATAAAAGTCAGAAGATCAAGGCCCCGGCAAGAGGAGCTTGCCGGGAAGGCCGCACCAGGCTCAAGGTTATCACTTTAGCACAAGACCCTGGCAAGAGGAGCTTGCCAGGAAGGCCAAGGAACACATACCTCAAGATATGTCTCGGCGCATCATGCGCCCCGGCAGGACCCGGAGAGCGACAAGCTTCCGGGCCCGGCAAGATCACGACCCCGGCAAGGTGCTTGCCGGGGAAACCTACGCTGTGTGCCCGCGCTCCAGCTCATCTGCCCACGCGTCACCCTGGGGCCCTTCTATGGGCACGTGGCAGACGGCTGTGTAGCCTGGGGCACATGGTGGCAAGCCACGGTGACGAGGCTACCGCCGTGGCGAACGGAGAAGCATGGACGGACGCTTTTGGGGGCGACGGCGACGGGCATTTAATGCCCTTGTCCCCCACTGTCAAAGTTAGGTGAAGACCACTGTACATATACTGTTCATGCACTGTTGCAACTACCACCAAATTTACACTTTTACCCTCCTCTACGTTGACACCTGTCGGTGACCCCCTTTGAGCTATAAAAGGAGGCCCATGCACAACGTAGAGGGGGTTCGAAACCTAGACAACTCTCTCTCTCGGTGTAGCTAGTACTGTAGATCTTCAAGCTCCCGAGCTCAAGAGCTCAATACAACCTAAGCAGGAGTAGGGTTTTACGCGTCCGCGCGGCCCGAACCTGGGTAAACTGCCCGCGTGCGCTCCTCGATCTGCTCTCCGTGCTCCCTCCGCTCCCTTACCGCAACGTAGAAGGGGCTCCGGTCCCATAGGTGTTCGTGGGAGGACAGTTTCCCCCGACATCTTTGGCGCGCCAGGTAGGGGAGCAGCAGCGACTGGCCGCCGAGGAGCTGTCTCGGCGGGAGGGAGCGCTCAACCAGCGGAAGGTCGACCTCGACAGCCACGAGGACGACCTCACCGCCCGGGAGCAAGCCATCGGCGAGGCTCTGAAGGAGGCGAGGAACGCCGCAGCTGCCGCAGAGACCGCCAAGAAGGACCTGGAGGCCAAGGTGGCGCAGACGGAGTTGTACCTGAAGGCGAGCGAGGAGAGGGTTACTGCGCTCAACGTGGCGCGGGAGAAAGATGCCCACACCAACTCTGAGCTGCAGGTACGTCTCTCCGAGAAGGGCAAAGAGCTCACTGACGCCAGAAACTCCATCGCTGACTTAGAGCTGAAGGTCTCCACCTTGACTGACTCGCTCGACGCCGCCCGGGGCCGCGAGACGCAGCTGAAGAATGAACTCCGCGAAGAAAGGGCCTTGGTGGAGAGCGCCGCCGTTTCGCAGAATAACTTCAACCGGGCAGTGGAGTAGTGGACTGATGAGCTGGTCACCTCCGATGCCAATATTGACATGGAGATGATGGCGCTGAGGGCGGAACATCTCGTGTATTCTCCGGATGAGAATCTCCCCACAGCGCCAAACTGAGTCTGTTCTTCAGGGGAATAGCGCCGGCGCTTGCGCGGCTGCGGGAGAAGATCCCCGTGCAGCTGGCCGACGAGGCGTGTCGGCTCTGCATGGGCACCATGGAGCGGGTCTTGTCGAAGATCGTCTACCGCAACCCCGGCATCAACCTCGTCAATGTCCTCCGCACCTTGCCGCCTGAAGCTGATCAGGAGGCGTTGAAGGCGCAGGTTGCCCACATCGTCGCCAAGGTGGGCAAGATCACGAGGCGTGAAGGCGACCGCGTAGATTAGATTCCTTTCTTTCTGCTTCCTTTGCCGCTGCAAAGCATGTTACGGACAAGAATATGTTAGTATTGCGGCAAGTTATCTTTGTAATATACAATCTTATTTTGAGCATCCCGTGCAGTGTTATCTCCCTTGCTTTGGTCCCTTCACTTTGTATGCATTCCACCCTACGTTTTTAGGGAACTTGCCGGCAAAGGACCCTTGCCGCGACCGCTGAGTGCTGGACTCTAAGCAGCCTGCTGGCAATACCTTTGCCGGCAAGAAACCTTGCCGCAGCTAGTCGCAGCACACTTAGATTGCTGAGCGAACTCGAAAACGAAGTAAGGGCGCGAAACTTGTCGCAGCTCACTTAAGTCGTTGAGCGTGCTCGAAACAAAGCAAGGGTGCGGATAGCCACGGGTAGGTTCCTCCGCGCACAGGTTTTCCATACAAAGTGTGGTTGTTCAAGGAAGACAACTAAAAATTTGAAAAATCTGAATTACTCAAACTTTGGTAACTTAGCTTTCATAGATTGTTTGCTCCCCGACAAGGCTTCTCTTTCTTGAACAGTACTTGTGTAGGATCGAAAGTATGTCTAGAGGGGGGGTGATTAGACTACTTGTAAAAATAAAAATTCTGCCTTTTGATCAAGAACAGTTTTTGGCAGATTCTCAATTATGATCAAGTCAAACATCACCCTACACATGCAATTCTAGAGTATAGGCAGCGGAAAGTAAATTGCACATGTAGTAAAGAGAGGTGGAGAAGAGCAAACGCAATTTGGAGACGCGGTGATTTTTCCCGTGGTTCCGATAGGTGGTGCTATCGTACATCCACGTTGATGGAGACTTCAACCCACGGAGGGTAACGGCTGCGCGAGTCCACGGAGGGCTCCACCCACGAAGGGTCCACGAAGAAGCAACCTTGTCTATTCCATCATGGCCTACGCCCACGGAGGGCTAGCCTTACTCGGGGTAGATCTTCACGAAGTAGGCGATCTCCTTGCCCTTACAAACTTCTTGGTTCAACTCCACATCTCGATGACGGAGGCTCCCAAGCGACACCTAACCAATCTAGGAGGCACCACCCTCCAAAAGGTAATAGATGTTGTAGATGATGATGAACTCCTTGCTCTTGTGCTTCAAATGATAATCTCCCCAACACTCAACTCTCCTCACTGATTTGGCTGTGGTGGAAGAAAGGATTGAGTGGATAGCAACTTGGGAAGGTTAGAGATCAAGTTTCATATGGTGGGAGTGGAGCAACTTGATCTCAACACAAGGGTAGGTAGTTCTCTTCTCAGAAAGTGTAAGGTAGGAGTGGTAGTTCTTTTTGATGGCTCTCTCCACGAATGAAGAGGGGGTGGAGGGGTATATATAGCCTCCACACAAAAATCCAACCGTTACACACATAATTGAGCAATCTCGGTGAGACCGAAGTGGACAACTCGGTCAGACCGAAAGTTCAAATAATGTGAACGTTGGGGTTTTCGGTGGGACCGAAAATACCATCTCAGTTATTCCGATTTGAGTAAAGACAGGAGCTTGCCAGTTTCGGTGGGACCGAAATATCATCTCGGTTATTCCGATTTGATGACAGAAGGTTACAGAAGCTTGGCAGCCCATGTTTCGGTGAAACCGATTGCAAACTCGGAATATCCGATTTTTCTAGGGTTTGGCTTATGGCTGAGGTGGTTCATCTCGGTGTGACTGAGTTTGGAATATCGGTGGGACCGAGATTACTTATGAGTGTATTTTGTAGTGAAGGTTGCTGATAGTTTGAGGAGATATATCACTAAGCACTTGAGCAACCAGATCATCAACATAACCTCATCCCCTTTTAATAGTATTGGCTTTTCCTATGGACTCAATGTGATCTTGGATCACTAAACCAAAAATGGAGTCTTGAGCTTTTGCCAATGCTTGCCTTAGCATTTTGAGGGGTCCACTTCTTCAGTCATTGCCATACCCATATCACTGAACTTCTCTGAAATGATTCTCAAGTAACTATTAGTTCAATGATATATATGTTGTTATTAATTGCCAAAACCACCCGGGGATTAGTTGCACTTTCAATCTCCCCCTTTTTGGTAATTGATGACAACATATAGATCAAAGCTTCGACAAGAGATATAATCAATGAATAATATTGTCGCTTTGAGAAGTATGTGATAAGCAAGAGCTCCCCCTAAATTTGTGCATTATTTAAGATTTGCGTTTGAATGCAAATGCACAATCGATTAGGATCATGGGTCACTCTTCAATGTCACATACATCTTGGTGGAGCGCACAAAATGATAAGAATGAATAGCATGCACCCAATCACCAAGACATGAGTAAATAATCATACAAGATAGGAATAGCATATGATAAGCATTAAGCACACATTAAAGCATAGTATGACCAAGCACTCATTAAGGTAGCATCAAACGTAGTATCAAGCACACTGAAAGTTTCGAAAACCAAAAGTATCTCAAGGAAACCGCAAAAGAACAAAAGAGCAAAAGCACAAAGACAACATCACTCTCTCTCTCAAAGCCCTATGATCTATACAATTTCTCCCCCTTTGGCAACAAGTTACCAAAAAGTTTGAAAAAGCATAGAGCTAAACGTCACTGGGGACTCTGCTGGCGGCTCCCGTCTGGGTTGATGTCGGAGTAGATATGACGGCATCGGCGAAGACTTCAGCTGATGTCTGTGCTGGAGGAGTGGATACTGGAGCTGTGGCTGGAGTGACTGCTGGAGCTGTAGGAGGTGCTGAAGCGGTAGTCCTGGTGTCAGTCTCTAGAATAGCAGCTGATCGGGATCCTCTGGGAATCGGAGCAGTCTGTCGTTGAGAATCCTGGACTAAGTCATCCTGCATGAGCTCTGCCCTGTCCTCCTTTGCTTCCTCCATGTCTGCCTCAAGCTTGTTGACGGTCACCTGAATTTCAGTCAGCTTCACGTCCAGAGCGTGGATCTTCTCGTCAACAATCCTCTCTAGGCTCTCCTGAGATTGTTCAATGCTGGCCAGGCGTTGTTCAATCCTTTGAGTAGCTTCAAGAATCTGCTCTCCGAAACTCTTTGGTTTAGCTGCTGCTGCTGCTGCTTCCTTATCAGCCTTGGCTTTCTTAGCAGCTTCTATCTTGGCTTGACCTTCAACAGATGTTGGATCCTCCTCGTCCATCACAACAACATTGTCTTCACACTACTAGGAAAAGGGCTATAGATGAAATTGATACTAATGGCGCACCATACAGCAAGTGCGCCATTAGTATATAGTAATGGCGCACCAGCAACTGATACGCCATTAGAGTTCGAAGTACTAATGGCGCACCTTGCCCGGAGTGCGCCATTAGTATCAAGAATTTTTTTTTAACTAGCGCGCCTGTCCAAACATACTAATGGCGCATCTTTTAATAGTGCGCCATTACTAGTTGTAAATAGTAATGGCGCACCAGCAGTAAAGTGCGCCATTAATGGTTTTTTTTTATGATATTTATTATTCTGTTTTTTACAGAACTACTAATGGCGCACTTTCCCGAAGTGCGCCATTACTAGTTTGAACCAGTAATGGCGCACTGTGCTGAAGTGCGCCATTAGTATGTTTTTTTTTGCAAAACTTTTAATGGCGCAGCAGCTTTAAATGCGCCATTAGTGACCTTGATTACTAATGGCGCATTAGTAGCTGGTGCGCCATTAGTATGCGCGCAGGAACTAGATATTTTGGACAGCCCCTCTCTACCACACACACTTTCCCCCCCACTTCTTCATTCTCTCTACTTCCTCTCCTCTCTGGTCCCTCCTCTTTTCCACCTCATTTCCACCATATATTCATTCAAATTAAGTGGTTAAATTACCTTGTTTTGGTAGGTAAGTATGGGGGGAAGCTATATTTATGTTGTACTCCATACAAACAATGTGCACATGCACTTTTATGGCCTATAGCTAGATCTATGTATGTTTGTGGTGTTGCATAGGTTTGTTGTGTTGCATATGTGTTTGTGTTTGGAGGTGTACCGGTATTTGAAATGCGATAGTTGCCAATATTTTCCCGGAATGTTGATTCATTTCCGTTTCGGTGAGAATTTTGGCATTAAGCATTCATTTTTGTCCTATTTTTAGGGAAAGTCATGGCAAATTTTTTCTTGGTTCTAAAATATCGTTGTGCTCTACCCCGCAGGGCGACCATGGTGCGCACGATGACCGAAGGCATCGTGAATAGGTTTTTGAGGTCCGCGAAGGCCGAGATGCTTCAAAAGAACGAGACGGAGATAAGATGTCCGTGTCGAAGATGCAAGCTGAAGAGCCTTATTGCGGACCCGGATTCCAGGCAGGTGCGGGACCACCTGCTCTTGCGTGGTTTCATGGATGGCTATCGGTGGCAAGGTGATGAAGATGACTACGAAGTCGTTCATGGGGGCCGGGCAAGAAATGAGGAAGGGCAGCAAGACAACCACCGCGGCTCGGGCGGGCGAGAAGACGAAGAATCCCCAGGAGATGATCACGACGGTGATGCTGTACACAGTCATCATGTAGAAGATGCAGGACATGATGATGAGGAAGATGCCGGAGCAGACGACGGGCATGATCATGAAGCTGATGATGCCGGCGGAGCAGACGACGCTGAACCATCGATGGGCTGGGTGCAGGACCCTCATATTCAAGAGCTGCTTCTCAAGCAGACCGATAACGCAAGAGCTGCCGCCCGAGAGAAAGCCAAGATGGATCAACTTGAGTTAGACGCGGTTACTCCATTGTATGAAGGATGCAGGCCCGAGGATACCCGCCTGAAAGTAACGCTCATGGCTCTGGAGATGAAGGTAAAAAACAAAATGACCGACGCATGCTTCGACGAGAACATGTCATTCTGGCACGAACGTCTTCCCAAGGGGAACAAGTGCCCCACCAGTTTGGAGGAGGCGAAGAAAATCGTGTGTCCTCTGGATTTACCGCACGTGAAATACCATGTGTGCATGAACAATTGCATCATTTATCGGGACGAGCACGCGGAGTCTACCATATGTCCGGTGTGCGGCGTCACTCGATACAAGAAGAGGAAGAAAGCTCCTCGAAAAGTGGTGTGGTACTTTCCGATCACTCCTCGTCTGCAGCGGTATTTCGCGGACCCTAAGGTAGCAAAGCTCCTGCGTTGGCACGCGGATAGGGAGGAGAAGAAGCGAGAAGATGACGCAAATGATCCGGAGATAGATAAAAAAGACAAGATGCTGAGTCACCCTAAGGATGCGAGCCAGTGGCAAGCGTTGAACTTCGAAGACCTAGAATTTGGGAACGATCCAAGGAACATCATGCTGGGCGCGAGCACCGATGGAGTCAATCCGTTTGGCAGTCAGAGAAGCACACATAGCACCTGGCCTGTGTTTGTGTGGATGTACAACCTTCCCCCCTGGTTGTGCATGAAGAGGAAGTACATTCACATGAGTATGCTAATTGAAGGACCGAAACAACCAGGGAACGACATCAATCTGTATCTGGGGCTGCTGAAAGAGGAGCTAGACACGCTGTGGAAAACGCCAGCCAATACGTGGGACGCCGCAAAGAAAGAATATTTCCCTATGAGAGCCGCGCTGCTCACGACGGTGCACGACTATCTCGGTTACGGATATGTCGCGGGGCAGGTGGTCCACGGATTTTCTGGATGCGTCAGGTGCATGGATGACACAACGTATCGCCAGCTAGATAGAGATCCCGGGTCTTCGAAAACCGTGTTCATGGGACATCGAAGGTGGCTTCGCGACGATGACCTGTGGAGAAAACGCAAGGATTTGTTCAATGGTGAAACCGAACCCCGAGGACGCCCGCGTACGAGGAGCGGCGAGGAAATAGACGAGTTGTTGAAAAATTGGAAAGATTGCCCACTGCCGGGAAAGAAGCAAAAGGTGCCAGAGCCGGGAAAGAAGCGAAAGGCGCCAGAGCCGCTGCTGAAGGTATGGAAAACGAGGTCTGTTTTCTGGGACTTGCCGTACTGGAAGATCCACCGTGTGCCTCACAGCCTTGATGTAATGCATATCACGAAGAACGTGTGCGAGAGTCTGCTTGGTACCCTGCTCAACATGCCAGAGAGGACCAAAGATGGGCCGAAAGCAAGGGCAGACTTGAAATCAATGGGCATCAGGCAGGAGCTTCACGCTATATATGATGATGATGATGATGATGATGATGAGGCGAAGCAGGACACGGAAAGTCATCGCAAAGGCAAAAAGGCCAAGAAGACCGGAAATGACTACCCTCCCGCGTGCTTCACTCTAAGTCAGGAGGAGATCGAGCAGTTTTTCACCTGCCTCGTAGGAGTACAACTTCCTTACGGTTACGCGGGGAAGATAAGCAGATACCTAGACCGGGCGAAGCTGAAGTTCAGCGGGATGAAGTCTCACGATTGTCACGTGCTGATGACGCAGATACTTCCAGTTGCAATCCGTGGTATCATGGACGCGCACGTCCGTGAAACCCTATTTGGCCTATGCAACTTTTTCGACGTCATCTCTCGGAAGTCTGTTGGCGTGAGGCAACTCAGAAGGCTACAGGAAGAGATCGTGGTGATACTATGCGAGCTTGAGATGTACTTCCCGCCCGCATTCTTCGACATTATGGTGCATCTGCTGGTCCATATCGTGGACGATATCATCCAACTCGGGCCGACGTTCCTGCACAGCATGATGCCGTTCGAAAGGATGAATGGTGTCATCAAAGGATACGTTCGCAACATGTCACGTCCAGAGGGAAGCATAGCCAGGGGCTTTCTGACCGAAGAGTGCATCTCGTACTGCACGAATTATCTAGGCATCGAGAACCCCGTTGGTCTGCCCGTCAACAGGCACCTCGGCAGGATCGCTGGATCGGGTCACCGTGAGGGTCGTCGCGAAATGCATGTCGACTTCGAGGGTCGACTCGCCGACTTTGAAAGAGCAAACCTAGTCACGCTACAACACATAGACGTGGTCGATCCTTGGGTGGTTCAGCACAAAACCTTTATTGAGAAGACATACAATGACCGAGGGCAACAGAGGACGGACGGAGATATAATCAAAGAGCACAACTCATGTTTCACGCGTTGGTTTAAGCAGAAGCTTCTGTCGTACCCTTTACATGATGATTCTTCCGCGGAAGAACAACTCATATTCGCCTTGTCACAGGGCGCCGAGCACAACCTGATGACCTATGAGGCGTACGATATCAACGGCTACACATTCTACACCGAGGCCAAGGACATGAAGAGCGATGGTTATCAGAACTCCGGGGTAACGATGGAATCCTACACCGGTAATGACAAGGACAGATACTACGGAAGGATCGAGGAGATCTGGGAGCTGAGCTACGCTGGAGAGAAGGTCCCGATGTTCCGTGTCAGATGGGCCAAGAGCGTCCTAAAAGAAGACCGGTATTTCACCACCATGGTTATACCCGAAGCCAAATCCAAGACCGCGGGCGCAAACGTCACCGCGAAAAATGAGCCATGGGTACTGGCTTCCCAAGTTGACCAATGCTTCTTCATTACCGACCCGTCAAAGCCCAGTCGTGTTGTTGTGAGGAGAGGCAAAAGGAAGATCATCGGAATGGATGGAGTAGCCAATGAGCAAGACTTCGACAAGTACGGCGACCCGAGGATCGAACATGACGACGATGATGAAGTAGCAGCATACACCACAAGAAGAAGCAGGACCACCCTACCTAAAGGACGTCCGTTCCACAGAAGAACCCCATTTGCGAAAAAGAAGGGCAAGAAGATTGTGAACAGATAGCTAGCTAGCTAAGATCGTTTGTATTTAAATCGTAGCCTTCATTTCTCGATTGTATTTCATGGGCACTTTTTGAACTATCATGAATATTTTTAAATTTCATGGACACTCGATCTCGATCCCCCTCGTCGCCGAGAGCACCCCCCGGCCTGGTCCACCGGCCGCCGACCCCTACTCAACCGCCGCCGCCGACCCCCCGCACCCCTCCCCATGTTTTAAATTTGATGATATTTTTTAAAAAATTATTTCTGTCTTATAAAAAAATATTACTGTTATGATTTAAACAAGTTTGAACATATTTAAACACAAATAAGTATCAAAAAGCATTTTAAATGCATAAAAAAAATTGTGGAGCCTGGGATTCGAACCCAGGACCTCCTGGTGGGAGAACTGGGGGCTGACCAGTCGAGCTAGCTAGGGGGGCTTGATGTGTATGAGGTATGGTGGGAGATAAACTGTTGGCTCGCGCGCAGAAATAAAAAAATATACTAATGGCGCACCAGGGGGAGGTGCGCCATTAGTATGGACGTACTTATGGCGCACCAGGGCGCAGTGCGCCATTAGTATTGTGCCCCATACATATTGATGCCTCCCGGCCCACTACACCTCCCCCCTCTCTCTCCCTCGCCTCGCCCTCGATCCCCTTCCCCTCTCCTCCGCCGCCGCCCCCGTGCCCCCGACGTCGCCGCCCCCCGCGCCCCAGCCCGAGCCCTAGCGCTCGCCGACGCCCGCGCCGACGCCGACCCACGCGCCCCCGAGCCCTAGCCCTAGCCCTAGCGCTCGACGACGCCGCTGCCCCCCGCGCCCCCGAGCCCTAGCCCTAGCGCTCGACGCCGCCCCACGCGCCCCCGCCGCCGGAGACTTGGAGCCGCCGCCGGAGACTTGGAGCCGCCGTCTATCCCCACCTCCCCAAGCTCGCCATCTCCCTCTGCCTCTTCTCGGTTAGTTCATCCCCTCCCAATTTGATTTGTGGATTTGATTTGTCTATTAGCTGTTCAGATGCGCTTCAAAGACGGTCATTTGCCATCCGTGTTTTTCTTTGCTGTTGTAGCTGTAATGTGATCTCTACATGATTATTTTTATTTTGATATGGATGTTCTGTGCTCATCTGTAGTCAGATAGGAGCAGAGGATCACAACATCGCCTGATGCGAGATAATAGTAGCTGTTGTAGCTGTAATGTGATCTCTACATTCACATATGAAATTAAATAATTATGACTGATACGCATTAATATTAATTCCAAGTAATGGTAGCTTAATATATTTTGGACCACATGTTCTGTTTACTTACTACTAGCACCTAAGAATTTATAAGATCTGAATGTACAAAGATTGCACCCTAAACCCCTACTGACCAAGAAGGTGCTGTTATATAAATTAACCTCTTTCGTGCCTCTTGCAAGAACAAAACAGCACCACACGAGATGAATATGCTGAGTATAGCTTATTACCAAGCAGGCGATCACCACAGCCCCGCTCGTCTTGCATAAAGAGTCTTGCAGAATGCGAGTAACCTTGCTCTGCCTGTACGGCACAAAGCTCTGGTTGCTATTCAGCGCTTGTACAACATTCATCAAGGTGTACATTGACTTGTTGCCGCTCGACAGAGCGGGCGCTGCCCCGCCGGTCTTCTGCATGGGGTCCACATAGTCTGACACAAGAAGCAAACATAATAAGGCAGATGCCACATTGTAGTAGAGCTCGATGAGGTGCACGCAGGAGAGGATCACAAACAAACCTGTGAGGCTGAGAAAATTGATCTTGGCCACAGCACGCTCTTTGCCGTCCTGGTCAGAGCTAGATATGTGAATGATGAGGCCTTGGTGCCCTCTGGTGGGTAGCTGGGTGGAAGAAGCAGCTTTGGTGGGTTGCTGCTGGGTAGAAAAGGGTTTAGTGGGTTGCTGCTGCTGGGTAGAAGAAGAAGCTTTGGTGGGCTGCTTCTTGTCCTGGTTCTCATCGAAACAACCCAACTGCGCGAAATCCTCGATCGAGTTGACATGAACCTGCAAAGGAAAAACAATATTAATACAGGCTAGATGGTTAAGTTGGCTTGGATGGTTAAGTCGCCTGATGCGAAAAAAATGACATGCTGTGATCCTTGAAGTTCATCTTCTCCCGTGGTATGAACGCAGAACATGCAAGTTCTGTTGGCTTAAGTTCTGTAGTAGTATCGTTGTCAGTTTTTGCTATATTGCCTTGCTATCAACAAGATGGTGTTTACTGTACTGCCTTTTATGCACATTTGGTGTAGTATTATCTTATGATCTGCTCTTGTCATGTACACATAGAAGGTGAACTATCTTCACTGAAATTTACGGTTGGATTTGTGATAGTTGCGGCAACCTGAATCTACGTAATAGCGCGGAAACAATAATTGTAATATGCCAGTGGTATTTTGGCTGCGTTTTATCTTCGGCCATCGTGTCGTGATAGTTTTGCAGGTACCCCGAGAGGCCCTTGAGTTTGCCGGAATGTCGATTAACTTCCGTTCCGGCAAATTCGGGTACTCCATATGTCCTATTTTCAGCAAAGGTCATGCTGAAATTTTCCATGAATTTTAGCATGACTTTGCTAAAAAATAGGACATATGGGGTACTTGTGACTAATCCATGGGCCGGGGTATCTTAGTAGTTAATTAAGTAGGATCAAGTGCCCCTTTGTTCTAGCTGCATTAAACCATAGGCGGCAATAGAGCCAAGTGATTAGGCCCAGCTTAGCTTTTAGGATGCCTCGGTGTCAACAAACCATTAATTATAAAACCTTGGCTTTTAGGGTGCCTCGGTGTCGATGAAAACCGAAATGATGAAAGCTTAGGCTTTTAGGGTGCCTCGGCGTCGAAAAACCCTCAATTATAAAAGCTTAGCTTTTAGGATGCCCCGGTGTCGACAAACCCTAAATGATGAGACCATGATCTTGTTCCTTGACAATAACCGACTTTTTGACCAAACTTTGTTCCTATTTAGAGAGAAACATGGCCAACAACGATGAGGCCGGCGGTTCGGGCGGGAAGGCATTCTGGGAGCTTTCCCAGGAGATGGAGGAACAACCTCACTTGTATGAGGACGCCGCCTTCCACACCGATCCTGAGACCACTGATGGTACCGCGGAGGATGACCCCACTGATGCCACCACTGATGGTGCCGCCGAGAATGCCACCACTGATGATGGCGGCGCACGCACAGATGGCAGCCAACCGAAGAGGCAACGGAAGGACCGGCGCCTGACCGTGCTCCGCACCCTCAAGGAGGAAGTTACTGAAGTGGACCCCGACGGGAATCCAACGGCGCCCGAACGAATAGTCAAGGGGTACTCGCTTCAGCTCGGGTGCATTCTCCGGAGCACCGTCTCGATCAACAGCGAGAACCTGAGGCATCCTGACAACGCGAATTACCGCAACCTCCTCTTCACGAAGCTGCACGAACGATACAAGTTCCCCGCTCAATTTGATAACACAAGCCTCAAAGGGAATAAAGTGAACAATGCTGCCCTCACGAAGATGAGCAAGGCCCTGTCTACTTGGAAAACCAATGTGAAGATAATGATCAAGAAAGGTGAGAGTTATGAGACGATCAAGCAGAAACATCCTTCGATCACCGAAGATGACTACAACGAATTCAAGATCACTTGCTCGAGCGACTCACACTCCGAATCAAGTCAGTGGGGGAAAGAAATGCGGGAGCTCAACTTAGGGGAACACAGACTCGGTCCCGGCGGTTAAAGAGTGGCGGAGCCTATATGGGACAAGGAGGAGGCGGACCGTGCCGAGCAAGGCCTACCGCCCCTCTTCGATAAATACGATGACAAGCAGACCAGGAAATTTATCAGGGCCCGGTACAAGAAGGACCCGAAAACAAAGGAGCTAACCACGGATCCGAAGACCAGGGCGCTTGAGCTTGTTCTGGTAAGGAATACACCCCCGCGTAATTAGCTCCATATGGTTGCATTCTAATTAATTAAGCCAAATTTCTAAATGATTCACATTCCTTCCGCAGGCGACTGAAAGCAGTAGCGCGGGGTCGACTAAGTGCGGCCCTTGGGACACGACTCTAAATAGGGCGTTGAATGTAATGAAGAACAAGGATAAGCTCGAGAAGCCGACGTCAGCTGGTCGTGTGGCCGGCAAAGGCTTGTCGACAAAATGGTCGTCATACTATAACGCTGGTGGGCGAAAGGAGAAAAAGACCAGCTCGGAAAGCCAGGCGCGCGAGGTTCAAGAACTCAAGGCACAGGTGGCGCGGATTCCGGAGATTGTCCAAGAGCAAGTGCAACAACAGCTCGGAGCGACGATCACCGCCATTGTGCCTAGCTTGATCGAGGGGTTGAGTGCGTGGATTGCTGGCGGCCAACAGGGGCCGCCCCCGATTCCCAGCTTCACGGCCAGCAACTCGCAGAACGAGATGGCGGGGCCATTGGTGTCTTCGGCGGAGGCGGCATTGGTGTCTCCGACGCCGGCACGGGAGCTTAATGCACCCGTGTGTACACCGGCCGGCACCTCTGCAGCAAGCGGCCCCTCCGTCAACTGCACGCCCGCCGTTGGCGGTGCCTCGACATTAGCCGAGCTCGACGCCATCATCACGGTAACTAATTAAGCCTCTCTCGGCCGAGGACTTCATCTCCTTGCCTTTGACTGGGCATCCCTGACGCCCTACATATTTTCGCAGGGCGCCGCCGACGTTCCGTGCACTCTACTGCACTTCGTGAACAACGAGTTGGTCGATGTCGCCAAGGGCAATATCGTTCAACCGGGCCAGCCCTTGTTCCACGGTACCCAGATGCCACCCAACTTGTTTAGGGTTCAACTGGTTCGGGTGCTGGCAGGCTGCGACGACGTGTTACCTCCGATTCGACCCGTCGGGGCCGACGATGATGACGTCATGACCCTCAGCGCCTGCCTGAGCTGGCCCCTGCTTTGGCCGAAGAGCCAGATTCGTTTGGGGGCGGGGGAAACCACACCAAAGACAACACCACCAGTCGTGCCGGCGCCAAGTCGTCCCCATGGCAAGTCCGCCGCAACGGTGCCGGACATCCCTATGCCACTAGATCCAAACATGCATATGGCACAGGATCAGGACGACGACGACGATACATTTGCCAACATCGATCATTACTTTGCCGATCATGGGTACGGTGACGACTTCATGGGGGCTCCTTCTCAAGAACCCAACCCAACAAAAGACGTGCGCGATCAAGCCGGTACCGCGGAGAAGCCAAGTTGCAACAGGCGTCTTCTGCCGTTCAGCTCTCAGGAGACGCCTCCAGCTGCCGATTTCACCGAGCCTCAGATAGGCGAGGTGCGAAATATGATCAGCCCCAACACAATAAAGAAGGCGGTCTCTGAGCAGAACTCGGTCCCAATTATGGAGATCAAGAAGAAGGCACGCAAAAGAAAAACTAACAAGGGTGCGAGCCAGCCGGCACCGAGTACGATCCGTGCTCAGGACGGGCCACCTTCACCTGAGGATGTAATGAGGAGGGTGCATGTGGCGGGTAGGCCGATGCTACCGACAAATATGCTCGATGCTGCAACCTGTGCCATGCGGAGTCTGCATGACAGTGTTCTTTCTTTGGAGAAGCGGCGTCTCACTCAGAAGGATGTGGCGTACCCGGTTTTCGCGGCCAAGGTGCCGGAGGGCAAGGGCTTTGTGGATAACTCCATCGAGGGTACGATCGTGCTGCGGTTTGATGACATCCACGCTATGTTGAACCTTCATCCGCTGCACTACACCTTCGTTCGGCTATTTTCGCTGAGTATGGAGATGCGGATCATTCGCGACAAGACCCCGGACATCGTGATAGTTGACCCCTTCTACATGCGTGCCAAGATCTTGGGCAGCGCTGGGGACCGGCAAGTCGCGAGTTCTTACCTCGGAGGCGTCATTCTGGCAAACCGAGATAAGGATAACTTCCTCGTGCCTTACTTTCCCGAGTAAGTCCTCCGCCTCAACCGCCCCGTAACATATGAATTCTTAGATTTCGATCGTTCTTCTTTTAACATTCCGTGTTTTCTGCAGTGACACACAGTGCACGCTCATCCTACTAAGCCCCAAATATTCCATGGCCACGTATTTTGACCCGGACCGTAAGTCGGCTGTAGACTACACAAATGTCAAGAAGGTTCTTGATGATGTTCTCGCCGGCTACGCCAAATCTGGAGGCACCTTCACCAGGACAACTCGTAAGTACGGCAAGCACATGTTCTCCCACAACACGACGTTCTGCTGCGTCAAGCAGCCGCCTGGCGGTCAGAAGGGTGCCTACTATGCCATCCATCACATGCGGGCGATCATAAGGGACCATCATCAACTTCTGCTACCGAGTAATCTCAAAGATTGGGCCGCGCGCGTGTCGGCAATCCAGGACGCGGACATCAGACAAGATTTCTTTCGCATCCAGTCGGAGTTTGCGGAAATCATCCATCAAGATGTCCTTCGTACCTCGGGGCTGTTCTACCTCAGGAATCAACCGTCGAACAGTGACATCGACACAATGCTACAAATGCAGGCTGACAACGCCCGTGATTTCATGACTCCCACGATAGACGGCGGCTTCATCCACGCTCCGGTGCATTGAGTCGAGTCGAAAGCAGTGATGCTGTGTCTAGTTCTGAAACATCGATTGGCTCTTGTTGTAATTAAACTTTAATGAACTTGTAGTATGTCTCTTTGGTTTCGAGAGTCGTTCAACTTAGATGTAATCGATGCTATTAATGTCTTGCTTTTCTCTTTCGATCGTTCTGTTGCATACTTATATATTGCTTATGAATTGTCTGTGAATTGATACTAACGTTTCTTTTGGCTAGTGCATATATATAGCGATGCCGTCGTATGTCGTGTACAAGGGTAAGGTTCCCGGAGTCTACGACGACTGGGAGGAGTGTCGGAGACAGGTTCACCGATTCAGCGGTAACAGTTACAAAGGGTACACCACTAGGGCCGAGGCCGAATCTAGATACGCCCGCTATCTAGCGGGAGAGGGGAGGGAGCGTTGGAGGAACCGGATGAAGACGAGTTTCATCGTGATGATGCTCATCGTGACGACCGCAGCTCTCTTCTATGTGATGGTAGTTTAGATGATCGATATCGACTTGTAATGCGAAGACAAACTCGCTACTCGCGATCTCGAGACTTGTAATATATTGTTCTATCTTTGTTCGGTCTTTTCAATTCGGAGACTAATATGATCGATGAATTGTATTCGGAGACTAATATGATGAATTGTATTCAGAGATTAATCTTCTATTGTATTCGATGAATGTGTTGTTGATGTCTGCTGTCTATATTCTGTGCAATTATACATTTTGTAATCGGTGCAAAAAAAAACAGAAAAATAATATTAAAAAAACCTAATATTCATACTAATGGCGCATCAGAGAAAAGTGCGCCATTAGTATGCCAAAGCATAGTAATGGCGCATTAACTGGCAGTGCGCCATTAGTATGCCAAAGCATAGTAATGGCGCATTGACACGCAGTGCGCCATTACTATGCGGATAATACTAATGGCGCATCATACTTAGTGCGCCATTAGTATGCCATAGCACCTGGCCCCTGGGAGGCTTACTAATGGCGCACTAAGGTGCACACTAATGGCGCATCCAAGGTGCGCCATTAGTATACCAGATACTAATGGTGCACCAGAGGTGCGCCATTAGTATCAAATACTAATGGCGTGCTAGTAATGGCGCACCACTAATGCGCCATTAATGGCCAAATTAGGTGCGCCATTAATAGGCCTTTTCCTAGTAGTGTCATGCTCTGGCTGCAGGGGTAAGTGTTTCCTATCCAACAAGAATTTGCCCGTGCCAAACTTGGCATTGATAAGCATCTGAATCTGTGGGGCAAATCCACATGACCTTTTCTGGTCAGCTGCAGTCCTCTTAATGGTCTCTACCATTAAGTCCATCACCTTGAAAGGTGCCTTCTCATCAAGTATATGCAGCATGTTGATAGAATACCCTCTGATCATGCGATGATCTCCAGACTTGGGCATCAGGGTATGCCTCAAAATAGTGTTAGTGGTAGGTAAACCTGCCTGGAGATAGTAGACTGAGCCGAGCTTCCACACTTCCAAATCTGCTGCGGGGATCTCCTTGTACATGTTCTTCATGGAATCATGATTCTTCTTTGGAATCCCATAGACATCAATGTCATCTTCTCGCTGCACTGGAGCATTCAGAAGTTCTGCCCATTCTTCAACAGAAGAAGAGAACCTTTGACCTTCAGTCATCCAGGTGATCTTCCCATCAGGATAGAAATGAGCTGTGGCATAGAATTGCATAATCATCTCATCGTTCCAATCTGTCAATTTCTGACCCACAAACTCTGCAACTCCACATGCAGTGAAGCTCTCATGCACATGGGGAAAGAAGTCTCTGTGCTCTTCGCTGTCAATGTATTCCCAGTCAACGTATCTGGTGTCTGCGACTATAGGCTTCTTGTCCATCAGCACAGTCTCATAGAAGTCCTGCTGCTCTCTGGTGTGGAATCTGGGGTCTACAACAGTCCTTCTCCTCACGGCATATGGGTCAGCTTGTCTCCATAGCCTGAGACCTCTATCTTTCCTTGCCTTCATATCCTCGGCTTGAGGATGAGCATCATTGTGAAGTGGCAGTTTTGGACGGAGTTTCAGCAACACTTGTTCTTCCTCATCAGACTCAGCTGGTGGCACATCACCCTTGTTCTTCTCAGATGCTGGAATGTTTCTGGTAGTCCTCTTGGGCTTGGCAGCAGGCTTTGCTGGAGCTGCCTTGGCTTGAGCAGATTTCTTGGGCTTTGAAGTGGCTCCGGCCTTAATGGCATCACCCATGAGCTTAGCCTTCTGAGGAGGAGGAGGCTGGGGTACTTCCTCATCCTCATCCTCGACTGCTGCATCTGCATGAGGATCACTATACACAACCCTCTTTCTCTTGAAGGTTTTCTTCACTTTGCTTGGAGCTGGCTCTCCCAAGTTCAGCTTCTTGGCAACAGCTGACTGCTTGACTTTGCTGGTGCCCTTCTTTGACTGCTGACCTTGTTGCTCTTTGGCAACAACCTTTCTCTTAGGCTTGGAGGACACTTCTTCCTCAGCAACGAAATCAGAATCCTCATCATCAGAATTCTTCTCTTTTCTGGCTCTGGTGGCTGCAGGAGGCAAGCCACTAGGTGTACTCCTCTCACCATCATCAAATGGGCTACTAGCCTCAGGACTAGTGTCTGCCTCAGGAACGTCTGCAATAGGTTACTCTGACCTGTTCTGACTGTCACTGGCATCTGACATGGCTGACAACCTGTGAATAGATAAGGTATAGGCAGAGAAGAAGAGTTATCACAAACTGCAGAAGTTTTTGCAAACAAAATGAGTTCAAATTTTAGTTTTAAGTTTTCACGGAAGACATATCGGTCAGACCGAGTTTAAATTTCGGTGAATCTGAAGTGTTAACAGAAACTTTACACACAACTTTCGGTTTGACCGAAGTGGGTTTCGGTCCTGCCGAAACACTAGGGTTTCACTAAAACTATATTTCGGTCACACCGATTTGCACAACTCGGTGGGACCGAAAGATGCAGTGCAACGGCCAGAGGCCGAATCGGTCACACCGAAATTTTAAAATCGGTTTCACCGAGATGTGTTCCGTGGAAACCTAACCCTAAGAATTTTACTCGAAACTAGTTCAAACGAACCGATCTGGTGTAAAGGAAGATTTCAATCGTGGCCAGATATTGGGCAAACCAAACGTGCATTGAATCGGAGATGGGAGCACGAGTGGGATATAGACTCACCCTAACTTGGTGGAGTCTCTCTACGGCGGCAACGGCGCGGAGGAGAAGGCCGTTGACGGCGACGGAGACCTGCGGCGAGGGCGCACAGGCGACGACGGCGACGATCCGGAGATCAGGGCGACGGCAGCAAGGGATGTGGGGCGAAAACGTTTGAAGGAATAATCAACGCGCGCTGCCCTCAGTATATATATCCCTTTGCTGTCGGTGGGACCGAGTTGAAAAACTCGGTGGCACCGAGATGGATAACTGCTAGGCAGTTACGCATTTCGGTCACGCCGAGATTTAGAACTCGGTTTCACCGAGATGAAACCTAGATCAGTCTAAATGCTTTCGGTTTGACCGAGTTTGAATGAGTTGGTCTGACCGAAAATCACTTAGAAGGTTTTGGAAGTCAGCCTTAGACGGATCGGTGGCTCCGAGTGCTCCTCACTCGGAGAGTCCGAAAATGACTTGTTCAAAGTTTGTGATTTAAGCATGAATAGAATTTGAGACAAGAAAGCATAGATAGCTAGGGGAGGTACTTAGGCATTCTTGTCCATCCATTTGGTCAGAAAAATCAAAACAACCAAAACAACAAATGGATGTCCTCGAATGGATAAAATCATGCATTCAACATGCTCACACAATAAGATAGCAAATGAAATATGTGTCAAACATGCACAACCAAAACTCTAGCTACTAGCACACAATTTGTCGATGACTAGGTCATCTTTATATGAGTATTTTGACTTAGGAGCCAAATGAGAACATTTGATCATAGGTCATACTCATCGTTTAAGCACAAGTGGGGTTACCACTTTTACATAAAGCATTGATGTGTTCACATCATTTGAAGATGCTTTAGCTCAATTTTTAGAGCAAAGCTCCCCCTAGATGTGAGAACCCCTTTTAAAGGGTCAAACTAACCTTGGGTTGTCGTAGAAGACTTCATGTAGATGTTGAAGATGTGGATGCTCAATGTTGATGTAGATCATCAAGAGTTGGGAGCTATCCTTTGGATTAGGGCACTTTCAATACCTACATGGGTTAGTCCCACAAGGAACAAACAAGGATATCCATAGACATAGATTGAAGTTCACAATAGATGATGTCCATGAAAGCAATGATTACCTTGTCCCTTGACTTACCAGCAAGAGGGTTTGTGACTCCATGAACTAGTGCATGATGTGGAAGTTGATTGCACAAGTTGCTAAAATGAATGTGAGTGAAGTATGTTGGCGGAGTCACCCTCAAGAACCTTCTAGTTCTTCTTCTTCGGGATCCACATCATCTTGATGGGAATCCTTGGGGTTGTAGTTGAGCTTGACAAAGTAGAACTTGACGTTTCCTTGGGAACCCACTTGACCATGGCTTGAGGTGCTTCAATGAATGCATCAATCTCCTCTTGAAGCTTGTCCTTGGCTTTCAGCTTGTGGTCTTGTGGTGGAAGGTCATCTTGAGCTTGTTCCACATTGGAAGAAGTAGGATCATACTTCTCCTTTTGAGAAACAAACTGTGGAGTAGGATATTGACCTTCTTCCCACTCAACACCTTCGGCGTTGAACTTTCGCTCAAAACCAATTCCTTGATTCTTCCGGTGCCTCCCTTGCTTGCGAATAATTTCCTCAAAGTTCTTGCTTCCGGCAAGACTCTTGTAGACACCTTTCTCTATGATACCTTTCAATAAACTATTCTCTTGCTCAAGTGTAACTTGGCTTGAAACATTGTTAGTGGAATCAAGAGAACTACTAGAAGCAACAATATTAGATTTAACATGGTTATTGTTACTGCTAGAGGAAGAATTTTTCTTATGCTTGTCATGCTTAGTCTTAATAGGTGGCAAGAAATTAGACAAGAGAAGTCGTTTGGCAAGATATAAAGAACTCTTCTTTCGAAGATCGTCATTGATCGCTTTTAGAAACTCATGTTCTTGCTCTAGAGTGAGCTTCTCGAAGCGTAGCTTCTCATGAGATCTTAGGAGCTCTCTATGATCTTCTGGAGTTGTTTCATGAGCTAACTTAAGAGTGTTTAGTTCTTTAGTTAGACGCTCAATCTCCTTCATAGCATTGTCATTTGACTCTTCTCGACTATAAAGACTACTAGCATTTTCATCGTTACTAAGCTCACTAGATTTATCATGCAAGAGCTCATCTTCACTAAGCAAGTCATCCTCATCACTATTGAAGTCAATGAATTCAGGGTGTGATACCTTGGGGCCTTTAGCCATGAAGCATCTTCCAATTCCCTCATTTGGTGAATCAAACAAGTCGTAGGAGTTGGAGTTGGAGGATACGAGTGCAAGACCGGCAACACCTTCATCTTGACTGTAGTCGGAGTCGGAGTGATAGCTTCCATCGGATTGATTGTCGGAGTCGGAGCCGAAGACCCATTCACCTACATGAGCTTGATGTCTTCTTCTTGTGTAGCTCCTTGATGACTTGTCTTTCCTCTCCGAATCCTTGCTTCTCCGAGAGGGTCTTCGTTCATAACGATCATCTCTACTCCTTCTCTCTTTTCGAGGTGACTCATCTCTTGATCTTCTTCTTGGAGATTCTTCTCTTCTCTTGTGGGGAGCCGTACACTCATTTGAGTAGTGTCCGGGTCTTCCACAATTGTAGCAGTTTCGATCACGACTAGAAGATCTCTTTTCATCATATGATCTAGACTTTGAGCTTCTCTCTTTGCCTCTATTCTTGTAGAATTTGTTGAAGTTCTTAACCATTAGGCTTATCTCTTCATTGGAAACTAACTTGTCACTTGAGGTTGTGGGAGCATCACTTGTAGCATTGTAAGCACCACTTGACTTGTTGTGAAGCTCTTCCTTATCCTTAAGTGTCATCTCATGAGCAACAATTCTTCCAATGACTTCAGTTGGCTTGATAGTCTTGTAGTTTGGCATCATTTGGATCAAAGTGCACACGGTGTCATACTTTCCATCCAAAGCTCTTAGAATCTTCTTGATGATGAATCGGTCGGTCATTTCTTCGCTTCCTAAGCCGGCAATCTCATTTGTGATGAGAGCTAGCCTAGAGTACATTTCAGCGACTCCTTCACCATCCTTCATCTTGAACTTGTCAAGTTGACCTTGAAGAATATCTAGCTTTGATTCCTTCAGAGACTCGGTACCTTCATGCATTTCAACCAAAGTATCCCAAATCTCTTTAGCATTCTCAAGACGGCTGATTTTGTTGAACTCCTCGGGACACAAAGCATTGAAGAGAATGTCACAAGCTTGAGCATTGTTTTGCAACATCCGCAACTCTTCCGGTGTAGCTTCGCGATCCGGAACTTTTCCTTCCTCGAAGAATTCACCTTGAATACCAACACAAATAATGCCCCATGCGGCTGGGTTATGACCAAGAATATGCATTTTCATTTTATGCTTCCAACTAGCAAAATTTGTGCCATCAAAGTAAGGACCTCTACGAAAATTACCCTCACTAGACGCCATACTCTCCTAGGTTGTGAAACCAAGCTTATGGAGTCCAATGCAATGGAAACCAATACAATGGAGACCAAAGATCTGATACCACTTGTAGGATCGAAAGTATGTCTAGAGGGGGGGTGATTAGACTACTTGTAAAAATAAAAATTCTGCCTTTTGATCAAGAACAGTTTTTGGCAGATTCTCAATTATGATCAAGTCAAACATCACGCTACACATGCAATTCTAGAGTATAGGCAGCGGAAAGTAAATTGCACATGTAGTAAAGAGAGGTGGAGAAGAGCAAACGCAATTTTGGAGACGCGGTGATTTTTCCCGTGGTTCCGATAGGTGGTGCTATCGTACATCCACGTTGATGGAGACTTCAACCCACGGAGGGTAACGGCTGCGCGAGTCCACGGAGGGCTCCACCCACGAAGGGTCCACGAAGAAGCAACCTTGTCTATTCCATCATGGCCTACGCCCATGGAGGGCTAGCCTTACTCGGGGTAGATCTTCACGAAGTAGGCGATCTCCTTGCCCTTACAAACTTCTTGGTTCAACTCCACATCTCGATGACGGAGGCTCCCAAGCGACACCTAACCAATCTAGGAGGCACCACCCTCCAAAAGGTAATAGATGTTGTAGATGATGATGAACTCCTTGCTCTTGTGCTTCAAATGATAATCTCCCCAACACTCAA
>LR738714.1:752841638-752884386 GCA_902687465.1 Secale cereale
GATTTGGCTGTGGTGGAAGAAAGGATTGAGTGGAAAGCAACTTGGGAAGGTTAGAGATCAAGTTTCATATGGTGGGAGTGGAGCAACTTGATCTCAACACAAGGGTAGGTAGTTCTCTTCTCAGAAAGTGTAAGGTAGGAGTGGTAGTTCTTTCTGATGGCTCTCTCCACGAATGAAGAGGGGGTGGAGGGGTATATATAGCCTCCACACAAAAATCCAACCGTTACACACATAATTGAGCAATCTCGGTGAGACCGAAGTGGACAACTCGGTCAGACCGAAAGTTCAAATAATGTGAACGTTGGGGTTTTCGGTGGGACCGAAAATACCATCTCGGTTATTCCGATTTGAGTAAAGACAGGAGCTTGCCAGTTTCGGTGGGACCGAAAATATCATCTCGGTTATTCCGATTTGATGACAGAAGGTTACAGAAGCTTGGCAACCCATGTTTCGGTGAAACCGATTGCAAACTCGGAATATCCGATTTTTCTAGGGTTTGGCTTATGGCTGAGGTGGTTCATCTCGGTGTGACTGAGTTTGGAATATCGGTGGGACCGAGATTACTTATGAGTGTATTTTGTAGTGAAGGTTGCTGATAGTTTGAGGAGATATATCACTAAGCACTTGAGCAACCAGATCATCAACATAACCTCATCCCCTTTTAATAGTATTGGCTTTTCCTATGGACTCAATGTGATCTTGGATCACTAAACCAAAAATGGAGTCTTGAGCTTTTGCCAATGCTTGCCTTAGCATTTTGAGGGGTCCACTTCTTCAGTCATTGCCATACCCATATCACTGAACTTCTCTGAAATGATTCTCAAGTAACTATTAGTTCAATGATATATATGTTGTTATTAATTGCCAAAACCACCTGGGGATTAGTTGCACTTTCAACTTGGTTCATGTCTCCATCTCCTTCCCCCCGGCAAACTTGTGCGCGAGGAATACTCCTTCTGCTTAAGAGGGAAAGAAAAGAGGAGGAAAAACAAGTATATGGCCTTATGGCTTGCTAGTGCTTACCGGGGATGTGCGTTGCACAAGGTGTCAGATGATGCATGCAAATAACAAAGAAAAGCATGGAAATGACAAATAGTGCGAAGCACAAAAACTTTACTGATGCACGGGATCTGCGCCCGGCTTTGTACAAAGGTTTACATGCAACAGCGGCAAGACTTGTACAAAAGGTGGTTGCCGGAGCGGATCACGGCAGCCGCGCATTATGGGTGAAACTTGCGAAGATGCTCTATGTTCCAGGAGATGCTCACCGGTAAGCCTTCTTCGGTCTCAAGGCGAACAGCGCCGGGCCTTGTGACTTGTCTCACCCGATAAGGGCCTTCCCACCTCGGCGTCAACTTGTTGGAATTCTTGGCGGACTGAACACGCTGAAGAACAAGGTCGCCTTCCTCGAGACTCCTGGCCTTGACCTTGCGGCTATGATAGCGACGCAAGGCTTGCTGGTATCGAGCAGCTCGCACAGCAGCCTGGAGACGTTCCTCCTCAAGGAGCAATGCGTCATCTTGTCGCAGTTGCTCTTGCTCGAGCTCATCGTAAGCGAGCACTCGAGGAGATCCGTATACGAGTTCCGTGGGGAGAACTGCCTCTGCTCCATAGACAAGAGCAAAGGGTGTCTGTCCGGTGGCTCGATTTGGTGTCGTCCTGATTGACCAAAGAGCCGTCGGCAACTCCTCTATCCAGTTTCTTCCGCACTTGTGCAGCCTGTCGAAGGTTCTTGTCTTGAGTCCGCGCAGCACTTCAGCATTGGCCCTCTCCGCTTGACCATTGCTCCTCGGGTGAGCAACAGAAGCAAAGCAGACCTTGGCGCCAAGGTCTTGGACGTACTGCATGAAGGTGCGACTTGTAAACTGCGTGCCGTTGTCGTTGATTATCCTGTTAGGGATTCCGAAACGGCAAACAATCGATCTGAAGAACCTGACTGCTGACTGTGCTGTCACCTTTCTCACTGGTTCCACTTCTGGCCACTTTGTGAACTTGTCGATTGCTACGTACAAGTACTCAAAGCCCCCGACTGCGCGGGGAAAGGGGCCGAGAATATCGAGCCCCCAGACCGAGAAGGGCCAGGACAAAGGGATCGTCTGGAGAGCTTGAGCTGGCTGGTGGATTTTCTTGGCATGGAACTAGCACGCTTCACACCTGGTTACTTGTGCAGTTGCATCTTGGAGGGCTTCTAGCCAGAAGAATCCTTGCCGGAATGCCTTTCCGGCAAGTGCCCTTGCGCCAATGTGGTGGCCACATATGCCTCCATGTATTTCTGCCAACAGCTTCTGTCCATCTTCCCTGGAGATGCACTTCAACCTGACACCATTGAGCCTTCTTCTGTACAGTTCATTGCCAACGAACTGGTACATACTCGACTGCCTGGTTATTTTCTCTATGTCTTCTGGTTCGTCGGGAAGTTCTCCAGTTTGCAGAAAACGGACGATTTGCTGTGCCCATGCTGGAGCCTGAGGCTCAACAACAAGGACTAAAGGCATGAGGGCTGCTGCGGGAACCTCAGCTTCTACGGCAAGAACCTGCGGCTCTGCCGGAGATGAAGGTCCCCCGGCAAGCCTGCCGGGGCCAGGCTTGTCGGGAATGCCTGCTTCAACTGTACAGACCCTTGGGTCCGCAGGAGCAGACTGTTCCTCAACATCTTGGTTGTTGATCTTGGGGACCTTGGCGGCGGCTTCGGGAAGATCCGCCGGCAAGTAGTCGCCGGAGACCAACTTCCTCTTCTTGTTTTGCCCAACTGATGGTGTAACGGATGGCTGAGTTAACTTGAGCACGAAGGTCCCTGGTTCCACAGGTAACTTCATTGCAGCACACTTTGAGAGGCCATCTGCAATATCATTCTGAGCTCTTGGGATGTGCTCCATTTGCAGACCTTCAAAGTGTTCTTTAAGCTTCCTCACTTCATCAACATAAGCTTCCATCAAAGGGCTCTGGTAACTCTTATTCACTTGTCGGACCACCAACTGTGAGTCTCCCCGCACAATCAACTTCTTGATCCCAAGCTCGGCCGCAATTCTGAGGCTGGCAAGCAAACCTTCATACTCAGCAGTATTGTTTGTCGCTTGCTCCTTGGGAAAGTGCATCTGGACAACATACTTGAGGTGCTCTCCGGTGGGCGCTATAAGTACTACGCCAGCACCGGCGCCTTGCAGCGAGAAGGCACCATCGAAGTACATTACCCACTCTTTGCTTGCTTCTTGGACGGGGATGCTTTTCTCTGGGATTTCTTCATCTGGCGTTGGGGTCCATTCGGCTATGAATTCTGCCAAAGCTCTGCTCTGTATGGTTGAAGTACTCTCAAACTTGAGACCAAAGCTTGACAGCTCCAGTGCCCACTCGACGATCCTGCCTGTTGCTTCGGGATTTTGCAATATCCTCTTCAACGGAAAGCGAGTGACCACTGTTATCTCATGTGCTTGGAAGTAATGGCGCAGCTTCCTTGAGGCCATGAGGAGGCCGAAAAGCAACTTCTGCACCCCAGAGTATCTCGATCTAGCCCCCTGCAGAAGGGAACTTACGAAATACACTGGGCGCTGCACCATCTTCCTTCGCACTTCTCCTTGCTCCTGCGCAGACTTGTCCTTGTCGGGGCCAGAGCTTGTCGGGGAAGCCCCCTGCTTGTCGCTGGATTCGCTTGCCGGGGATGTGGGTTCCTCATCCGCCTCCCTCTCCGCTACTAACGCAGCACTAACCACTTGATTGGTTGCCGCTAGGTACAGCAGCAACTTCTCTTGTGGCCTAGGTGCGACAAGTATCGGAGTGGAGGACAAGTATCCTTTCAAGTCTTGCAGCGCTGCCTCCGCTTCCGGAGTCCATTTCATAGGTCATGTCTTCTTCAAAATTTTGAAGAAAGGCAGGGCGCGCTCTGCAGACTTTGAAATGAACCTGCTGAGGGCAGCCACACAACCAGCAAGTCTTCTTACGTCCTTGATGCGCTTCGGGGCTTCAGTCTGCTCGATGGCTTTTATCTAGTCGGGATTGGCTTCAATCCCCCTCTGGGACACAAAGAACCCGAGAAGCTTGCCGGAGGGAACTCCGAAGACGCACTTCTCGGGGTTCAGCTTGAGTTGGATCTTGCGCAGATTCTCAAAGGTTTCCTCTAAGTCCTGTATCAGGGTATCTCTGCTCTTGCTCTTGACCACCATATCATCCATGTAGGCTTCTATATTCCTGTGGATCTGTGGCTCAAAAGCAGTGTGCACCACCCTCGCAAATGTTGAGCATGCATTCTTCAATCCAAAGGGTATGCGTATGAAGCAATATGTGCCGCATGGAGTAATGAATGCAGTCTTCTCTTCATCTTCCTTGGCCATGAATATCTGGTGGTAACCTGAGTATGCATCAAGGAATGAGAGCAACTCACATCCAGCTGTGGAGTCAACAATTTGGTCGATGCGCGGCAAGGGAAAGGGATCCTTGGGACAAGCTTTGTTCACGTCGGTGAAGTCTATACAAAGTCTCCACTTTCCATTAGCCTTTCGCACAACAACTGGATTGGCCAGCCACGTGGGATGTATTACGCCTCTAACCAGGCCTGCTGCTTCTAGCTTCTTTATCTCTTCAACTATGAACTCTTGGCGCTCCACGGCTTGCTTCCTGACCTTCTGCTTGACGGGCCGCGCGTGAGGACAAACATCAAGCTTGTGCTCCATTACCTTCCTGGGAACGCCGGGGATGTCAGACGGTTGCCATGCAAACACGTCAACATTCGCCGCAGGAAGGCAACGAGCGCGCTTTCCTATTTGTGGTCGAGTGTAGCACTGATGGTGAAGGTACCACCAGTGCCGTCCTCCTTGGCGGACACCTTCTTGGTTGCCGGTGGAGCTGCCATTCCTTTCTTGCACTTGCCGGTGGAGCTCGATGGTGCGTCCTCGACGGCAGCGCAGCACTCCGAAGAGGTGCGTTTGCCGGAGTGGGCCCTAGAGCTCTTGCCGAACTTGGTCTTGTTCTTCCCCCCGGGAGCTTCAGCGGCAAGTGTGTTGCTTTCTGCTGCAGCTGCTGCATCCCGGTAGATCTTGTCGGCGCAGATAAGCGCGTCCTTCTTGTCGCCAGGGACAGAGATGACGCTTATCGGCCCCGGCATCTTGAGCATGTTGTATGCATAGTGGGAAGCTGCCATGAACTTGGCGAGGGCAGGACGGCCAAGTATCCCATTGTATGGCAATGGGATATCAGCAACATCAAATGTGATCCTCTCCGTCCTGAAGTTGAGCTCCCCGCCAAAGGTCACTGGCAGCGTAATCTTCCCCTTCGGCTTGCTCCTTCCCGGGTTGATCCCTTGGAACGACCCGGTTTCCTCGAGCTCGCTGTCGGGGATCTGTAGCTTCTTGATCACAGCTGAGGAGATCAAGTTCAGGCCGGCCCCGCCGTCAACCAACATCTTGGTGACCTTGAGGTTGCGGATAGTTGGTGAGACCAACATCGGCAAGCACCCGACCGCAGTTGTGCGGCCAGGGTGGTCCTCAAGGTCAAAGATGATGGGCGTGTCGGACCACTTCAGCAGCCTGCGTGACTCGACGGGCGGCTCAGCTGCATTCACTTCTCGCACCCACTGCTTGAGATGGCGGTGGGAAGTGTGCAGGGAGGCACCTCCGTCGACACACAGAACCTCTGTGGCCTTCTGGAACTCCTGCTCGCTGTTGTCTCCTTCTTCCATGTCATCATCGTCGTCTTCATCCTCATCATTGTCGCGGCCCCGGGGAGGTCTGTCCCCTTGACGCTGCTTGGCCTTGCCGCGGCGTCCTCCCCGGCCATTGAACGGCCGCTTCCTGCTGGGCTCTCCTCCGCCTCCTTGGGCCTTCTCCTTGTCGCGACGCTTGTATTCAGCCTTCTGCTGCTCTACGAGGTACTCGACTCTTTTGCAGTTCTGAAGGTCATGGCCCTTGGTGCGGTGGATCTTGCAGTATTGCTTGTCGGAGCTGTCCTGCTTGTCGGCTGTCGCTACAGGGGCGGGCTCCTTGCCGGAACCGCCAGCCTGCACCTTCTTGGCGGGAGCCTCCTTGCCGGACTGCTCGACAACCAGCACCTCCTTGCTCTTCTTCTTTCTGTTATTCCGCCGCCGGTTTTTCCTTGCCGGGGCGGCATCCTCGCTATCGCTTCCTCCTGCGCCAGTATCCTCTCCGGGGAGTCTCCTCCCCTCTTCAGCGCACGCGCACTTGTCAGCCAGAGCGTAGATCTCGCTGACATCCCGGATCTTGGTCATGGCCATCTCCTCCCTCATCCGGCGGTTACGCACGTTCTGGTGAAACGCGCTGATAACCGCGGCAGGGTGGACGTCGGGAATGTTGTGCTGGACGCGTCTGAATCTTTGGATGTATTTGCGCAGGGACTCTCCCCCCTTCTGGGCGAGGATGTGGAGATCGCTCTCCTGGCCGTGGGGTTTGTGGCCGCCCGTGAAGGCGCCAACAAACTGGTGGCACAGATCTGCCCATGAGGAGATGGAGTTCTCCGGCAAGTGCATAAGCCAAGACCGGACGTTTGGCTTAAGCACTAGCGGGAAGTAGTTGGCTAGGATCTCCTCGTCGCGTCCCCCGGCAGCCTGCACCGCAATGGTGTAGATGCTGAGGAACTCAGAGGGGTTTGTCTTGCCGTCGTACTTCTCGGGTACGTCGGGCTTGAAATTCTTCATGCTGGGCCACTGGACTTGCCGCAGCTCACGGGTGAACGCAGGGCAACCTGCCGCGTACGGCAAGTCGCCTGGTTCATCGGGCGCGTGCGCGTCGACAGCGGTCCCAGCGCGCTGATCTGACTGTCTTCGGGCTTCTCGTCGATGCTCGATGCGAGTCCGAGCGTCCTCTTGTCGCCTGTCGTCTAGGACTTGGCGCTGATCGCGGCGAGCCCGTGGATCATCCGACGCCGTAGAGTCGTCGTCGACGTTGATCCGGCGGGGTGGCGACTTCTGCTTCCGCGGCGGGGAGTGCACGGTGGTTGCACCCCCGGCGGTCTTGTCTCCATCGGCCTTCGTCTGGTCGACTTGCCGCGGCCGCGACGTTGCCGGCTGCTGCGGCGTGTCGTTGTTGGCGAAGGCGATGAGGCTCTGGATCGTCGCCCTCCAGTCTTCGGCCTTGTCTGCCGCTGGAGGGAAGTCGAGGAGCAGCTGTGCTCTTGCTAGAGCTTCTGCTGGAGAGGAGGGGAGCGGCGGCGAGCGGTGCGAGGAGCGAGATATGCTCGGACTTCTAACAGGGTTAGAAGGAGCAGTTTCTCGCCCCGGCGACCGCGCCTTGCTCATACCAGCGCGCTGGCCTTGAGCATCCCGCGACCCTCCAGCTTGGCCACGCCCCAGCAAGCGTATGGTACCTCCCGTAGCACGCCGCTGCTGGTCTTGCACCTCCTGAGAGGGACGTGGCGCGTGTACGGACACCGAGGCTTTGGAGTTCGCCCGGTCGTCCGTCTTGTCCTTGGACTTGGTGGCGCCGTGAGTCTCCTCACCGGCGGTCACCCTTCCGCCGGCGTCTACCCCACCCACCGTTGGTTCTGGTGGTGGCGGGATCGACGCAGACGGGCCTCCGACCTCCGAAGCCTTCTTCTTCGGAGGCATGTTGATGCTATCGATGAGGTTGATGAAGCTGGTGAAGTTGCTGAAGGTTGCGCCCGCGTGAGCGCCGGATCAGGTTCGCACAACCTCGACGCCCCCTACCTGGCGCGCCAAAGATGTTGGGGGAAACTGTCCTCCCACGAACACCTATGGGACCGGAGCCCCTTCTACGTTGCGGTAAGGGAGCGGAGGGAGCACGGAGAGCAGATCGAGGAGCGCACGCGGGCAGTTTACCCAGGTTCGGGCCGCGCGGACGCGTAAAACCCTACTCCTGCTTAGGTTGTATTGAGCTCTTGAGCTCGGGAGCTTGAAGATCTACAGTACTAGCTACACCGAGCGAGAGAGTTGTGAAAGTGCAACTAATCCCCGGGTGGTTTTGGCAATTAATAACAACATATATATCATTGAACTAATAGTTAGTTGAGAATCATTTCAGAGAAGCTCAGTGATATGGGTATGGCAATGACTGAAGAAGTGGACCCCTCAAAATGCTAAGGCAAGCATTGGCAAAAGCTCAAGACTCCATTTTTGGTTTAGTGATCCAAGATCACATTGAGTCCATAGGAAAAGCCAATACTATTAAAAGGGGATGAGGTTATGTTAATGATCTGGTTGCTCAAGTGCTTAGTGATATATCTCCTCAAACTATCAGCAACCTTCACTACAAAATACACTCATAAGTAATCTCGGTCCCACCGATATTCCAAACTCAGTCACACCGAGATGAACCACCTCAGCCATAAGCCAAACCCTAGAAAAATTGGATATTCCGAGTTTGCAATCGGTTTCACCGAAACATGGGCTGCCAAGCTTCTGTAACCTTCTGTCATCAAATCGGAATAACCGAGATGATATTTTCGGTCCCACCGAAACTGGCAAGCTCCTGTCTTTACTCAAATCGGAATAACCGAGATGGTATTTTCGGTCCCACCGAAAACCCCAACGTTCACATTATTTGAACTTTCGGTCTGACCGAGTTGTCCACTTCGGTCTCACCGAGATTGCTCAATTATGTGTGTAACGGTTGGATTTTTGTGTGGAGGCTATATATACCCCTCCACCCCCTCTTCATTCGTGGAGAGAGCCATCAGAAAGAACTACCACTCCTACCTTACACTTTCTGAGAAGAGAACTACCTACCCTTCTGTTGAGATCAAGTTGCTCCACTCCCACCATATGAAACTTGATCTCTAACCTTCCCAAGTTGCTTTCCACTCAATCCTTTCTTCCACCACATCCAAATCAGTGAGGAGAGTTGAGTGTTGGGGAGATTATCATTTGAAGCACAAGAGCAAGGAGTTCATCATCATCTACAACATCTATTACCTTTTGGAGGGTGGTCCCTCCTAGATTGGTTAGGTGTCGCTTGGGAGCCTCCGTCATCGAGATGTGGAGTTGAACCAAGAAGTTTGTAAGGGCAAGGAGATCGCCTACTTCGTGAAGATCTACCCCGAGTAAGGCTAGCCCTCCGTGGGCGTAGGCCATGATGGAATAGACAAGGTTGCTTCTTCGTGGACCCTTCGTGGGTGGAGCCCTCCGTGGACTCGCGCAGCCGTTGCTCTCCGTGGGTTGAAGTCTCCATCAACGTGGATGTACGATAGCACCACCTATCGGAACCACGGGAAAAATCACCGCGTCTCCAAAATTGCGTTTGCTCTTCTCCACCTCTCTTTACTACATGTGCAATTTACTTTCCACTGCCTATACTCTAGAATTGCATGTGTAGGGTGATGTTTGACTTGATCATAATTGAGAATCTGCCAAAAACTATTCTTGATCAAAAGGCAGAATTTTTATATTTACAAGTAGTCTAATCATCCCCCCTCTAGACATACTTTTGATCCTACAAGTGGTATCAGAGCTTTGGTCTGCATTGTATTGGTTTCCATTGCATTGGACTCCATAAGCTTGGTTTCACAACCTAGGAGAGTATGGCGTCTAGTGAGGGTAATTTTCATAGAGGTCCTTACTTTGATGGCACAAATTTTGCTAGTTGGAAGCATAAAATGAAAATGCATATTCTTGGTCATAACCCAGCCGCATGGGGCATTATTCATGTTGGCATGCAAGGTGAATTCTTCGAGGAAGGAAAAGTTCCGGATCGCGAAGCTACACCAGAAGAGTTGCGGATGTTGCAAAATAATGCTCAAGCTTGTGACATTCTCTTCAATGCTTTGTGTCCCGAGGAGTTCAACAAAATCAGCCGTCTTGAGAATGCTAAAGAGATTTGGGATACTTTGGTTGAAATGCACGAAGGTACCGATTCTGTGAAGGAATCAAAGCTAGATATTCTTCAAGGTCAACTTGACAAGTTCAAGATGAAGGATGGTGAAGGAGTCGCTGAAATGTACTCTAGGCTAGCTCTCATCACAAATGAGATTGCCGGCTTAGGAAGCGAAGAAATGACCGACCGATTCATCATCAAGAAGATTCTAAGAGCTTTGGATGGAAAGTATGACACCGTGTGCACTTTGATCCAAATGATGCCAAACTACAAGACTCTCAAGCCAACTGAAGTCATTGGAAGAATTGTTGCTCATGAGATGACACTTAAGGATAAGGAAGAGCTTCACAACAAGTCAAGTGGTGCTTACAAAGCTACAAGTGATGCTCCCACAACCTCAAGTGACAAGTTAGTTTCCAATTAAGAGATAAGCCTAATGGTTAAGAACTTCAACAAATTCTACAAGAATAGAGGCAAAGAGAAAAGCTCAAAGTCTAGATCATATGATGAAAAGAGATCTTCTAGTCGTGATCGAAACTGCTACAATTGTGGAAGAACCGGACACTACTCAAATGAGTGTACGGCTCCCCACAAGAGAAGAGAAGAATCTCCAAGAAGAAGATCAAGAGATGAGTCACCTCGAAAAGAGAGAAGGAGTAGAGATGATCGTTATGAACGAAGACCCTCTCGGAGAAGCAAGGATTCGGAGAGGAAAGACAAGTCATCAAGGAGCTACACAAGAAGAAGACATCAAGCTCATGTAGGTGAATGGGTCTCCGGCTCCGACTCCGACAATCAATCCGATGGAAGCTATCACTCCGACTCCGACTACAGTCAAGATGAAGGTGTTGCCGGTCTTGCACTCGTATCCTCCAACTCCAACTCCTACGACTTGTTTGATTCACCAAATGAGGGAATTGGAAGATGCTTCATGGCTAAAGGCCCCAAGGTATCACACCCTGAATTCATTGACTTCAATAGTGATGAGGATGACTTGCTTAGTGAAGATGAGCTCTTGCATGATAAATCTAGTGAGCTTAGTAACGATGAAAATGCTAGTAGTCTTTATAGTCGAGAAAAGTCGAATGACAATGCTATGAAGGAGATTGAGCGTCTAACTAAAGAACTAAACACTCTTAAGTTAGCTCATGAAACAACTCAAGAAGATCATAGAGAGCTCCTAAGATCTCATGAGAAGCTACGCTTCGAGAAGCTCACTCTAGAGCAAGAACATGAGTTTCTAAAAGCGATCAATGACGATTTTCGAAAGAAGAGTTCTTCATATCTTGCCAAACGACTTCTCTTGTCTAATTTCTTGCCACCTATTAAGACTAAGCATGACAAGCATAAGAAAAATTCTTCCTCTAGTAGGAACAATAACCATGTTAAATCTAATATTGTTGCTTCTAGTAGTTCTCTTGATTCCACTAACAATGTTTCAAGCCAAGTTACACTTGAGCAAGAGAATAGTTTATTGAAAGGGATCATAGAGAAAGGTGTCTACAAGAGTCTTGCCGGAAGCAAGAACTTCGAGGAAATTATTCGCAAGCAAGGGAGGCACCGGAAGAATCAAGGAATTGGTTTTGAGCGAAAGTTCAACGCCGAAGGTGTTGAGTGGGAAGAAGGTCAATATCCTACTCCACAGTTTGTTTCTCAAAAGGAGAAGTATGATCCTACTTCTTCCAATGTGGAACAAGCTCAAGATGACCTTCCACCACAAGACCACAAGCTGAAAGCCAAGGACAAGCTTCAAGAGGAGATTGATGCATTCATTGAAGCACCTCAAGCCATGGTCAAGTGGGTTCCCAAGGAAACGTCAAGTTCTACTTCGTCAAGCTCAACTACAACCCCAAGGATTCACATCAAGATGATGTGGATCCCGAAGAAGAATAACTAGAAGGTTCTTAAGGGTGACTCCGCCAACATACTTCACTCACATTCATTTTGGCAACTTGTGCACTCAACTTCCACATCATGCACTAGTTCATGGAGTCACAAACCCTCTTGCTGGTAAGCAAGGGACAAGGTAATCATTGCTTTCATGGACATCATCTATTGTGAACTTCAATCTATGTCTATGGATATCCTTGTTTGTTCCTTGTGGGACTAACCCATGTAGGTATTGAAAGTGTCCTAATCCAAAGGATATCTCCCAACTCTTGATGATCTACATCAACATTGAGCATCCACATCTTCAACATCTACATGAAGTCTTCTACAACAACCAAAGGTTAGTTTGACCCTTTAAAAGGGGTTCTCACATCTAGGGGGAGCTTTGCTCTAAAAATTGAGCTAAAGCATCTTCAAATGATGTGAACACATCAATGCTTTATGTAAAAGTGGTAACCCCACTTGTGCTTAAACGATGAGTATGACCTATGATCAAATGTTCTCATTTGGCTCCTAAGTCAAAATACTCATATAAAGATGACCTAGTCATCGAAAAATTGTGTGCTAGTAGCTAGAGTTTTGGTTGTGCATGTTTGACACATATTTCATTTGCTATCTTATTGTGTGAGCATGTTGAATGCATGATTTAATCCCTTCGAGGACATCCATTTGTTGTTTTGGTTGTTTTGATTTTTCTGACCAAATGGATGGACAAGAATGCCTAAGTACCTCCCCTAGCTATCTATGCTTTCTTGTCTCAAATTCTATTCATGCTTAAATCACAAACTTTGAACAAGTCATTTTCGGACTCTCCTAGAGAGGAGCACTCGGAGCCACCGATCCGTCTAAGGCTGACTTCCAAAACCTTCTAAGTGATTTTCGGTCAGACCAACTCATTCAAACTCGGTCAAACCGAAAGCATTTAGACTGATCTAGGTTTCATCTCGGTGAAACCGAGTTCTAAATCTCGGCGTGACCGAAATGCGTAACTGCCTAGCAGTTATCCATCTCGGTGCCACCGAGTTTCTCAACTCGGTCCCACCGACAGCAAAGGGATATATATACTGAGGGCAGCGCGCGTTGATTATTCCTTCAAACGTTTTCGCCCCACATCCCTTGCTGTCGTCGCCCTGATCTCCGGATCGTCGCCGTCGTCGCCTGTGCGCCCTCGCCGTAGGTCTCCATCGCCGTCAACGGATTTCTCCTCCGCGCCGTTGCCGCCGTAGAGAGACTCCACCAAGTTAGGGTGAGTCTTGATCCCACTCGTGCTCCCATCTCCGATTAAATGCACGTTTGGTTTGCCCAATATCTGGCCACGATTGAAATCTTCCTTTACACCAGATCGGTTCGTTTGAACTAGTTTCGAGTAAAATTCTTAGGGTTAGGTTTCCATGGAACACATCTCGGTGAAACCGATTTTAAAATTTCGGTGTGACCGATTCGGCCTCTGGCCATTGCACTGCATCTTTCGGTCCAACCGAGTTGTGCAAATTGGTGTGACCGAAATATAGTTTTAGTGAAACCCTAGTGTTTCGGCAGGACCGAAACCCACTTCGGTCAAACCGAAAGTGGTGTGTAAAGTTTCTGTTAACACTTCGGATTCACCGAAATTTAAACTCGGTCTGACCGATATGTCTTGTGTGAAAACTTAAAACTAAAATTTGAACTCATTTTGTTTGCAAAAACTTCTGCAGTTTGTGATAACTCTTCTTCTCTGCCTATACCTTATCTATTCACAGGTTGTCAGCCATGTCAGATGCCAGTGACAGTCAGAACAGGTCAGAGTCACCTATTGCAGACATTCCTGAGGCAGACACTAGTCCTGAGGCTAGTAGCCCATTTGATCATGGTGAGAGGAGTACACCTAGTGGCTTGCCTCCTGCAGCCACCAGAGCCAGAAAAGAGAAGAATTCTGATGATGAGGATTCTGATTTCGTTGCTGAGGAAGAAGTGTCCTCCAAGCCTAAGAGAAAGGTTGTTGCCAAAGAGCAACAAGGTCAGCAGTCAAAGAAGGGCACCAGCAAAGTCAAGCAGTCAGCTGTTGCCAAGAAGCTAAATTTGGGAGAGCCAGCTCCTAGCAAAGTGAAGAAAACCTCCAAGAGAAAGAGGGTAGTGTATACTGATTCTCATGCAGATGCAGCAGTCGAGGATGAGGATGAGGAAGTACCCCAGCATCCTCCTTCTCAGAAGGCTAAGCTCATGGGTGATGCCATTAAGGCCGGAGCCACTTCAAAGCCCAAGAAATCTGCTCAAGCCAAGGCAGCTCCAGCAAAGCCTGCTGCCAAGCCCAAGAGGACTACCAGAAACATTCCAGCATCTGAGAAGAACAAGGGTGATGTGCCACCAGCTGAGTCTGATGAGGAAGAACAAGTGTTGCTGAAACTCCGTCCAAAACTGCCACTTCACAATGATGCTCATCCTCAAGCCGAGGATATGAAGGCAAGGAAAGATAGAGGTCTCAGGCTATGGAGACAAGCTGACCCATATGCCGTGAGGAGAAGGACTGTTGTAGACCCCAGATTCCACACCAGAGAGCAGCAGGACTTCTATGAGACTGTGCTGATGGACAAGAAGCCTATAGTCGCAGACACTAGATACATTGACTAGGAATACATTGACAGCGAAGAGCACAGAGACTTCTTTCCCCATGTGCATGAGAGCTTCACTGCATGTGGAGTTGCAGAGTTTGTGGGTCAGAAATTGACAGATTGGAATGATGAGATGATTATGCAATTCTATGCCACAGCTCATTTCAATCCTGATGGGAAGATCACCTGGATGACTGAAGGTCAAAGGTTCTCTTCTTCTGTTGAAGAATGGGCAGAACTTCTGAATGCTCCAGTGCAGCGAGAAGATGACATTGATGTCTATGGGATTCCAAAGAAGAATCATGATTCCATGAAGAACATGTACAAGGAGATCCCCGCAGCAGATTTGGAAGTGTGGAAGCTCGGCTCAGTCTACTATCTCCAGGCAGGTTTACCTACCACTAACACTATTTTGAGGCATACCCTGATGCCCAAGTCTGGAGATCATCGCATGATCAGAGGGTATTCTATCAACATGCTGCATATACTTGATGAGAAGGCACCTTTCAAGGTGATGGACTTAATGGTAGAGACCATTAAGAGGACTGCAGCTGACCAGAAAAGGTCATGTGGATTTGCCCCACAGATTCAGATGCTTATCAATGCCAAGTTTGGCACGGGCAAATTCTTGTTGGATAGGAAACACTTACCCCTGCAGCCAGAGCATGAAGACAATGTTGTTGTGATGGACGAGGAGGATCCAACATCTGTTGAAGGTCAAGCCAAGATAGAAGCTGCTAAGAAAGCCAAGGCTGATAAGGAAGCAGCAGCAGCAGCAGCTAAACCAAAGAGTTTCGGAGAGCAGATTCTTGAAGCTACTCAAAGGATTGAACAACGCCTGGCCAGCATTGAACAATCTCAGGAGAGCCTAGAGAGGATTGTTGACGAGAAGATCCACGCTCTGGACGTGAAGCTGACTGAAATTCAGGTGACCGTCAACAAGCTTGAGGCAGACATGGAGGAAGCAAAACAGGACAGGGCAGAGCTCATGCAGGATGACTTAGTCCAGGATTCTCAGCGACAGACTGCTCCGACTCCCAGAGGATCCCGATCAGCTGCTATTCCAGTGACTGACACCAGGACTACCGCTTCAGCACCTCCTACAGCTCCAGCACTCACTCCAGCCACAGCTCCAGTATCCACTCCTCCAGCACAGACATCAGCTGAAGTCTTCGCCGATGCCGTCATATCTACTCCGACATCAACCCAGACGGGAGCCGCCAGCAGAGTCCCCAGTGACGTTTAGCTCTATGCTTTTTCAAACTTTTTGGTAACTTGTTGCCAAAGGGGGAGAAATTGTATAGATCATAGGGCTTCGAGAGAGAGAGAGAGTGCTGTTGTCTTTGCGCTTTTGCTCTTTCGTTCTTTTGCGGTTTCCTTGAGATACTTTTGGTTTTCGAAACTTTCAGTGTGCTTGATACTACGTTTGATGCTACCTTAATGAGTGCTTGGTCATACTATGCTTTAATGTGTGCTTAATGCTTATCATATGCTATTCCTATCTTGTATGATTATTTACTCATGTCTTGGTGATTGGGTGCATGCTATTCATTCTTATCATTTTGTGCGCTCCACCAAGATGTATGTGACATGGAAGAGTGACCCATGATCCTAATCGATTGTGCATTTGCATTCAAACGCAAATCTTAAATAATGCACAAATTTAGGGGGAGCTCTTGCTTATCACATACTTCTCAAAGCGACAATATTATTCATTGATTATATCTCTTGTCGAAGCTTTGATCTATATGTTGTCATCAATTACCAAAAAGGGGGAGATTGAAAGTGCAACTAATCCCCGGGTGGTTTTGGCAATTAATAACAACATATATATCATTGAACTAATAGTTACTTGAGAATCATTTCAGAGAAGTTCAGTGATATGGGTATGGCAATGACTGAAGAAGTGGACCCCTCAAAATGCTAAGGCAAGCATTGGCAAAAGCTCAAGACTCCATTTTTGGTTTAGTGATCCAAGATCACATTGAGTCCATAGGAAAAGCCAATACTATTAAAAGGGGATGAGGTTATGTTGATGATCTGGTTGCTCAAGTGCTTAGTGATATATCTCCTCAAACTATTAGCAACCTTCACTACAAAATACACTCATAAGTAATCTCGGTCCCACCGATATTCCAAACTCAGTCACACCGAGATGAACCACCTCAGCCATAAGCCAAACCCTAGAAAAATCGGATATTCCGAGTATGCAATCGGTTTCACCGAAACATGGGCTGCCAAGCTTCTGTAACCTTCTGTCATCAAATCGGAATAACCGAGATGATATTTTCGGTCCCACCGAAACTGGCAAGCTCCTGTCTTTACTCAAATCGGAATAACCGAGATGGTATTTTCGGTCCCACCGAAAACCCCAACGTTCACATTATTTGAACTTTCGGTCTGACCGAGTTGTCCACTTCGGTCTCACCGAGATTGCTCAATTATGTGTGTAACGGTTGGATTTTTGTGTGGAGGCTATATATACCCCTCCACCCCCTCTTCATTCGTGGAGAGAGCCATCAGAAAGAACTACCACTCCTACCTTACACTTTCTGAGAAGAGAACTACCTACCCTTGTGTTGAGATCAAGTTGCTCCACTCCCACCATATGAAACTTGATCTCTAACCTTCCCAAGTTGCTTTCCACTCAATCCTTTCTTCCACCACAGCCAAATCAGTGAGGAGAGTTGAGTGTTGGGGAGATTATCATTTGAAGCACAAGAGCAAGGAGTTCATCATCATCTACAACATCTATTACCTTTTGGAGGGTGGTGCCTCCTAGATTGGTTAGGTGTCGCTTGGGAGCCTCCGTCATCGAGATGTGGAGTTGAACCAAGAAGTTTGTAAGGGCAAGGAGATCGCCTACTTCGTGAAGATCTACCCCGAGTAAGGCTAGCCCTCCATGGGCGTAGGCCATGATGGAATAGACAAGGTTGCTTCTTCGTGGACCCTTCGTGGGTGGAGCCCACCGTGGACTCGCGCAGCCGTTACCCTCCGTGGGTTGAAGTCTCCATCAACGTGGATGTATGATAGCACCACCTATCGGAACCACGGGAAAAATCACCGCGTCTCCAAAATTGCGTTTGCTCTTCTCCACCTCTCTTTACTACATGTGCAATTTACTTTCCGCTGCCTATACTCTAGAATTGCATGTGTAGGGTGATGTTTGACTTGATCATAATTGAGAATCTGCCAAAAACTGTTCTTGATCAAAAGGCAGAATTTTTATATTTACAAGTAGTCTAATCACCCCCCCCCCTCTAGACATACTTTCGATCCTACAAGTTGTCTAGGTTTCGAACCCCCTCTACGTTGTGCATGGGCCTCCTTTTATAGCTTAAAGGGGGTCACCGACAGGTGTCAACGTAGAGGAGGGTAAAAGTGTAAATTTGGTGGTAGTTGCACCAGTGCATGAACAGTATATGAATAGTGGTCTTCACCTAACTTTGACAGTGGGGGACAAGGGCATTAAATGCCCGTCGCCGTCGCCCCCAAAAGTGTCCGTCCATGCTTCTCCGTTCGCCACGGCGGTAGCCTCGTCACCGTGGCCTACCACCGTGTGCCCCAGGCTGCACAGCCGTTTGCCACGCGTCCCTGGAAGGGCCCCAGGGCGACGCGTGGGCAGATGAGCTGGAGCGCGGGCACACAGCGTAGGTTTCCCCGGCAAGCACCTTGCCGAGGTCGTGACCTTGCCGGGCCCGGAAGCTTGTCTCTCTCCGGGTCTTGCCGGGGCGCATGATGCGCCGAGACATCTCTTGAGGTATGTGTTCCTTGGCCTTCCTGGCAAGCTGCTCTTGCCAGGATCTTGTGCTAAAGTGATAACCTTGAGCCTGGTGCGGCCTTCCCGGCAAGCTCCTCTTGCCGGGGCCTTGATCTTCTGACTTGTATACTTGGTTCTTGAATGGCTTCATAGGGACCAGAACGGTTCTTGGCGAGCACGTGGTAAGCCCTGCCACGGGAAGCTGCTACCCCTATCTTAGTACACCGACAGGCAGCTTCCCGTGGCAGGGCTTACCACGTGCTCGCCAAGAACCTTTTCTGGTCCCTATAAAGCCATTCAAGAACAAAGTATACAAGTCAGAAGATCAAGGCCCCGGCAAGAGGAGCTTGCCGGGAAGGCCGCACCAGGCTCAAGGTTATCACTTTAGCACAAGACCCTGGCAAGAGGAGCTTGCCAGGAAGGCCAAGGAACACATACCTCAAGAGATGTCTCGGCGCATCATGCGCCCCGGCAGGACCCGGAGAGCGACAAGCTTCCGGGCCCGGCAAGATCACGACCCCGGCAAGGTGCTTGCCGGGGAAACCTACGCTGTGTGCCCGCGCTCCAGCTCATCTGCCCACGCGTCGCCCTGGGGCCCTTCCAGGGGCACGTGGCAGACGGCTGTGTAGCCTGGGGCACACGGTGGCAAGCCACGGTGACGAGGCTACCGCCATGGCGAACGGAGAAGCATGGACGGACGCTTTTGGGGGCGACGGCGACGGGCATTTAATGCCCTCACTACTAGGAAAAGGCCTATTAATGGCGCACCTAATTTGGCTATTAATGGCGCATTAGTGGTGCGTCATTACTAGCACGCCATTAGTATTTGATACTAATGGCGTACCACTGGTGCGCCATTAGTATCTGGTATACTAATGGCGCACCTGGGATGCGCCATTAGTGTGCACCTTAGTGCGCCATTAGTATGCCTCCCAGGGGCCAGGTGCTATGGCATACTAATGGCGCACTAAGTATGATGCGCCATTAGTATTATCCGCATAGTAATGGCGCACTGCGTGTCAATGCGCCATCACTATGCTTTGGCATACTAATGGCGAACTGCTACTTAATGCGCCATTACTATGCTTTGGCATACTAATGGCGCACTTTTCTCTGATGCGCCATTAGTATGAATATTAGGTTTTTTCTAATATTTTTTTTTTGCATAGATTACAAAATGTATAATTGCATAGAATATAGACAGCACACATCAACAACACATTCATCGAATACAATAGAAGATTAATCTCTGAATACAATTCATCATATTAGTCTCCGAATACAATTCATCGATCATATCATATTAGTCTCCGAATTGAAAAGACCGAACAAAGATAGAACAATATATTACAAGTCTCGAGATCGCGAGTAGCGAGTTTGTCTTCGCATTACAAGTCGATATCGATCATCTAAACTACCATCACATAGAAGAGAGCTGCGGTCGTCACGATGAGCATCATCATGATGAAACTCGTTTTCATCCAGTTCCTCCAACGCTCCCTCCCCTCTCCCGCTAGATAGCGGGCGTATCTAGATTCGGCCTCGTCCCTAGTGGTGTACCCTTTGTAACTGTTACCGCTGAATCGGTGAACCTGTCTCCGACACTCCTCCCAGTCGTCGTAGACTCCGGGAACCTTACCCTTGTACACGACATACGACGGCATCGCTATATATATGCACTAGCCAAACGAAACGTTAGTATCAATTCACAGACAATTCATAAGCAATATATAAGTATGCAACAGAACGATCGAAAGAGAAAAGCAAGACATTAATAGCATCGATTACATCTAAGTTGAACGACTCTCGAAACCAAAGAGACATACTACAAGTTCATTAAAGTTTAATTACAACAGGAGCCAATCGATGTTTCAGAACTAGACACAGCATCACTGCTTTCGACTCGACTCAATGCACCGGAGCGTGGATGAAGCCGCCGTCTATCGTGGGAGTCATGAAATCACGGGCGTTGTCAGCCTGCATTTGTAGCATTGTGTCGATGTCACTATTCGACGGTTGATTCCTGAGGTAGAACAGCCCCGAGGTACGAAGGACATCTTGATGGATGATTTCCGCAAACTCCGACTGGATGCGAAAGAAATCTTGTTTGATGTCCGCGTCCTGGATTGCCGACACGCGCGCGGCCCAATCTTTGAGCTTACTCGGTAGCAGAAGTTGATGATGGTCCCGTACGATCGCCCGCATGTGATGGATGGCGTAGTAGGCACCCTTTTGACCGCCAGGCGGCTGCTTGACGCAGCAGAACGTCGTGTTGTGGGAGCACACGTGCTTGCCGTACTTACGAGTTGTCCTGGTGAAGGTGCCTCCAGATTTGGCGTAGCCGGCGAGAACATCATCAAGAACCTTCTTGACATTTGTGTAGTCTACAGCCGACTTACGGTCCGGGTCGAAATACGTGGCCATGGAATATTTGGGGCTTAGTAGGATGAGCGTGCACTGTGTGTCACTGCAGAAAACACGGAATGTTAAAAGAAGAACGATCGAAATCTAAGAATTCATATGTTACGGGGCGGTTGAGGCGGAGGACTTACTCGGGAAAGTAAGGCACGAGGAAGTTATCCTTATCTCGGTTTGCCAGAATGACGCCTCCGAGGTAAGAACTCGCGACTTGCCGGTCCCCAGCGCTGCCCAAGATCTTGGCACGCATGTAGAAGGGGTCGACTATCACGATGTCCGGGGTCTTGTCGCGAATGATCCGCATCTCCATACTCAGCGAAAATAGCCGAACGAAGGTGTAGTGCAGCGGATGAAGGTTCAACATAGCGTGGATGTCATCAAACCGCAGCACGATCGTACCCCCGATGGAGTTATCCACAAAGCCCTTGCCCTCCGGCACCTTGGCCGCGAAAACCGGGTACGCCACATCCTTATGTGTGAGACGCCGCTTCTCCAAAGAAAGAACACTGTCATGCAGACTCCGCATGGCACCGGTTGCAGCATCGAGCATATTTGTCGGTAGCATCGGCCTACCCGCCACATGCACCCTCCTATTACATCCTCAGGTGAAGGTGGCCCGTCCTGAGCACGGATCGTACTCGGTGCCGGCTGGCTCGCACCCTTGTTAGTTTTTCTTTTGCGTGCCTTCTTCTTGATCTCCTGAATTGGGACCGAGTTCTGCTCAGAGACCGCCTTCTTTAGTGTGTTGGGGCTGATTATATTTCGCACCTCTCCTATCTGAGGCTCGGTGAAATCGGCAGCTAGAGGCGTCTCCTGAGAGCTGAACGGCAGACGACGCCTGTTGCAACTTGGCTTCTCCGCGGTACCGGCTTGATCGCGCACGTCATTTGTTGGGTTGGGTTCTTGAGAAGGAGCCCCCATGAAGTCGTCACCGTACCCGGCAAAGTATTGATCGACGTTGGCAAATGTATCGTCGTCGTCGTCGTTCTGATCCTGTGCCATATGCATGTTTGGATCCAGTGGCATAGGGATGTCCGGCACCGTTGCGGCGGACTTGCCATGGGGACGACTTGGCGCCGGCACGACTGGCGGTGTTGTCTTTGGTGTGGTTTCCCCCGCCCCCAAACGAATCTGGCTCTTCGGCCAAAGCAGGGGCCAGCTCAGGCAGGCGCTGCGGGTCATGACGTCATCATCGTCGGCCCCGACGGGTCGAATCGGAGGTAACACGTCGTCGCAGCCTGGCAGCACCCGAACCAGTTGAACCCTAAACAAGTTGGGTGGCATCTGGGTACCGTGGAACAAGGGCTGGCCTGGTTGAACAATTTTTCCCTTGGCGACATCGACCAACTCGTTGTTCACGAAGTGCAGGAGAGTGCACGGAACGTCGGCAGCGCCCTGCGAAAACATGTAGGGCGTCAGGGATGCCCAGTCAAAGGCAAGGAGATGAAGTCCTCGGCCGAGAGAGGCTTAATTAGTTACCGTGATGATGGCGTCGAGCTCGGCTAATGTCGAGGCACCGCCAACGGCGGGCGTGCAGTTGACGGAGGGGCCGCTTGCTGCAGAGGTGCCGGCCGGCGTACACACGGGTGCATTAAGATCCTGTGCCGGCGTCGGAGACACCAATGCCGCCTCCGCCGTTGACACCAATGGCCCCGCCATCGCGTTCTGCGAGTTGCTGGCCGTGAAGCTGGGAATCGGGGGCGGCCCCTGTTGGCCGCCAGCAATCCACACACTCAACCCCTCGATCAAGGTAGGCACAATGGCGGTGATCGTCGCTCCGAGCTGTTGTTGCACTTGCTCTGGAATCCGCGCCACCTGTGCCTTGAGTTCTTGAACCTCGCGCGCCTGGCTTTCCGAGCTGGTCTTTTTCTCCTTTCGCCCACCAGCGTTATAGTATGACGACCATTTTGTCGACAAGCCTTTGCCGGCCACACGACCAGCTGACGTCGGCTTCTCGAGCTTATCCTTGTTCTTCATTACATTCAATGCCCTATTTAGAGTCGTGTCCCAAGGGCTGCTCTTAGTCGACCCCGCGCTACTGCTTTCAGTCGCCTGCGGAAGGAATGTGAATCATTTAGAAATATGGCTTCATTAATTAGAATGCAACCATATGGAGCTAATTACGCGGGGGTGTATTCCTTACCAGAACAAGCTCAAGCGCCCTGGTCTTCGGATCCGTGGTCAGCTCCTTTGTTTTCGGGTCCTTCTTGTACCGGGCCCTGATAAAGTTCCTGGTCTGCTTGTCACCGTATTTATCGAAGAGGGGCAGTAGGCCTTGCTCGGCACGGTCCGCCTCCTCCTTGTCCCATTTAGGCTCCGCCACTCTGTAACCGCCGGGACCGAGTGTGTGTTCCCCTAAGTTGAGCTCCCGCATTTCTTTCCCCCACTGACTTGATTCGGAGTGTGAGGCGCTCGAGCAAGTGATCTTGAATTCGTTGTAGTCATCTTCGGTGATCGAAGGATGTTTCTGCTTGATCGTCTCATAACTCTCACCTTTCTTGATCATTATCTTCACATTGGTTTTCCAAGTAGACAGGGCCTTGCTCATCTTCGTGAGGGCAGCATTGTTCACTTTATTCCCTTTGAGGCTTGTGTTATCAAATTGAGCGGGGAACTTGTATCGTTCGTGCAGCTTCGTGAAGAGGAGGTTGCGGTAATTCGCGTTGTCAGGATGCCTCAGGTTCTCGCTGTTGATCGAGACGGTGCTCCGGAGAATGCACCCGAGCTGAATCGAGTACCCCTTGACTATTCGTTCGGGCGCCGTTGGATTCCCGTCGGGGTCCACTTCAGTAACTTCCTCCTTGAGGGTGCGGAGCACGGTCGGCCGCCGGTCCTTCCGTTGCCTCTTCGGTTGGCTGCCATCTGTGCGTGCGCCGCCATCATCAGTGGTGGCATTCTCGGCGGCACCATCAGTGGTGGCATCAGTGGGGTCATCCTCCACGGTACCATCAGTGGTCTCAGGATCGGTGTGGAAGGCGGCGTCCTCATACAAGTGAGGTTGTACCTCCATCTCCTGGGAAAGCTCCCAGAATGCCTTCCCGCCCGAACCGCCGGCCTCATCGTTGTTGGCCATGTTTCTCTCTAAATAGGAACAAAGTTTGGTCAAAAAGTTGGTTATTGTCAAGGAACAAGATCATGGTCTCATCATTTAGGGTTTGTCGACACCGGGGCATCCTAAAAGCTAAGCTTTTATAATTGAGGGTTTTTCGACGCCGAGGCACCCTAAAAGCCTAAGCTTTCATCATTTCGGTTTTTATCGACACCGAGGCACCCTAAAAGCCAAGGTTTTATAATTAATGGTTTGTTGACACCGAGGCATCCTAAAAGCTAAGCTGGGCCTAATCACTTGGCTCTATTGCCGCCTATGGTTTAATGCAGCTAGAACAAAGGGGCACTTGATCCTACTTAATTAACTACTAAGATACCCCGGCCCATGGATTAGTCACAAGTACCCCATATGTCCTATTTTTTAGCAAAGTCATGCTAAAATTCACGGAAAATTTCAGCATGACCTTTGCTGAAAATAGGACATATGGAGTACCTGAATTTTCCGGAACGGAAGTTAATCGACATTCCAGCAAACTCAAGGGCCTCTCGGGGTACCTGCAAAACTATCACGACACGATGGCCGAAGATAAAACGCAGCAAAAATACCACTGGCATATTACAATTATTGTTTCCGCGCTATTACGCAGATTCAGGTTGCCGCAACTATCACAAATCCAACCGTAAATTTCAGTGAAGATAGTTCACCTTCTATGTGTACATGACAAGAGCAGATCATAAGATAATACTACACCAAATGTGCATAAAAGGCAGTACAGTAAACACCATCTTGTTTATAGCAAGGCAATATAGCAAAAGCGGTTTGATAACACTGAGCTCTGCACCTAATGCAGAATATTAGGAACCTGGAAACTTGCATGTTTATGCGCTACTTCGTAAGTGACTAATTTAGGTCATTAGTTTTCATGACTCTACTTCTAACATCAAAGGAAAACAAAAAACTTACAACGATACTACTACAGTAGCTAGAACACGATTATTAAACTTTTGTCATGAAGTCACGTAGGATAACCGTTGACCGAAAAGATAAGTAAACTAAAGAAACATGCGTCGAGTAACCAGTCAGGCTGACAGCTTCCTCTCTGCATGTTCAGGAACGCAAGTTAACACTTAAGCCAACAGAACTTGCATGTTCTGCGTTCATACCACGGGAGAAGATGAACTTCAAGGATCACAGCATGTAATTTTTTTCTTTCTTTCTAGAATCAGTATTATCTAGAGCGTTGTCTCCAATTTAGTTTAAGCCGAGAGGTTGACTCCTCTGGTGCCGTGATCCCTGCCCCTCCTCGTGCAAACAACTAACACGGCAAGGAAAGATTTTTCCTTATGTAGAGGGACAAAATAAAAGTTCACAAGACTAGCTACTTGATTGAACGACGCCAGGTAAAGTAAAACTAAGAAAATAATTTGACTAATGTGTTTGAAAACAAATTAAGAAGAATTGAAGAATCGATCACTACAAAAAAATGAAGAAGACACAACTAGAACCGGTACAGTATAGCAGCATCTCTTCTCTCTATAAACACAAATCAAATCCACAGACATACAGACAGCTATAACACAAGTTAACATTTCTCCAGCCATACACATATATGCTACACAAAAACAAAACAAACCTCACCGAGTGGCAGATGCCCACCCACCGGTTACTGGCGTGATGATGATGATGATGCAGCGATCAAAGGTAAACAAAACTAATACTCATGCTGGATCCTAAGCTGATCGTTAACGGAGGTGGGATTATATGGTTTGCACGCTGTTTTTTTCAGTTCATTGGCTGCAATTAAACATTTCCATGACAGGTTTATTTACTAAAGTAGCAGCATACCGACGAAATTTCTCAGCTAAATATCAAAACATTTTAAAGATTACTACTAGCATCTTGGTTGTGCTTTGTGGTAGAACAACCGAGGCCAGAAGAGTCATTCATCTATTCATCCTCCTAATTTTGCCAAACAAAAACCCTAGTGATGCAAATCAAATTGGGAGGGGATGAACTAACCGAGAAGAGGCAGAGGGAGATGGCGAGCTTGGGGAGGTGGGGATAGACGGCGGCTCCAAGTCTCCGGCGGCGGCTCCGAGGACGTGGGGCGGCTCCGAGGCTCCGAGGCTCCAAGTCTCCGGCGGCGGGGGCGCGTGGGGCGGCGTCGAGCGCTAGGGCTAGGGCTCGGGGGCGCGGGGGGCAGCGGCGTCGTCGAGCGCTAGGGCTAGGGCTCGGGGGCGCGTGGGTCGGCGTCGGCGCGGGCGTCGGCGAGCGCTAGGGCTCGGGCTGGGGCGCGGGGGGCGGCGACGTCGGGGGCACGGGGGCGGCGGCGGAGGAGAGGGGAAGGGGATCGAGGGCGAGGCGAGGGAGAGAGAGGGGGGAGGTGTAGTGGGCCGGGGGGCATCAATATGTATGGGGCACAATACTAATGGTGCACTGCGCCCTGGTGCGCCATAAGTACGTCCATACTAATGGCGCACCTCCCCCTGGTGCGCCATTAGTATATTTTTTTATTTCTGCGCGCGAGCCAACAGTTTATCTCCCACCATACCTCATACACATCAAGCCCCCCTAGCTAGCTCGACTGGTCAGCCCCCAGTTCTCCCACCAGGAGGTCCTGGGTTCGAATCCCAGGCTCCACAATTTTTTTTATGCATTTAAAATGCTTTTTGATACTTATTTGTGTTTAAATATGTTCAAACTTGTTTAAATCATAACAGTAATATTTTTTTATAAGACAGAAATAATTTTTTAAAAAATATCATCAAATTTAAAACATGGGGAGGGGTGCGGGGGGTCGGCGGCGGCGGTTGAGTAGGGGTCGGCGGCCGGTGGACCAGGCCGGGGGGTGCTCTCGGCGACGAGGGGGATCGAGATCGAGTGTCCATGAAATTTAAAAATATTCATGATAGTTCAAAAAGTGCCCATGAAATACAATCGAGAAATGAAGGCTACGATTTAAATACAAACGATCTTAGCTAGCTAGCTATCTGTTCACAATCTTCTTGCCCTTCTTTTTCGCAAATGGGGTTCTTCTGTGGAACGGACGTCCTTTAGGTAGGGTGGTCCTGCTTCTTCTTGTGGTGTATGCTGCTACTTCATCATCGTCGTCATGTTCGATCCTCGGGTCGCCGTACTTGTCGAAGTCTTGCTCATTGGCTACTCCATCCATTCCGATGATCTTCCTTTTGCCTCTCCTCACGACAACACGACTGGGCTTTGACGGGTCGGTAATGAAGAAGTATTGGTCAACTTGGGAAGCCAGTACCCATGGCTCATTTTTCGCGGTGACGTTTGCGCCCGCGGTCTTGGATTTGGCTTCGGGTATAACTATGGTGGTGAAATACCGGTCTTCTTTTAGGACGCTCTTGGCCCATCTGACACGGAACATCGGGACCTTCTCTCCAGCGTAGCTCAGCTCCCAGATCTCCTCGATCCTTCCGTAGTATCTGTCCTTGTCATTACCGGTGTAGGATTCCATCGTTACCCCGGAGTTCTGATAACCATCGCTCTTCATGTCCTTGGCCTCGGTGTAGAATGTGTAGCCGTTGATATCGTACGCCTCATAGGTCATCAGGTTGTGCTCGGCGCCCTGTGACAAGGCGAATATGAGTTGTTCTTCCGCGGAAGAATCATCATGTAAAGGGTACGACAGAAGCTTCTGCTTGAACCAACGCGTGAAACATGAGTTGTGCTCTTTGATTATATCTCCGTCCGTCCTCTGTTGGCCTCGGTCATTGTATGTCTTCTCAATAAAGGTTTTGTGCTGAACCACCCAAGGATCGACCACGTCTATGTGTTGTAGCGCGACTAGGTTTGCTCTTTCAAAGTCGGCGAGTCGACCCTCGAGGTCGACATGCATTTCGCGGCGACCCTCACGGTGACCCGATCCAGCGAGCCTGCCGAGGTGCCTGTTGACGGGCAGACCAACGGGGTTCTCGATGCCTAGATAATTCGTGCAGTACGAGATGCACTCTTCGGTCAGAAAGCCCCTGGCTATGCTTCCCTCTGGACGTGACATGTTGCGAACGTATCCTTTGATGACACCATTCATCCTTTCAAACGGCATCATGCTGTGCAGGAACGTCGGCCCGAGTTGGATGATATCGTCCACGATATGGACCAGCAGATGCACCATAACGTCGAAGAATGCGGGCGGGAAGTACATCTCAAGCTCGCATAGTATCACCACGATCTCTTCCTGTAGCCTTCTGAGTTGCCTCACGCCAACAGACTTCCGAGAGATGACGTCGAAAAAGTTGCATAGGCCAAATAGGGTTTCACGGACGTGCGCGTCCATGATACCACGGATTGCAACTGGAAGTATCTGCGTCATCAGCACGTGACAGTCGTGAGACTTCATCCCGCTGAACTTCAGCTTCGCCCGGTCTAGGTATCTGCTTATCTTCCCCGCGTAACCGTAAGGAAGTTGTACTCCTACGAGGCAGGTGAAAAACTGCTCGATCTCCTCCTGACTTAGAGTGAAGCACGCGGGAGGGTAGTCATTTCCGGTCTTCTTGGCCTTTTTGCCTTTGCGACGACTTTCCGTGTCCTGCTTCGCCTCATCATCATCATCATCATCATGATCATCATATATAGGGTGAAGCTCCTGCCTGATGCCCATTGATTTCAAGTCTGCCCTTGCTTTCGGCCCATCTTTGGTCCTCTCTGACATGTTGAGCAGGGTACGAAGCAGACTCTCGCACACGTTCTTCATGATATGCATTACATCAAGGCTGTGAGGCACACGGTGGATCTTCCAGTACGGCAAGTCCCAGAAAACAGACCTCGTTTTCCATACCTTCAGCAGCGGCTCTGGCGCCTTTCGCTTCTTTCCCGGCTCTGACGCCTTTTGCTTCTTTCCCTGCAGTGGGCAATCTTTCCAATTTTTCAACAGCTCGTCTATTTCTTCGCCGCTCCTCGTACGCGGGCGTCCTCGGGGTTCGGTTTCACCATCGAACAGATCCTTGCGTTTTCTCCACAGGTCATCGTCGCGAAGCCACCTTCGATGTCCCATGAACACGGTTTTCGAAGACCCGGGATCTCTATCTAGCTGGCGATACGTTGTGTCATCCATGCACCTGACGCATCCAGAAAATCCGTGGACCACCTGCCCCGTGACATATCCGTAACCGAGATAGTCGTGCACCGTCCCACGTATTGGCTGGCGTTTTCAACAGCGTGTCTAGCTCCTCTTTCAACAGCCCCAGATACAGATTGATGTCGTTCCCTGGTTGTTTCGGTCCTTCAATTAGCATACTCATGTGAATGTACTTCCTCTTCATGCACAACCAGGGGGGAAGGTTGTACATCCACACAAACACAGGCCAGGTGCTATGTGTGCTTCTCTGACTGCCAAACGGATTGACTCCATCGGTGCTCGCGCCCAGCACGATGTTCCTTGGATCGTTCCCAAATTCTAGGTCTTCGAAGTTCAACGCTTGCCACTGGCTCGCATCCTTAGGGTGACTCAGCATCTTGTCTTTTTTATCTATCTCCGGATCATTTGTGTCATCTTCTCGCTTCTTCTCCTCCCTATCCGCGTGCCAACGCAGGAGCTTTGCTACCTTAGGGTCCGCGAAATACCGCTGCAGACGAGGAGTGATCGGAAAGTACCACACCACTTTTCGAGGAGCTTTCTTCCTCTTCTTGTATCGAGTGACGCCGCACACCGGACATATGGTAGACTCCGCGTGCTCGTCCCGATAAATGATGCAATTGTTCATGCACACATGGTATTTCACGTGCGGTAAATCCAGAGGACACACGATTTTCTTCGCCTCCTCCAAACTGGTGGGGCACTTGTTCCCCTTGGGAAGACGTTCGTGCCAGAATGACATGTTCTCGTCGAAGCATGCGTCGGTCATTTTGTGTTTTACCTTCATCTCCAAAGCCATGAGCGTTACTTTCAGGCGGGTATCCTCGGGCCTGCATCCTTCATACAATGGAGTAACCGCGTCTAACTCAAGTTGATCCATCTTGGCTTTCTCTCGGGCGGCAGCTCTTGCGTTATCGGTCTGCTTGAGAAGCAGCTCTTGAATATGAGGGTCCTGCTCCCAGCCCATCGATGGTTCAGCGTCGTCTGCTCCGCCAGCATCATCATCTTCATGATCATGCCCGTCGTCTGCTCCGGCATCTTCCTCATCATCATGTCCTGCATCTTCTACATGATGACTGTGTACAGCATCACCGTCGTGATCATCTCCTGGGGATTCTTCGTCTTCTCGCCCGCCCGAGCCGCGGTGGTTGTCTTGCTGCCCTTCCTCATTTCTTGCCCGGCCCCCATGAACGACTTCGTAGTCATCTTCATCACCTTGCCACCGATAGCCATCCATGAAACCACGCAAGAGCAGGTGGTCCCGCACCTGCCTGGAATCCGGGTCCGCAATAAGGCTCTTCATCTTGCATCTTCGACACGGACATCTTATCTCCGTCTCGTTCTTTTGAAGCATCTCGGCCTTCGCGGACCTCAAAAACCTATTCACGATGCCTTCGGTCATCGTGCGCACCATGGTCGCCCTGCGGGGTAGAGCAAAACGATATTTTAGAACCAAGAAAAAATTTGCCATGACTTTCCCTAAAAATAGGACAAAAATGAATGCTTAATGCCAAAATTCTCACCGAAACGGAAATGAATCAACATTCCGGGAAAATATTGGCAACTATCGCATTTCAAATACCGGTACACCTCCAAACACAAACACATATGCAACACAACAAACCTATGCAACACCACAAACATACATAGATCTAGCTATAGGCCATAAAAATGCATGTGCACATTGTTTGTATGGAGAACAACATAAATATAGCTTCCCCCCATACTTACCTACCAAAACAAGGTAATTTAACCACTTAATTTGAATGAATATATGGTGGAAATGAGGTGGAAAAGAGGAGGGACCAGAGAGGAGAGGAAGTAGAGAGAATGAAGAAGTGGGGGGGGAAAGTGAGTGTGGTAGAGAGGCTGTCCAAAATATCTAGTTGCTGCCCGCATACTAATGGCGCACCAGATACTAATGCGCCATTAGTAATCAAGGTCACTAATGGCACATTTAAAGTTGCTGCGCCATTAAAAGTTTTGCAAAAAAAACATACTAATGGCGCACTTCCGCACAGTGCGCCATTACTAGTTCAAACTAGTAATGGCGCACTTTGGGAAAGTGCGCCATTAGTAGTTTTGTAAAAAACAGAATAAAAAATATCATAAAAAAAAGACCATTAATGGCGCACTTTACTGCTGGTGCGCCATTACTATTTACAACTAGTAATTGCGCACTATTAATAGATGCGCCATTAGTATGTTTGGACAGGCGCGCTAGTTAAAAAAAAATTCTTGATACTAATGGCGCACTCCGGGCAAGGTGCGCCATTAGTACATCGAACTCTAATGGCGTATCTGTTGCAGGTGCGCCATTACTATATACTAATGGCGCACTTGCTGTATGGTGCGCCATTAGTATCAATTTCATCTATAGCCCTTTTCCTAGTAGTGCCTTTGTCCCCCACTGTCAAAGTTAGGTGAAGACCACTGTTCATATACTGTTCATGCACTGTTGCAACTACCACCAAATTTACACTTTTACCCTCCTCTACGTTGACACCTGTCGGTGACCCCCTTTGAGCTATAAAAGGAGGCCCATGCACAACGTAGAGGGGGTTCGAAACCTAGACAACTCTCTCGCTCGCTGTAGCTAGTACTGTAGCTCTTCAAGCTCCCGAGCTCAAGAGCTCAATACAACCTAAGCAGGAGTAGGGTTTTATGCGTCCGCGCGGCCCGAACCTGGGTAAACTGCCCGCGTGCGCTCCTCGATCTGCTCTCCGTGCTCCCTCCGCTCCCTTACCGCAACGTAGAAGGGGCTCCGGTCCCATAGGTGTTCGTGGGAGGACAGTTTCCCCCGACAGGGGTCCTATTGGAAACTAAGGGGTATTAAGGCCTCCTTTTAATAGAGTACCGGACCAGAGAATTAACACTTAGTGAATACATGAACTCCTCAAACTACGGTCATCACCGGGAGTGGTCCCGATTGTTGTCACTTCGGGGTTGCCGGATCATAACACATAGTAGGTGACTATTGACTTGCAAGATAGGATCAAGAACTCACATATAGTCATGAAAACATAATAGGTTCAAATCTGAAATCATGGCCCTCGGGCCCTAGTGACAAGCATTAAGCATAGCAAAGTCATAGCAACATCAATCTTAGAACATAATGGATACTAGGGATATAACCCTAACAAAACAAAGTCGATTAGATCGTAAATCTCATCCAACCCATCACCGTCCAGCAAGCCTACGATGGAATTACTCACGCACGATGGTGAGCATAATGGAATTGGTGATGGAGGAAGGTTGATGATGACGACGGCAACGATCTCCACTCTCTGGAGCCCCGAACGGACTCCAGATCAGCCCTCCCGAGAGAGATTAGGGCTTGGCGGCGGCTCCGTATTGTAAAACGCGATGAATCCTTCTTCCTGATTTTTTTTCTCCCCGAAAGTGAATATATGGAGTTGGGGTTGAGGTCGGTGGAGTGTCAGGGGGCCCACGAGAGAGGGGGGCGCGCCCAGGGGGGTGGGCACGGCCCCACCCTTGTGGGCAGGGTGTGGCCCCCCCGGTCTTGAATCTTTCGCCAGTATTTTTTATATATTCCAAAAATATTCTCTGTTGATTTTCAGGTCATTCTGAGAACTTTTATTTCTGCACAAAAATAACACCATGGCAATTCTGCTGAAAACAACGTCAGTCCGGGTTAGTTCCATTCAAATCATGCAAGTTAGAGTCCAAAACAAGGGCCAAAGTGTTTGGAAAAGTAGATACGTTGGAGACGTATCAGATACCAAGCGAACCCTAAAGAATGTCATCCTAAGGCTGTGAAAAGGATAGTGAGATACTTGATTCATACACCAAATTTTGGCATTTGGTATCCTAAGAGGTCCTCTTTTGATCTTGTTGCCTACTCCGATTCGGACTATGCTGGTGAAAAGGTTGATAGAAAGTCCACTTTGGGTACATGTCAATTTCTTGGTAGATCTCTTGTGTCTTGGTCCTCCAAGAAAGAAAACTCAATGTCCTTATCCACCGCCGAAGCAGAATACATTGCCGCTGGTTCATGTTGTGCTCAATTACTATGGATGACCCAAACTCTTAAAGATTATGGGATCTATGTGGAACATGTTCCATTGCTTTGTGACAATGAAAGTGCTATTAATATTTCTCATAACCCCATGCAACATTCTCGAACTAAGCATATTGAAGTTTGTCATCATTTCATTCGAGATCATGTTGCTAAGGGTGATATCAATCTTAAACATGTTCGCACCGATAAGCAATTAGCGGATATATTTACTAAACCACTTGATGAGAAAGTGTTTTGCAGGTTGAGAGGTGAATTGAACATTATTGATGCTTCAAACTTGGAGTAGGAACTCCATTTGGATACATGCAAGACATGAGCCTTTAACTAATCCTTGATATTTCTCTTATGATGTTGATCATGTGTCTTGGATATTTGTACCCTTGCATGTTATCTTACCCTTGTAGGTACTTGGATGAATCTAAATCCATGGGATTGCAACTCACTCACATCTTGAGCAATCTCTAAATCACCAAGTCCCTACACCGTGGTGGTTGAAGACAAGGAAGCAGGAAACCCCTCAATATATCCTTTGACAATTTCTATATATCAAATTTCATTTGGTATTAAGTTTTCATGATTGTCATTTTGGATACACAAGTACTCTTCCTTGCAAATCTAACCCATGTAGGTAGATGAACTCAAATCCAAGTGGTGCTCCTAATTCTCGATGAGCTACATCAACCTTGAGCATCCCACACAAGTTCAACTACATGATCAAGATCAACACCACCACCCAAGGTATGTTATTCCATCTTAGAGAAGCTTTACCCCAAGACATGGGTCAAAGAAGCTCAACAAGATGAGAATACATTTAAATGCTTGAACGAAAAATGGCAACCCCATTTTGAGCTTAAAGAATGAGTATGACCTATGATCAAGTGTCTTCGCTTGACTCCTAGGTCAATATACTCAAACATAGGTGACTTTGTCGCCGACCAATTCTAGATGAAGTTCTCTAGTGTTTCTCTAAGTTTGTGCATTTGTTCCTTGCATTTTGTTCCCCTTCTTTTAAAACAAAAAAAAAACTTCATCTAGATTTTATTTTCTCTATTTTGTCTTGCATTTTATGCATCCAATTCATTGCGAATCTTTTAGTTAATTCCTTGCGAATCTTTGTGAGATCTTATTTGCCTAGTGAGCTGAGATGAAATATTGTTTTCTCTGTGTTGAACTCGGACCAACCGATTTGCCTCTTTCGGTCAAACCGAACCATCTTGGTGCCACCGAAGAAAATAACTCGGTGTAACCGATTTCAATATTGAGGAGACAATTTGTCATTTGCATCCTGCATATTTTTTCCAGCTCCACTCAATGATTCTTGTCCTCTACCAGCATCACATTATATATATATATATATATATATATATATATATATATATATATATATATTGCTCTGCTCTGCGACTCAAGGACCAAACCTATTTTGACACACACTCTAGAAGATCCCTTCTTGGAAATTGATGTCAAAGGGGAAGAGAGAGTTCACATCAAAGCTTAAGGGGAAGAGAGAGTTCACATGAGAAAGGAATCACATGCCCCAGATGCTTGGTGTTCAAGAGGAGAGAAGTTACATGTCTTTAAGAGGGGAAAGACATGTCTATGTTATTGATCTGATCTGTTTTGCTCTGATTCTGTTTCCCTACTTTCTTCCATTATCCAATATAAGATTCAGGGGGAGAAAGGCTGCTAGGGAAGAAAGTCTTTGAATTCATTGCATATCTTTTACCTTTGGGAACATGTCTGTATTCTAGAGTACCCAATACTCACTCTCTACATGTTATCCCAATCTTAGAACTCTTGTGGGCTTGTGGCTCTTTTGTTGCTCTGTCTAGTAGATGTACCTGTGTTATCTAACCTTGTTTACTCAGGTTCATCCCTTCATAAGCCATCTCAAGATCACAAGGTAAGTATATGCATCACACTCATGTCCATGAAGATTTCTTGATAATGTACATATTGTTTGCAAGAAGGAATCATGAACATGAGGATACACTTCATATCATTTGCTCTGATGCATATAGCCAAGATACATGTAACTCATTGCTTGCTATGTCATGTCTATGCTTTCACATGCTCTTGTATTCCATATTTACATGATTGCATACATGTAGGGGGAGCCTATGCATGTTACATGTCCCTCCAAAGCTTTACTTGTTATTCTTCATATCATTATCTAAAGCTTTGATGTATGTTGTCATCAATTACCAAAAAGGGGGAGATTGAAAGCACAAGTGCTCCCTGGGTGATTTTGGTAATTAATGTCAACATATCTCTTGTTGGACTAATGTTTTAATCTAGTATATTTCAGACAAGTTCAACAAATGGAGTGGCATGGACTAGAGGATGTGGAACCCCTTCAAGATGATAAGGACAAATGATTGGCTCAAGCTCAAAGCTCATGACTCTAAATTTTCTATTTTAGTGATCCAAGATCACATTGATTAAATAGGAAAGCCAATTCTATTAAAAGGGGATGAGGTGTTGCTTAATGGCTTGCTTGTTCAAAGTGCTTAGTGATATGCTCCAAAACCCTCAGCCACTTCCTCACATCCACATATGTCCCAAACCAAAAGTCAAACTCGGCCCTACCGAAAAATTCTATCCTGCGGCACCAAGTTCATTTGACATAGCCACTGCCAAAACCCTAATCGTTTTGGTCTCACCGATAGGGATCTCGGCCTCACCGAGATGGGATTGTAAACTCTCTATTGTATGTTGCAATATTTTCGGTCTAAATGAGATGAGGGATCGGTTCCACCGAGTTCGCAATGCACACTCTCTGTTTCCCCATCGTAATGTTTTGGTCCCACCGAAACGAGCAAATCGGTCCCACTGAGTTTGCCTAACCAACTCTCTGTGTGCTTATTACCAAAATTGGTATTACCGAGTTTGTGTAATCGGTCTCACCGAGATTACGTTATGCCCTAACCCTAATGAAATCGGTCCCACCGAGTTGATCATATCGGTCCCACCGAAATGCCTAATAGTCACATTATGAACTAAATCGGTCTGACCGAGTTCTCTGACTCGGTCCCATTGAGATTGATAAATTGTGTGTAACGGTTAGATTTTGTGTGGAGGCTATATATACCCCTCCACCCACTCTTCACTCGTGGAGAGAGCCATCAGAACATACCTACACTTCCTTTACTCACTGTTCTGAAAAAGAACCACCTACTCATGTGTTGAGACCAAGATATTCCATTCCTACCATATGAATCTTGATCTCTAGCCTTCCCCAAGTTGCTTTCCACTCACATCATGTTTCAACCAAATCCAAATCTGTGAGAGAGAGTTGAGTGTTGGGGAGACTATCATTTGAAGCACAAGAGTAAGGAGTTCATCATCAACACACCGGCTACCTTTTGGAGAGTGGTGTCTCCTAGATTGGATAGGTGTCACTTGGGAGCCTCCAACAAGTTTGTGGAGTTGAACCAAGGAGTTTGTACGAGCAAGGAGATCGCCTACTTCGTGAAGATCTACCCTAGTGAGGCAAGTCCTTCATGGGCGATGGCCATGGTGGGATAGATAAGGTTGCTTCTTCGTGGACCCTTCGTGGGTGGAGCCCTCCGTGGACTCGCGCAGTCGTTACCCTTCGTGGGTTAAAGTATCCATCAACGTGGATGTACGATAGCACCACCTATCGGAACCACGCGTAAAAAATCTCTGTGTCTTCACTTGCGTTTGCATTCTCGAAACTCCTCCCTTTACCTTCATATGCAATTGATTTACATTCCGCTGCTACACTCTTAGGATTGCATGTGTAGGTTTATTGCTTGATTTGTGCTAAGTTGCTAAAATCTGCCAAGAACTAAATTTGGGAAAAGGCTAGGTTTTAGTTTTGTCAAGTAGTCAAAGTTGCATGCTTTACTTTCCAATACCCACATACTCTTGTTATGCATGCTTGATGTGTATTGTGAATGTTAAATATGTGCTAAATCTCCACCTAAAGTTAAGTAATATTAAAAGTTGCCACTTTTCTTGCTAGGAGTCTATTCACCCCCCTCCCCTCTAGACACCTCTTCTCGATCCTTTCAATCCTCCGCATCAAGGTACTCATCACTAGGAGTAAGAGGAGTGAATAGAGGAGGATTTGATCGTGGGGTTACCTTGACCTTGCTAGGAGAATTTTGGTCCTCTCCATGTTCTACCACGGCCTTTGCCATTAGGCACTTGTGTGCGTTGCCCTTGTAGTCTTTCATATAGTTGTAGGTGACAACTTCACCACTCTTGTTTACTAATCTCAAAGTGTTTTCGGAATCTTTAGCAACTCCGGCAACACCACTAACATCATCTAGATTGGATTCTTCCTGAGCAACCATTGCTTTCACATCTATGTTCTTGAGCTTTAAGTTCAAGGGGTTTGGTAACTTTTTCTTGGCAAAGGTCTTGGGAAAACTTGGTTTATCTTCTCACTTCTCATAGGGGCAATCGTTGGAGAAGTGGTTTGTTTCTTCACAGTCGTAACATGTTCTCACTTTCTTCTTCTGGAATCTTCCTTTGAATTTTCCCGCGCTAAACTTCTTGATAAAGAGGGAAATGTCTTCATATGAAGGGCTCTCATCGGAGTCAATCTCATCACCATCTTCATCCTCATCATATTCTTCATCACTTTGCTCTTCTCCATATACATGATTGGCCTTCAATGCAAGATTGATTTTTGATGTTGAGGTACCATGCATGGCAAGATGTTTTGTAGCATTTGCCTTTGACTCTTCAAAGAGTTGGAAAGTGGATATGATGTCATCTGGAGTCATCTCCTTGAATCCATGGTGTTGTCTTATGTCCCACACCATTTGGTGATGATACGGAGCAAGAGCATGAAGCAACTTGTCCATGAGAAATCGCTTAGTCAAATTGAATCCATCTTGTGTCTTGTCACACTCACATGACTCGATGTAGGCAGTGAGAGCCATGAGACGCTCAAGGAGTTGCTTGGGAGATTCACCTTTCTCCATACAAAAGTTTTGCAAGTGTCCCTTGGCAATTTCATATTGAGCAAGCCGTAGAGTGGTGGTATCGGTCTTGGTCCTCACAATGCTATCCCATAATTCTTTGGCACTTGTGATATGTATGTATGGTCTCCTTTGCTTGTCAGTCATACCTCTCCTTATGCACATGATTGCAGTGTCGTCGAGATTCTTGTTATATACCTCTCTTGGAGAAAGATTCTTCGGATCAATAGCCTGGTAGCCATACTCCAAGATCTCCAACATCTCATCATTTCCATATCAAAGATGATCCTGCATAGCAACTCTCCACAAAGCAAAATCGGTAGTGTCATCAAGTAAAGGAGGTGTGCCTTATGGGTTTTACTTTGGTTTCTCTATTTGAGGTCTTGCATAAAGCCAAGGAACACTAGAGTGTTCATTACTAGGAGGTTGTTAACCAAGTGAAGGAGTAGCACAGCTGGCCTCGATGCCGCACCACCAGAAAGTGGTGCAAGCATCGTGGTTAGTCTGGCTAGTCTCATTTGGACCAAGGCCTCAAGAGAAGCATCATGCTCCTCCTTTTGCTTAGCAAGCGCCCGTTCCAAATCTTCAGAAGTGAAGGACTTGACTTCCGTGGAAGCCACGTCCGTACTCTTCGGATCCACAACAAGGGGAGTCCCATCGGGGTTCATCTCGCTGTAGGGCGGTTAAGCCACAAGAATAGGGCACGAGGCTTTGATACCAATTGAAATGATCGAGATGGCCCTAGAGGGGGGTGAATAGGTACAATTACAAATTTGAATTGTTACTTAGCAATTTTAGGCAATAATGCAGAATATGAAAGTGAGCCTAATAATTGCAAGTAAGATGCTAAGCAAGGTAAGCTAGTAACACAAGTATGTAAGTAAGCAAGCACGATAAGATATAAGTAAGAACTAAGAGACAAGTAACCACAAGTAGAAAATTAAGGTTAGGAATAACCGCAACTTCGAGAGACGAGGATGTATGCCGATGTTCACTTCCTTGGAGGGAAGCTACGTCACTTTTAGAGAGGTGGGTGTTACCACGAAGGCACACCAACGCCACGAAGGCTCACCCTATTCTCTCTTTGAGATATCACCACGAAGGTGATTCCCAACCACTAGTGCACTAGTAGAAAACATGGCTTTGGTTCGGGCCTGGCAAGCCCATTAGTCCCGGTTCACTCATGAACCGGGACCCATGGGGGCATACGTCCCGGTTCGTTTGCCCAGGGGGGCGGCCGGGCCTCGTTGGGCATCTGTCCCGGTTGGTCTGGACCCATTTGTCCCGGTTCCGGGCACGAACCGGGACCAATGGGCCTGCTCCTGGCCCACACCCATTGGTCCCGGTTCGTGGCTGGAACCGAGACTAAAGGCCCCACTTCTGTCTCGGTTTCTCTAACAAACCGGGACCAATTGGTTGCCTATATATACCCCATCACCGGCGAGCAGAGCACTCCACACTGCTCTGTTTTTTCTAGCCGGCGAGTGGAGAGCTCTAGCTCACCTCCCATGCATATATATATATATATATATATGCACATGAGGTGTACGATGAAATGCCCGAGCCACACTAGTTAAGCTTTCTCCTCTCGAAGCTCGAACTCCAAGCTCCATTTTCTCCGAGATTTGGCTAGGTTTAGCGGTCCATCATATCCCATCCCCGTCTTCACCGCCATCGATCGCCCGCGCCGATCTCGTCGCCGGCACCACCGTGGTGAGCTATGCATGTACTTTGAATATAATGTGATGATGAACTTATATTAATTTGAGTGGAAACGTATCCATGATGTTCTGTAATGGTTTCTGACACTTAATTATATATAAATGCAAGCAGATGAACCGGCAATGGATGTACGGTGACAGACGCACCTCCGGGTACATTAATGGCATGCATAATTTTCTCGAAGTGGCTAAGGCAAACAAGCAGAGTGGTTTTATGTGTTGTCCATGCACTATCTGTGGGAATACGAGGTCTTACTCTGACACGAAAACCCTTCACACACACCTGCTTTATAACGATTTCACGCCACACTATTATGTTTGGACCAAGCACAGAGAAATAGGGGTTATGATGGAAGACAATGAATAAGAAGAGGATGATGACAACTATGTGCCCCCGGAATACGGTGATGCTGCAACGGGGGAAGCTGCTGAAGGTCAAGAGGAACCAGACGATGTTGTGCCCGATGATGATCTCCGCCGGGTCATTGTTGATACAAGGAGACAGTGCGAAAGTGAAAAGGAGAAGTTGAAGTTCGATCGCATGTTGGAGGATTACAAAAAAGGGTTGTACCCCAATTGCGAAGATGGCAACACGAAGCTCGGTACCGTACTGGAATTGCTGCAGTGGAAGGCAGAGAATGGTGTGCCTGGCAAAGGATTTGAGAAGCTACTAAAAATATTGAAGAAGAAGCTTCCAAAGGATAACGAATTGCTCGACAGTACGTACGCAGCAAAGAAGGTTGTATGCCCTCTAGGATTGGAGGTGCATAAGATACATGCATGCCCTAATGACTGCATCCTGTACCGCGGTGCATACGAGGATTTGAACGCATGCCCGGTATGCGGTGCCTTGTGGTATAAGATTAGACGAGATGACCCTGGTGATGTTGACGGCGAGCGCCCAAGGAAGAGGGTTCCTGCCAAGGTGATGTGGTATGCTCCTATAATACCACGGTTGAAACGTCTGTTCAGAAACAAAGAGCATGCCAAGTTGATGCAATGGCACGCAGAGGACCGTAAGAAAGGCGGGAAGTTGAGAGCACCCGCTGACGGGTCGCAGTGGAGAAAAATCGAGAGAACGTACTGGGAGGAGTTTGCTGGTGACGCAAGAAACGTAGGGTTTGGTTTAAGCGCGGATGGCATTAATCCTTTTGGGGAGCAGAGCAGCAATCACAACACCTGGCCCGTGACTCTATGTATCTATAACCTTCCTCCTTGGCTGTGCATGAAGCGGAAGTTCATTATGATGCCAATATTCATCCAAGGTCCTAAGCAACCCGGCAACGACATTGATGTGTACCTAAGGCCATTAGTTGAAGAACTTTTACAGCTGTGGAATGGACGAGGTGTACGTGTGTGGGATGAGGCCAACCAGGAGGAATTTGACCTACATGTGTTGCTGTTTGTAACCATCAATGATTGGCCTGCTCTCAGTAACCTTTCAGGACAAACAAACAAGGGATACCACGCATGCACCCATTGTTTAGATGACACCCAAAGTATATACCTGGACAGATGCAGGAAGTATGTGTACCTGGGACATCGTCGATTTCTTCCGACCAACCATCAATGTCAAAAGAAAGGCAAGCATTTCAAAGGCAAGGCAGATCACCGCAAGAAGCCCTCCATGCGTACCGGTGATCATGTACTTGCTATGGTCAATGATTTACAGGTAATCTTTGGAAAGGGTCCCGACGGACTATCTGTTCCGAATGACACTGCGGGACGCGCACCCATGTGTAAGAAGAAATCTATATTTTGGAACCTACCCTACTAGAAAGACCTAGAGGTCCGCTCTTCAATCGACGTGATGCACGTGACAAAGAACCTTTGCGTGAACCTGCTAGGCTTCTTGGGCATGTATGGGAAGACAAAAGATACACCGGAGGCACGAGAGGACCTGCAACGTTTGCACGAAAAAGATGGAATGCCTCCAAAGCAGTATGAAGGTCCTGCCAGCTACGCTCTTACCAAAGAAGAGAAGGAAATCTTCTTTGCATGCTTGCTCAGTATGAAGGTCCCGTCTGGCTTCTCGTCGAATATAAAGGGGATAATAAATATGGCAGAGAAAAAGTTCCAGAACCTGAAGTCTCATGACTGCCACGTGATTATGGCGCAACTGCTTCCGGTTTCACTGAGGGGGCTTCTACCGGAAAACGCCCGATTAGCCATTGTGAAGCTATGTGCATTCCTCAATGCAATCTCTCAGAAGGTGATCGATCCAGAAATCATACCAAGGCTAAGGAGTGATGTGGCGCAATGTCTTGTCAGTTTCGAGCTGGTGTTGCCACCATCCTTCTTCAATATCATGACGCATGTCCTAGTTCATCTAGTCGACGAGATTGTCATTCTGGGCCCCGTATTTCTACACAATATGTTCCCCTTTGAGAGGTTCATGGGAGTCCTACAGAAATATGTCTGTAACCGCGCTAGGCCAGAAGGAAGCATCTCCATGGGCCATCAAATAGAGGATGTCATTGGGTTTTGTGTTGACTTCATTCCTGGCCTTAAGAAGATTGGTCTCCCTAAATCGCGGTATGAGGGGAGACTGACTGGAAAAGGCACGCTTGGAGGGGACTCAATAATATGTAGGCACGAGCATTCTTGGTCTGAAGCACACTACATAGTTCTACAGAGCTCTACCTTGGTGACCCCGTATGTCGATGAACACAAGAATAGTCTGCGCAGCAGGCCCACTTAGGCCCACATGCATGTAAAGAGAGGTTAGGCCCGTAAGCCTGCTTTAGAGAGGAGCTCGAAAGCTCAGGCGCACCGCACCTTATAAACAGGTGTGGCTCTCTCACAGCTAGCGAGGTGGGACTAAAATCCCACCACCACGCCGCTGTGCAAGGCCTTTGGTTTCGGTTAGTAGAATGAACCGGGACTAAAGAGGGGCATTGGTCCCGGTTCGTGGCACCAACCGAGACCATGCCACCCTTTAGTCCTGGTTGGTGTTACCAACCGGGAGCAAAGGTCCCAGTTTCCCGCCCTTTGGGCTGCTGAAAAGAGACCTTTTGTCCCGGTTGGTGGCACCAACCGGGACTAAAGGGGGCATTGGTCCCGGTTGGTGCCAAGAATCGGGACCAAAGGCTTTCCTATATAAGCCCACACTTAGCAGTTTTTCCATTCACAGTTCTTCTTCCCCCCGACGCCGCGCCGAACAGCACGACGCCGCCAGGCTGCCAGACCTGCCCTCGACCTCGCTCTCGCCGATGCCCTCGCCGGTGCCTTGCCCCGGCCCGCCCCCGCCGTCCGCCGCCCCACCGTCGCTGTCCGCGCGTCGCCCCTGCTCCCCGGCCGGCCCGCCCCCGCCGTCCGCCGCGCCACCGCCGTCGTCCGCGCGTCGCCCCTGCCCCGGCCCCTGCCCTCGCCACGCCGGCCCCTGCCCCGGCCCGCGCCCCCCACCATCTTCGTTGTCGCCGCCGCCGCCACAGGTGCTCAGGGCATTTTTTCTTCA
>LR738714.1:752884581-752931490 GCA_902687465.1 Secale cereale
TGATGTAATTTTGTCGATATACCCCCCCCCCTTCCCCGATAACTTCGACATGAGGGGGTCGATCGATCTACCCCCTCCCTGATAACATTTTTTCTACATATATGTCGTTGTTGTCGATATACCCCCTCCCCCGATAACTTCGACATGAGGGGGGGTCGATCTAGCTACCCCCTCCCCAACATGAGGGGGGTTGACTAATATGATTTCTTGTTGTGATTAGCTAGCTAGGTCTACATTTGCCACTAATATATCCGTCTGTCATGTTTGTATAATAATTGCCATGTCGTAATATTTGCAGAAACTATCGAGATATGACGAGATGAGGTAGCAGAACAGGAGTTGGGGGACATAATCGCAGACGGAGCTGCTGTCGAAATGTATATCAACGTCGACTACGATGGTCATTTGGAAGGACATGGTGATGAAGAAGCAGGCTACGGTGATAGAATGGAGGAGGAAACACATGATTATGATGGCTCCGGTGACCGATTACCGGTGGAAGAAGGACACTGTGATGACGGCTCCGGTGACCGAACAGTCCGGCCAGGTATATATATATTAATTAAGCATGTGCTCACACTATAGCTAATTGATGGATTGATTGTTTTGGTATATATGTACACGTATTAACTCTCTTCTTTCTTCTTTTCTAGCCCTCCGGATCAAGCCAAAGTTCGGTAAGGACACGAGGCCCGAAGAAAAGGTTGCGCCAGGATGAAAAGTTCATCATCGAAGAAATCGGGTGCGATGGCCTACCGAGTAAACCCATCAAGGCCAAGGATGCATTTTCTGCTCAGTGCGGGGTTTTTGTTAGGGACATGATCCCGATCAGTATCCACCTATGGTACAAGCCTAAGAATGAAGACCCTCAGGTGTCTTATGTCAACGATATGCAGAAAAATGATCTTTGAACCGCGCTGAAGGCCAATTTCACCCTACTGCCAGAGGAGGATCCGTAGAAGCAGACACCAGTTATAGAGCAATTTGTCATGGAGGCCGCTCTTAAGAAGATGGGGGAACTATTCAGGAGGTGGAAGAATGAGCTGAATGCAAAGTTTGTCGAAAAAAACAAGACTACAGAATTCACCGGCCGGTTTGAGAAGATCAGAGATCACTGGGACGCATTTGTGGCCCACAAGAAATCGAAAAAGAGTAAGCAGATGTCAGAGAGAAACAAGAAAAATGATGCGAAGAAGAAGTATCACCATCGCATGGGGTCAGGTGGCTACCTCAAAGACCGGTCGTTGTGGGCCAAGGCCGAGAATGACCTGCTTGCCAAAGGGGTCGAACCACAAACATTACACTGGCCATGCCGTTCAAGGACTTGGTTCTTTGGAGTTGGGGGAACCTTGGACCCTGTAACAGGGAAGTGCGTTTGGACGGAGGAGCAACTTGCAATACCCATCAAAAAACTTCAGTTATATATCGAAGTAGCGCAGCAAGGGACGTTCGTTCCCTACAGAGAGAACGACGAGCTCACAATGGCCCTCGGGAATCCTGAGCACCCTGGATGGACACGAGGCACGCCAGGCTCCCTTTAGTGGAAGGCCAGGTTTCCCGACGCAGGCGGTTACAAATGTCGGGAGAGGAAGAAGAAAGTGGATGAGAGCACTTTGCAGGCACTGCACGCAAGAGTAAAAGTGTTAGAGGACGAACAAGAAGTAGCTCGCAGCAAGCGATTTGCCGAAGCTACCCCCGAAGCTACCCCGCCATCTCAGCGGAAAAGCAGTGTCGCTTCCACCGAGCTGCCTGAGGAGCCTGTCTTCACGGCTCCTACTAGCTACCCCGTGGATGCTGTCACGGAGTCTCAACATTGCCACCTTATGACGCAATGGCTGCAACTGAAAGTCAAGGCGGCTATAGGCTCTGTTTTTCCTTCTGAACCCGGTGCAACTTTTCACTACCGTCCGATTCCAGAAGGATATGCTAGGGTGATGGTGAATCAAATAACGGAGGGGTTTGAGGATCTCAAGCTTGACCACCCTACCGGTGAAGGGGAGACTCGGCTGGGTTCTTCCCTGAAGACTCCATGCCTATGGCGGAAGGACCTCATCAACCTTGTGAATAGGACGCCTCTGGCGAGTCAGTGCACTCCGCCTCCTCCTCCGCCTCCTCCTCCAACAAGGGATCAGCGCACTCCGCCTCCTTCTCCGGGTGATCAGGCGCGTGGCGGCACTCCGCCTCCTTCTCCGCCTGCGCTGGCGCGTCCTACCAGCCCGCCTACTCCTCCGCCTCATCAGCAAGGCGTGAAGAGAGCCGCCGACGCTCCTGCTGCTCCGGCGCGTGGTAGCACCCCGCCTCCTCCTCCGCCTCGTAAGCAACAAAAGAAGGCAGCCGCTGGGACTGCTCCGGTGTCTAGCAGTACAACCAGAGGCAGGAGGCAATATAGATACGGTCCATCTCTCAGGCCCTTAGAGAAGTTAGCATACGAGAGGACCGACGAGGATAATGCGGAGATCTGTAAAGCCGAAGTGAAGGACTTTCTGCAAAGAAACCTCCACCTCCAAAGTAGAAGATAGATCCGGTGAGAGCGAAGCGCACTATTGATGCCATGAAGAAACTACCACCGTCTCCGTCGATAACCAAATATGAGCGCATTATTCAAAAGTCATATGTCGAAGCATCGCGGTCAAGAAGTAATTGTAGTGATCACAGGTTAGCACAAAAAAAAGTGGGAAACAAATTCCCCAGCTCGGCGAACAAGAGAACCAATCATGCCCCCCCCCCCCGCTCAAGGTGCCTAGCGACATCGTCCCTCATCATCCGGGGATGGCGCCTGGTACCAATCTTGGAGATTACCTGACCGATGATGTAGTTCTTGATGTGTTAGAGGTGGATGATCACAAATACCGGTACGGGAAGCCTCTCATCAAAGATGTCCAAACTCTAACCATGATGATGCGAAGATTGCATGACTGGTACATGGAAACCTGCAGAGACTCTGGTGGCCAGGATACTCTGATGCTGAAAGTTAAAGAGGACCACGACCTCGTTGGAATTGATATGTTGTCTATTACATTTGAGGAGTTCTTCCAGTTTTTCAATCAGAAGGCCCTCGATAAACCAACGATCACTTGCTACTGTCTGTAAGTACTAGTTCTGTCATTAATTAAGTCTCTATATATAGCTCAGCTCTTCATTGCAAGTATACTTCATTGCAAGTATATATAATTATCCTCACTATATTATGCAGATTGAAGATCGTCGAATGTATAAAAGCTGATATCTATGATATTGGGTTCATTAACACAAATCTAATAGATGAATATCAGGTTAAACTTCATGCCAAAGAAACCGAGGCCAACTTGCTACAATCATTGGTAATAAATCAAAACAAAGATAAAATACTCTTTCCTTACAACTTCCAGTGAGTGTTACTGTCTTGTGCATATTCGATTTCCCTTAATTATATATTACTCAAGGTTATAGTAATTAATGTAATTGATGAGTTATATGCATGCGTGCGCAGGTTCCACTATATTCTCCTAGAGATTAAGCTTGAGGAGGGACTAGTAACCGTCTTAGACTCGAGACGAAAAAATCCCGAGACCTTTGTGGACATGTCTAACATGCTCAACAAGTAAGTTCAATCGTTCATTACCGCACCATATCGGCAACTTTGTTCATTTCCTAATATAAAGTAATTGTTTTCTTTGTCTCGCAGGGTTTGGAAAGACTTCACCAAAAAAGTTTCGACACTGCCGCGGGAACTGTGATGGATTTACTCGAAAGTAAGTACTACTAGCTAGCTAGTTTCGCGCATCTCCCGTTGACTCTAGCTATTCTTTCATCAATGCCATTTATACTGCTTCATTATCAGTTTGATTAACCTCTATTTCTTGTAAAGTGCTTGTGGCAGGAAGCCGGAAATAATTACTGTGGATACTACATCTGCGAGTTCATCTACAACGCGACGGCCAAGAATAGGCGGAGCTACTCTAAAAGACAATTTGATGTGCGTAAGCAAAAATATTCACAATTTTATTTTATTACCATCATTTCTGTTGAGTTTAATTCATATTTATATGTATTGACCCCCTTCTTCAAATTAGATGTGGCAGATGCGGGATGAACTCCTACCACAAGATCGCATACGGGCAATTCAAGAGGAATTGGCGAGATTCTTTCTTGACCACGTCATCAATAAAGCCAGAGAATACCATCCAGAAGTTGAGTTAAGATGTTAGGGAATTGTAAGAGATCTTATATTGTATGTATGTAGCCAGTAGCGTCGAATAGATATACGAAAACTTGTTGTTTGACCAATCTCTCTCGGAGAAGGAGAGAGGTCGATCTTCTGTACTTAATGGTTTCCTTCATTTGCTTACTAGCTAGCGTGTCGAGTCCTCGGATCTATACGTATATACATAATACGTAGCGTCGACCAAGCACGGAGATAAGAGAGGACACTTCTCTCTATTAGCGGGCTAAAACAATATATGAAACCCCTAAATTAACCCTACAAAACCCCCAAACCACCTCCCCCTTTCAGAAAAAAAAAAACAAAAACCCTAGCCACTGAACTGCTCACGCGTGGAAGCTTATTTGTCCCGGTTGGTGCTACCAACCGGGACAAAAGGCCCCCCTGCCTGGGCAAGCCGTAGTGGCCACGTGGAGGCCTATCTGTCCCGGTTGGTATAAGAACCGGGACAAATGGTCTAGGGCATTTGTATCGACCATTTAGTCCCGGTTCCCCAACCGGGACAAATGGCCCTTACGAACCGGGACAAATGGCCCTTTTTCTACTAGTGGTGGTAGACCTTTAGGTGGCCTCCAAACCCTCACACACTTTCCGGGGGTAATCACAACGTTTGGTTCCTCTCCGAATGACTCCTACCACCTAGGAGTCTCCAACCTCCAAGAGTAACAACAACGATGGGAAAAGCTCAAGACATGCTCAAATCACAAATTCCTTTGGTGCAAAGAAGGGGAGGGAGTGGATCTATCACTTGGGTGGACAACTTCTCTCAAATGCTTTCAAATCCTTTGGGGATCTAAGATTTCGTGTATGAGAGTGAGAGAGAGAGAGAGTGAAATGTGTTCTTGGGTAAGCTGAGAGTGAATGGTCAACCATATCCTGTGGGAGGAGAAGGCTATATATAGTCATAGTGTAAAACAGACTGTTGTGCCACTCAATGTACTGCCAAGGTCGGACGTCCGGACAACACCGGACGTCGGTGGCACAGATAGGACCGGACGTCCGCTAGAACCGCCGGTCGTCCGGAGCCTGGGATTCACCAGGCCAGGCCACAAAGTGCATCAGATACACAACCATCGGACGTCCGGTGACCGGACGTACAGAGGTGTCCAGAAATCCGCTATTTTCATTCTGTAAAGGTGCACCGGACATCCGGAGTGTGCCAGAAGTCCGGTAGGCAATGAGGGGCCGGGCGTACGGAATGTGCCGGTCGTCCGGTGAGGAATGGAAAACCGCCATTTTCTTCTGTGGTGATACACCGGACATCCGGAGAGTGCCGGACGTCCGATAGACTGTGAAGGGCCGGACGTCCATAGAGTTCCGGACGTCCGGTGATAACAGAGCACAAAAGCTCAGTTTCACACCAGATCATTGTGCACATAATAGTAGAATAGTTAGGGTTGAAGTAGAGATGTTGTGAGAGGATACTTTGTGGGTTTTGAGCAAGTCTTTCACGAAATCCAATGGTCTCGTCTAAATAGTGCGGGATCCCTACACTCAAGAACAAACCGAAAAAGTGCCAAAGCTATTGTCTTGTATATCCGCTCTTAAGTGATATAAATGTGTCTGTATACATGATCCAAACACGCCCTTGAGATATAATCCTAAGATAAACTTGATAAAATGATTAGTCCCTTATATGCATGTTGTCATCAACATCAAAATAAGATTAAGGGCATGATTGCACTTTCACAATTTTGTTAGCTAGGCGAGCCTTTGGGTGGTCTTTTTAGGGTTTCCAAAACTTCTCTCATTCACCAAAACTTTTCTGGGTTTCTTCAGAAACACTTTTGGTTCTCTCTCCAAAACATTTTCTATATTTCTTTTATCGATGAATTTATCTCAAGCTTCTAAGACTTCTAGTACTCAAAAAATTGGTGAACCTTAAGTGTGTGACCCCACAGGTTCAGTGAAGTGCAGACATGACCCAGAACTATTCCGGTCAGTATTCAATAGCGGAACCATGGACATCCATGTTGATCCCTGCACCCACACGAATTATTATCGAGTGAACTTTTTGTTCCCACACACAATTCCATTTGCTTAATGATATAAAAACAGATACGAGACTTATGGATATCCATTTTAAGCAACTCTTGATCACTATACCAAGTTATTCTCGTTACCAGTTTTTTATTTTTCTCATTTCCTTATTCGAGCTTCCCCGTTATCATATCACGCTATGTCTGGATAGACGATGGTGGATACGAAAATACTATAAGGGACAAATAATATATCCCAATCTTGAGCTACCAAGTCTCTCGACATAATTTTTTCCCATGCACCTGAAAGTTGTCGGTATAATCACCATCATTAAGCGGGTAATGGTTGACGAACCCCAAAGTACATCGTCTGGCATGAAGGTACTTTGCACTCTCATGGTCTAAGGAAGTGGGTATACATTAACATATTTATGAAAGCACTAGTATCATGTGACAATGTGTTGTCATATCATTATCATTTGATTGGTTCTGTTCAACATCAATGTTCCGATAACAACGTGGTCTCATTGCTATCGGCATCCTTGTTACTTTAACGATGCCCTATGATCAGTAAAACAGGATCACCATGCAACACCTAAGCTAGTCTTATAGGCTAGACAAGGAACCTAGTATTGTATTTATGTTCCCACACATGTTAAAGGGTTTTCCTCCGAATCTCGTTTATATGCAGATGCAAGAACCATTGCAATTATAACTCGGAAAATAAGCATTCATTACAAACATTGAAACATATAATAATATTTATTATTGCCTCTAGGGCATATTTCCAACATATATAATATCAACAAAATTTACATGATCTGGCATAAGCATGAGATGTTTTATTTTCACATGTTAGTATTATCTTTATCGCACTTTTATATACTGGACAATTACTATTGGCGACACTATGCATCCTGATCTAGTTCTTTGCATAGAAACACTTCCCGAAAGTTTTATAAGTACTCTTATTTTTACTTATTATTTGTTGCCAAAATACAAAATACATTCTACAACTTTATGTATTAATATCATGTACAATTAAATCGACTAGCAAGGTTCATACCCTTACTAGAGTTGATGGGGCACATGTGAACTTTTATTAGTGTTGTGCAACTTATCATTAGTGTATGAGACATTATCTTCCCTAATTTATACTTGGTTTCTCATCGAGTGGAGACTTGCTTGTTGCGACAAACTTCTACACTTGTGATCCCAGCTACCTTGACTGATCATACTACCAGCAAGCATTACTTGTTGATGAATCGCTTGCTCTTGTGCTTCAAAAGATAAATTTCCACACTCAAACTCTCATAGGATGAGCTTGACTGGAGAGATTAGGTGTTTGAATGATTGGAGTGGTATCAAAGAGGTGAAGAGGGATCAATGGTTTGGCATGATGTTGTGGTAGAATGCCCTAAGAACTCAACACAAGTTCTAAAAGTTGTCACCCAAAGCACATAGGAGTAAGAAGCTTTCCACCACATTCTAGATCCTCCTTTTATAGTATTGGCATACATATAGACTCAATGTGGTCTTGGATAAAAAATATATAAATTAAGTCCTTAACTTGGCCAACACTTGTCCATGTTGATGTAGGGATCACCAACCATCTTCCTAGTTGCTTAGGCTCGGACATAACCAAAAGAAACTAGAATGTTCATTAGTCCTTGAGCTATGATGTCATTGATCGCCAAAATCCACCTAGGGTATGAAGATGCAATTTCATTTAGCCTTAACCAATGGATCGAAGTCTCTCTTCCATGTAGTCAATCTATATGCCATGTGTATTGTGGTTGTGATTGCACGGGTAGGCATAGCAAAAGTCAGGTGGATGCTCATAACTAAAGTAAACTAAACATTCCTTCTCACTTCTTTACTGCTCCTCAGCCTCACCAGTACTTCCTTGTCATCACTTGTCATCATCATCTGTGTAAGGGCATATTTCTCCCTAGTAGTTTTGGTGATTGATGACAATGCTTTTGCGGACTAATCGTGTGCTCTAAGCTCCTACAGGTATATCTCACTTAGGCACAAGACGATTGATTGCCCCTCGGATTCGTTGGAAGACGGTGTTTCCTTTTTGCTCCCTGTCGGTGGCTTTGAGTAATAGGAAAGCCGTACTATTAAGAGGGGGTCCGCTTCGGAAAGGTTTGGGTGAAATCAACACGTACACATCTTTCTCTCACACCACCTTTCCCTCGCTTCTCTGGAGTTCCAACCGCTTTTTGTCGTATATGCAAAACTTGACTTCTTAACTAAATCATCTACCTGGCAAGCGGTAGTACAGCTCCTTAAAGCGGTAGTACCGCACAGCCACGCGGTAGTACCGCCTGAAGACACGGTAGTACCGCACCAGCGGTAGTACCGCGGCTCCAGAGCGGTAGTACCGCGTATCTGGCCCGGCACTGATTCTAAGTGCAGAAGTAGGTGCGGAAGTAAATTTTTACTTCCGCATCCTATGCGGTAGTACCGCTTACTCCAAGCGGTAGTACCGTGTCGCGTTTTGCTACTACCGTTTTCTCTGCGGATGTAGCCGCGGATGTAATTTATTTCATCCGTGGTCGTCAATCATGTCGCAAGTTTTTGCCTAGCGGTAGTACCGCTCCCAGAGCGGTAGTACCGCTCAGCCAACGGTAGTACCGCAACTTACGTGCAGTACTACCGCTCTCTGCGGGCTGAAAACGCACATAACGGTTGGATTAGCTCTCCCACTATATATAGGGGGTCTTCTTCTCCAAGAAGACACACCTCTTCCCCCACTACTCCATTGTTGCTCCAAAAGCTCCATTTCCGCCCGATCTCTCTCCCTAGCCAATCAAACTTGTTGATTTGCTCGGGATTGCTTGAGGAGGCATCGGTCTACACTTCCACCAAGAGATATTTGATTCTCCCCACTAATCCCTTGCGGATCTTGTTACTCTTGGGTGTTTGAGCACCCTAGACGGTTGAGGTCACCTCGAAGCCATATTCCATTGTGGTGAAGCTTCGTGGTTTTGTTGGGAGCCTCCAAGTTGTGGAGATAGCCCCAACCTTGTTTGTAAAGGTTCGGTCGCCGCCTTCAAGGGCACCACTAGTGGAATCACGGCACCTTGCATCGTGTGAGGGCGTGAGGAGAATACGGTGGCCCTAGTGGCTTCTTGGGGAGCATTGTGCCTCCACACCGCTCCAACGGAGACGTACTTCCCCTCAAAGGGAAGGAACTTCGGCAACACATCCTCGTCTCCACCGGTTCCACTTGTGGTTATTTCTTACCTTTACTTGTGGATGCTTTACTTGTTCAACTCCTATAGCATGCTTGTGTAGTTGTTATCCTTCTTTCCTTTAGTTGTCATCTTAGTAGAATATCTAGACAACTTACTTTGTCGTTTAATTTAAAGTGGTTAAGAAAAGTTAAAAATTGTTAGTTGCCTATTCACCCCCCCCCCTCTAGTCAACCATATCGATCCTTTCAATCGGTATCAGAGCCACGTCTCTTTTTAAGGACTTTACCGTCCAAAGAGTATGGGTGACAACGTAGTCGAGATGGAGGACCATTCCGGTGGAACCCCGTCCTTGCCTATGTCAGATGGGGGAGCCTCGGTCTCTCGTGAGGAGTTCAATGTGGCCTTGACCACATTGAAAGAATCACTAGCGAGCGAGGTCAAAGGCATGTTTAAAGATTTGCTTGAGGGGCTTAAATTATCCACCACACCGTTGGAAGTGGCTCGTCCCGCCACCAACGTGTCGGAGGCTAATCCTGACAAGGGAGAAGCTAGTAGTGAACAAGCCCTGGTTACTAAGAATGGGAGTGGGAAATTTGCCCAATCCGCTCCTCCTATTCACTATGGAGGACCCGTTCCCACACCGCATTTAAATTCCGTTGGGCCCCCTCCCAAGTTTATCAAAAATACTGATTTTGCTACTTGGGTGTTTCGTTTCAAACGTAATATTAATCATTGTTCCACTAACCTTTGGAGAATCATTGAGCAAGGTTTTTATCTGTATGATCCTGACAACATGACTCCAAGAGAAACTGCAGATCATCAGTTCAACGAGTCCGCTCTTTGCATTCTTCAAGATTCCATCCCTCCTGAAGACATTGCACACCTTCGACCCTTCACTGTGGCCAAGGAAGCTTGGGAGCATGTTGGCACGATGTACAAGGGAAGCACCAGTATTCAACGCTCCAACTATGAAGTGGTGCAAGATGAAGCTGATGAGTTTGCTATGATCGAAGATGAAGATCCTCGTGAACTTTATCGAAGATTAACTATCCTTGCGGTTTCTCTTCGAGATCATGGCAGTAAGGATACGGATGACAATTGGATCAAGCGCAAGTTCCTCAAGGCCATGATGCCCTATCATAAGGCCATGTCCTCTGTCATACGTCAGAGACCGGACTTCCACACTTTATCCTCAAATGAAGTGTTGTATGAATTTGTTGCCATGAGGATCTTGGACGTGACCGCCGACAATGCGGTCTTAAGAGCTCAACGATCAAAGAAGCCTAATCTTGCACTGAAGGCCAAGGCTTGTGTGGAAGAGGCGGAAGTGGAAGATGATGATGAGTGTAGCCCCGAGGACACCAAATATGCCTATCATGAGCACATGGCTCTTGCTTCAAGGAAATTCTGGGGCAAGAAGAACACAAGATCCAACTTCAACAGGAACAACTCTAGTGGGAACAAGGGGAAGCAACGAGTAAGGACATGCTTCAACTGTGGAAATGTAAGTCACTTCGTTGTGGATTGCCCATATGAGAAGAGAGAAGACTTTGGACGCAAGCTTATTCGGAAGGACAAGTTAAAGTCCTATCCCAACAAGAACAACTTCATCAAGAAGACTCCTCCGAAAGTGTTGGTGGCCCAAGAAGAATATGTGGAGGATGATGATAATGATGAAGACGATGAGGTGACCACTATGGCCACAATTGCAATTGCGACTACTCCGCACTCATCTCTCTTCGACTCACCAAACGAGAACATCACCGCCAAGTGTCTCATGGCCAAGGCCACCAACAAGGTAACCCCAAACATCAATACTACTATCTCTTCTAATCCTTCATTGACAAATTGTATTGATGAGGGTGAGGGTGTTATGGAGGGAGAAAATGAATTTGAGTTGTTCATGAAAAATCTCAAGGGCAAACCCAAGAAGCATTTTGTTGCTCTCTTGGAATAACTCGGTGAGGCCAATGACATGATCGAGGCTCACGAGGAAACCATTACTAAAATGGAAGGACATAGTCGAGACTATGCCGATGAGATATCGGATCTCTCTAACGCCCTAGAGGAAGAGCGTGGTCTTCGTTTGGCTCTTGAGGAGTCACACAACGATGGTCATGCTATATTAAAGAAAGATCTTGATCAGGCTTTAGTTGTCTCTCGCGTCCTTAACTCCGAGAAGGCAAACCTTGAGGTTGACCATGCTAAACTCAAAGAGGAGTTTGACATACTTGACAAGGCTCACAAGGCCTTGAAAGGTATGCATACTACTCTCAAGGAGTCTCATGATCAACTCCAAGTTTCGCTAACCAAGGAAAAGGCTATCTTTCCTCGCATGGTTTTAATTGATAATGCAAATGCTACTAACCCATGTTGCGAGCATGTGCATCTTCTTGAAGAGAATGCCGAGTTGAAGAAGCAACTTGAGAAAGGCCTTGTGACTTGCATACAAGGTGAGAAGAACCTCAACACCCTTTTGAGCAATCAAAAGGAAGTTGTGGCAAAAGAAGGAATTGGGTTTGTTCCTAAGCCCAAGAAGAAGAAGAATGACAAGACCAAGCAACCACCCCCTCTCCGACAATCTTTTGTGAAAGAAGGAGAGGGCACGTCAACGAAGAAGAAAAGTGGTGGTGTCAAGAAAAACTCCGCCATACCATGAAACATGGCCGGCGATTTTAATCCTTCATATGTTTTATGCCGTGCTAGTGATGGTCATGTGTTTGCTAAATTTCTTGGTTCTTCTTATGAATACATTGAATGGTCCATTTGGGTTCCTAAGACCCTTTTTACTAACCTCAAAGAACCCATTACCAAATGGGTACCTAAATCCAAGCATTGATCTCTTGTAGGAGTTTGCTTCCGGTGGGGGATCATGGTTGCTCGATAGCGGAACCACAAATCATATGACCGGAAGCAAAGACTTGGCGGTGGACGTGCATCTAGGCTCATCTATGGCCACCAACGTCGAATGGGTTGATGCTTCATCTTCTAAGGTATTGGGGCTTGGCAAGGTTGTTGTCTCTCATGATCTCACGATCGAGAAAGTCATGCTTGTTGAGTCCCTTGCATACAATTTACTTTCTGTTCGCCAACTTGCACTCATGGGCTTTGCTACATTCTTTGATATTGATACCGTGGCCCTCTTGTGGAGCAAGACTCTTAAAGTAGCCTATGTTGGGCATGTCAAGAACGGCCTTTATGTGGTTATCTTCTCGAAGCAACCCACTAAGGTCGCGACATGCTTAATGGCTAAAGTTGATGTGGGATGGCTTTGGCATCGTCGTTTGGCCCACGTCAATATGATCTTTGCAAAGTCTTCTCAAGGGGGACCATGTCCGTGGACTAACAAATGTTAGCTTTGCCAAAGATCGTGCTTGCAGGGCTTGCATTGAAGGAAAGTTACATGAGACGGCTCACCCTCCCACGACTATCATCTATTCAAAGAGACCCCTAGAGCTCCTACACATGGACCTCTTTGGGCCTCCATCTTTTGATAGTCTTGGGGGTAGAAAGTACTGCTTGGTGATTGTGGATGATTACTCAAGATACACCTGGGTATACTTCTTCAAGAAGAAGAGTGAGACCCAACAAACCGTCATCAACTTTGCAAATGAAGCTCAACGACAAGATGAAGCAAAGATTTTGATGATCAGAAGTGACAACGGCACCGAGTTCAAGAACTACACCTTGGATGAGTTTCTCAGTGATGATGGGATCAAACATCAATATGTAGCCCCATATACCCCTCAACAAAACGGTGTAGCGGAGAGAAAGAACCGAACTCTGATGGATGCGGCAAGAACCATGATGGCGGAATTCAAATCTCCATACAACTTTTGGGCCGGAGCCATCAACACCGCTTGCCATGCATCAAATCGGCTCTATCTCCGCAAAGGCTTGAACAAAACTCCATATGAGATACTTACCGGTAATAAGCCCAATCTCAAGTACTTCCGGGTATTCGGGTGTAAGTGTTTCATTCTCAAGAAAGGTGTTCGCTTGTCTAAATTTGAATCTAGAGCTCACAAGGGCATATTTGTTGGTTATGCTACAAACTCTCATGCTTACCGTGTCCTCAACAAGTCCAATGGACTCATTAAGGAGACGAGTAACGTAGAGTTTGATGAAAATAACGGCTCCCAAGTGGAGCAAAGTGGTACTTGTGATGTAGGTGATGAAATTCCTCCTCAAGCCATAAGAAGAATGGGTGTTGGATATATCCTACCCATTGAGGAATGATACGTCCAAAACGTATCTATAATTTATGCTTGCTCCATGCCTCTTTTGGGTGATATTGCTATGATATTTATACACTTCCATACACTTTTGATCATATTTGGACTAACCTATTAACTCAGTGCACCCCAGTGCCAGTTTCTGTTTTCTGCTGTTTTTGTATTTCAGGTTTTCCCATCACGAGAACTGCCAGAAAAATCCCGGAAAAATATATAAAAAATCAGCGTTCCAGAAGGTTCCCGGTAGCCAAAGTACAGCCGGGGGGGCCAGCAGGGCTCCAGGCGCCCTGGTGGCGCCCCCCTGGCCGCGGCGGGGGGGGCGCCTGGGCCCCCCGAGCCTCGTCTGGTGCCCCCCTTTGGCATATATTTAGACCGTCTCCCAAAACCCTCGAGACGGAAACCCTTTTTCACGATCTCTTCTCTGTTCCGCCGCCGCCGCCGCTTCCAAGATCGGGAGCACCAGGAGAACTCTTCCCGGCACCCTGCCGGAGGGGAGGATCACCACCGGGAGCTTCTCCACCACCATGGACGCCTCCCGGATGAGTTGTGAGTAGTCTCCCTTGGACCATGGGTCCATGACCAGTAGCTATGTGATGTTCTCCTCCCGTTCTTGTGCTTCACTAATTAGTCCTCGTGAGCTGTCCTACATGATCGAGGCACATATGTAATCCTTATGATGTTGCTATGTTGAGTTTGCTGGGATCCGATGGATTATGAGATTATGTTCAGATTGTGTTTGAGTAATATATTTGATTCACCTCTTTTATATTTATGTTCGTAAGTAATTCTTGCATGTTCTCCGTTGTTATTTATTGCTTTGGCCAAGTAGTAGGTAGTGACTCCAAGAGGGAACGTTATGCTTGATTGTGGGTTCATGCCCCTCGATGACTAGCTTGAGTGACAGAAACATGAGTCTAGGGGATGTGCTGTTGCCACAAGGGGGAAAACAACGGTGCTTGTGCCCGCGGGTGCAAGGATTGTTTACTTTACGCAAAGTTCTTTTAATGCAGTTGTCTGTTGCTTTGAGTTTACACTATGGGTGGGACTCACAACTTAATACTAGCGAGATATTCTGGATAGATGTCTCAAGGTGGATGATTAGTAGTAGATGCAGATGGATTTCGGTCTACTTACCTCGGCGTACCGCCCATGCTTTGAACCTCTACCTTTCTTGCAACTTAGTCAGCATTGGTTTGCGCACATGGTCCTGTCAATTGCTCAGCTGTAATTCGTTTACCTCACATAGCTGTTTTATCGTCTTTTGGGAGAGAGACATCCCTAGTGAACATCATGAGACTCTGGTCCATATTACCATCATTGATCACATCCACTATTTACTTTCCGCTTTTTACTTACTATTGCAATTATACCTATCACCATTATCACTTGCGTTCGATCCTTTGTAAACTACAAGGCCGGAGGGATTGACAACCTCTCTGTACTCGTTGGGAGCAAAGTTATTTGTATCTGTGTGCAGGTCCACGTTGATTGCTAATATCTGGCGCCGTTAGCAGTTGACACCTTCTTGTTGAAACTGGGAGTCTCAGGGAAATCGATCCTTGGTATTGCCAAGGGAAAACTTCCGCTACACTGCATCTCAAACCTTCCACTTGGGGTAACCAACGAGGGGCGAGAAGCCATCAAGCAAAGTTTTCTGGCGCCGTTGCCGGGGACTCCACTCTTCAGGATAGGGGAGTTGCACGCTATCTTTTACCTTTGCTTTTTAGTCTCGTTGGTTTACCTTTCAGTTTTTGCTTTAGTATCCTTTATCAAAAATTACAAAAAAAAAATTTATTTGCTTTTCTGTTAGTAGTCCTTTCTGTTTAGCCAAACATGTTAGGATTTGGTGCTTTGAGGGAATTAGAAGTTCTAGATTTCCATCAAAGGGATGGAGAAAATATGAAGAAGGCATGGGACAGAATTTCTGATGCACATAGGAGAATTATGCCTTGGATACCTATAAAAATTGTGCTTAGAAATTTTTACCATGGTCTTTTTAAATGGTGTAAACACTCTCTTGATATTATAGCCGAGGGAGATTTCCTAGAGTGTGATGAAGCTAGAGCTCTTGAAATTATACATGGTCTATCTACTTACTTTGTTTATGATCATAACTTTGATACTGTCATAGATAGACTTGCTACTATTGAGAAGAGAATGGATGCTCTAGACTTGATGAAGGTAGAGAAACCCAAACCCAATAAGAAAGACATTTTAGAAATAGACAATGATAGGGAGCCTTTTGTTAGGATTAGCATCTCTAATCAAGACTTCCTTGCTTATTGTGATATTGGATCTATGGTTTCTACTATGCCAAAAATTGTTCATGATTCTTTAAAATTTAACATGGATAGATTACCATCTTATCATGAACACACTAATGGAGATATTTCTGAAATCCAGGGAAGAATAAAAGACGTGCCAGTTAAATTCCTTAAAGGGATTGCAATGATTGATTTCTTCATCATGGAGCCAAACCAAGGAAATATAGTGCTTGGAAGGGACTTCCTCCGAGCAGTAAAAGGCTTCATTGATATAGGTAAGGGACAAATCCGCTTACGCGGAAAGGCAAAAGGTGTGTACCCCTTTCCTAGAAGGAACAAGAGTGAACTTGTTGAGGAACCATTTGAAGAAATTTATAGCTCCGATTATTATGATGGTTATTGATTATCAAGATACACCTGGGTATACTTCTTCAAGAAGAAGAGAGAGACCCAACAAACCGTCATCAACTTTGCAAATGAAGCTCAACGACAACATGAAGCAAAGATTTTGATGATCAGAAGTGACAACGGCACCGAGTTCAAGAACTACACCTTGGATGAGTTTCTTGGTGATGAGGGGATCAAACATCAATATGCAGCCCCATATACCCCTCAACAAAATGGTGTACCGGAGAGAAAGAACCGAACTCTAATGGATGCTGCAAGAACCATGATGGCTGAATTCAAATCTCCATACAACTTTTGGGCCAAAGCCATCAACACCGCTTGCCATGCTTCAAATCGTCTCTATCTCCGCAAAGGCTTGAACAAAACTCCGTATGAGATTCTTACCGGTAACAAGCCCAATCTCAAGTACTTCCGGGTATTCGGGTGTAAGTGTTTCATTCTCAAGAAAGGTGTTCGTTTGTCTAAATTTGAATCCAGAGCTCATGAGGGCATATTTGTTGGTTATGCTACAAACTCTCATGCTTACCGTGTCCTCAACAAGTCCAATGGACTCATTGAGGAGACGAGTAACGTAGAGTTTGATGAAAATAACGGCTCCCAAGTGGAGCAAAGTGGTACTTGTGATGCAGGTGATGAAATTCCTCCTCAAGCCATAAGAAGAATGGGTGTTGGATATATCCTACCCATTGAGGAACCCCTTGTGGCCGAAGGAGAAGGACAATGTTCCACTCAAGTGGAACCATCACCAACCCAAGACCCACACGCTTCCGAAGAAGAAAGTGAAGGCCCTCAACCTGATGAACAAGGTCAAGTGCAAGATCAATCTCAAGTTGGTGGAGAGCCACCAAATGATGCATAAGGCCAAGTTATGTCCCCCGAGCAAGATCAAGATCAAGAGGAAGCTCAAGATCAAGATCTAGCTCCTGACGACGCTCAAGATGATCAACTCAGTGCTCCTCAGTTAACACTTGAAGAGCAATTAGAGTGTCGTGCTGCAAAAGTTGCCTCCAGGCTTGCTTCCAACGAGCATCACATCGAGAACATTCTTGGAAGCATCAAAAGGGGGGTAAGCACTCGTAGACAATTAGCAAACTATTGTGATCATCAAGCTTTTGTCTCCTATATTGAACCTCAGAAGGTTTATGAGGCGCTCGAAGACCCTGATTGGCTCAATGCCATGCATGAAGAACTCCATAACTTCGAGCGCAACAAGGTGTGGCGTCTGGTGCCAAGACCAAAGGAGAACCATAATGTCATTGGAACCAAATGGATCTTTAAGAACAAGCAAGATGCTCATGGCATTTTCATCCGCAACAAGGCGCGTCTGGTGGCTCAAGGCTACTCCCAAGTCGAGGGTATCGACTACGGTGAAACCTTTGCCCCCGTTGCTCGTCTTGAATCCATTCGTTTGTTGCTTGCCTATGCTTCCCATCATAACTTTAAATTACAACAAATGGATGTGAAAAGTGCATTTCTTAATGATCCTATTAATGAGTTGGTGTATGTTAAACAACCCCCGGGGTTCGAGGATCCTAAGTTCCCCAATCATGTGTACCAACTCGATAAGGCACTCTATGGCCTTAAACAAGCCCCACGTGCGTGGTATGAGCATCTTACCGAGTTGTTACAAGATCGTGGGTTTGAAATTGGGAAAATCAACCCCACTCTTTTTACTAAGAAGGTCAAAGGGGAGTTGTTTGTATGCCAACTATATGTTGATGATATTATCTTTGGTTCTCCTAACAAAGCTTTCAATGATGAGTTCGCCGCACTCATGACCACACATTTTGAGATGTCCATGATGGGAGAGTTGAAGTACTTCCTTGGATTTGAGATCAAACAAAGAAGAGAAGGCATCTTCATCAAACAATCCAAGTATACTCAAGATATGCTCAAGAGGTTCAATCTAAGTGATGTCAAGCCGGCTACTACTCCAATGCCAACCAAATGCCAACTTGACATTGATCCCAATGGTAAAGCGGTGGATCAAAAGGTATATCGCTCTATGATCGGATCCTTGCTTTACCTTTGTGCATCTAGACCGGATATTATGTTGAGTGTAGGAATTTGTGCACGGTTTCAAGCCTCACCTAAGGAGAGTCACTTTGTGGTTGTCAAGCGAATCTTTCGATATTTGGCTCATACCCCAAACTTTGGCTTATGGTACCCGAGAGGAGCAAATTTCAACCTTGTAGGTTTCTCTGATTCTGACTGGGCGGGAGACAAAGTTGATAGGAAGTCCACTTCGGGAGGGTGCCAATTTCTTGGTTGCTCTCTTTTTAGTTGGTCTTCCAAAAAGCAAAGTTGTGTATCTCTCTCATCCACCGAAGCAGAGTATGTGGCTGCTGGCAGTTGTTGTGCTCAACTCTTATGGATGAGGCAAACTTTAAAGGATTACGGTGTCACTTGTGACAAAGTGCCTCTTCGGTGTGACAATGAAAGTGCCATCAAGATTTCTCTCAACCCGGTGCTACACTTCAAGACGAAGCATATTGAGATTCGGTATCACTTCATCCGGGATCACATAAGGCAAGGAGAGATCGAGCTTCACTACGTCAACTCATGATAACCTTGCAGATATATTCACGAAGCCATTGGATGAAGCAAGATTTTGCGAGTTAAGGCATGAACTAAATATCATCGATTTGAGCAATGTGGTTTGAGTCTGTGCACACACCCCTCACACTCAATATAGTTATCTTGTCTAGATGTAGGCATGGACATAGGGGGAGTATTGTTCTCTCAATGAACCGTTCCTCCCCCCATTATGCATAAACTAATCAAGTCTTTATCATTTGCCATACATAGTTGGTTTAAATGCTTCAAGTCTAGTCTTGGTCATGGGCCCAAGGATACTTCTTCGCGGTGCCATATCTATGAACTCAAACATAGGTGGCCTCGGCCACCGCCCTCCTCTGAGGAGTTGTGTTATTTGCTTTGCTTGTGCGTGCGTTTGCTTTTCTCTCTTCTTTGCTTAAAGCCTCTTGTCAAAACGTGCAAACTCTTGGAGGAGCGGTACTACCGTGCTAGTTTACGGTACTACCGCAAAGGGGTTACGGTACTATCGCATTGAAGGAAATATGCCCTAGAGGCAATAATAAATTTATTATTTATTTCCTTATATCATGATAAATGTTTATTATTCATGCTAGAATTGTATTAACCGGAAACTTAGTACATGTGTGAATACATAGACAAAACAGAGTGTCCCTAGTATGCCTCTACTAGACTAGCTCATTGATCAAAGATGGTTATGTTTCCTAGCCATAGACATGAGTTGTCATTTGATCAACGGGATCACATCATTAGGAGAATGATGTGATGGACAAGACCCATCCGTTAGCTTAGCACTATGATCGTTTAAGTTTTACTACTATTGCTTTCTTCATGACTTATACATGTTCCTATGACTATGAGATTATGCAACTCCCGAATACCGGAGGAACACTTTGTGTGCTACCAAACGTCACAACGTAACTGGGTGATTATAAAGGTACTCTACAGGTGTCTCCGAAGGTACTTGTTGGGTTGGCGTATTTCGAGATTAGGATTTGTCACTCCGATTGTCGGAGAGGTATCTCTGGGCCCACTCGGTAATGCACATCACTATAAGCCTTGCAAGCATTGCAGCTAATGAGTTATTTGCAGGATGATGTATTACGGAACGAGTAAAGAGACTTGCCGGTAACGAGATTGAACTAGGTATTGAGATACCGATGATCGAATCTCGGGCAAGTAACATACCGTTGACAAAGGGAACAACGTATGTTGTTATGCGGTTTGACCGATAAAGATCTTCGTAGAATATGTAGGAGCCAATATGAGCATCCAGGTTCCGCTATTGGTTATTGACCGGAGATGAGTCTCGGTCATGTCTACATAGTTCTCGAACCCGTAGGGTCCGCACGCTTAACGTTTGATGACGATCGGTATTATGAGTTTATGAGTTTTGATGTACCAAAGGATTTCGGAGTCCCGGATGAGACCGGGGACATGACGAGGAGTATCGAAATGGTCGAGACGTAAAAATCGATATATTGGACGACTATATTCGGACATCGGAAAGGTTCCGAGTGATTCGGGTATTTTCGGAGTACTGGGGAGTTACGGGAATAGAAGAGAGAGGCCAAAAGGAAGGAGGCGCGTGCCCCCCTTCTGGTCCGAATTGGACAAGGGGTGCAGCCCCCTTTTCCTTCTCCCTCTCCCCCTCTTTCCTTCTCTCCTACTCCGGAAAGGAAAGGGGAATCCTACTAGGACTTGGGAGTCCTAGTAGGACTCCCCACACTTGGCGCGCCCCCTCTAGGGCCGGCCTCTCCCTTGCTCCTTTATATACGGGGGCAGGGGGGCACCCTAGGACACACAAGTTGAATTGTTTTAGCCGTGTGCGGTGCCCCCCTCCACAGAAACACACCTCGGTCATACCGTTGCAGTGCTTAGGCGAAGCCCTGCGCCGGTAGATACATCATATCCGCCACCACGCCGTCGTGCGGACGTAACTCTCCCGTGAATCTCAACTGGATCAAGAGCTCGTGGGACGTCATCAAGCCGAACGTGTGCTGAACGCGGAGGTGCCGTACGTTCGGTGCTTGATCGGTTGGATCGCGAAGAAGTTCGACAACATCAACCGCGTCACTTGACGCTTCCGCTCCCGGTCTACGAGGGTACGTAGACACACTCTCCCCTCTCATTGCTATGCATCTAGTAGATAGATCTTGCGTGATTGTAGGAAAATTTTTAAATACTATGTTCCCCAGCAGTGGCATCATGAGCCAGGTCTATGCGAAGATGATATGCACGAGTAGAACACAATGAGTTGTGGGCGATACTAGTCATACTGCTTACCAGCATGTCATACTTTGCTTCGACGGTATTGTGAGATGAAGCGGCCCGGACCGACATTACGCGTACGCTTACGCGAGACTGGTTTCACCGTTATGAGCACTCGTTGCTTAAAGGTGACTGGCGGGTGTCTGTCTCTCTCACTTTAGCTGAATCAAGTGTAGCTACGCCCGGTCCTTGTGAAGGTTAAAACAGCACATACTTGATGAAACATCGTTGTGGTTTTGTATGCGTAGGTAAGAACGGTTCTTGCTAAGCCCGTAGCAGCCACGTAAAACTTGCAACAACAAAGTAGAGGACGTCTAACTTGTTTTTGCAGGGCATGTTGTGATGTGATATGGTCAAGACATGATGAGTTATACGGTTTTGTATGAGATGATCATGTTTTGTAATGTTATCGGCAACTGGCAGGAGCCATATGGTTGTCACTTTATTGTATGAAATGCAATCGCCATGTAATTGCTTTACTTTATCACTAAGCGGTAGCGATAGTCGTAGAAGCAATAGTTGGCGAGACGACAACGATGCTACGACGGAGATCAAGGTGTCGCGCCGGTGACGAAGGTGATCATGACGGTGCTTTGGAGATGGAGATCAAAAGCACAAGATGATGATGGCCATATCATGTCACATATTTTGATTGCATGTGATGTTTATCTTATTATGCTTCTTATTTTGCTTAGAACGACGGTAGCATTATAAGATGATCCCTTACTAAATTTCAAGGTATAAGTGTTCTCCCTGAGTATGCACCGTTGCGAAAGTTCGTCGTGCCGAGACACCACGTGATGATCGGGTGTGATAAGCTCTACGTTCAAATACAACGGGTGTAAGCCAGTTTTGCACACGCAGAATACTCGGGTTAAACTTGACAAGCCTAGCATATGCAGATATGGCCTCGGAACACTGGAGACCGAAAGGTCGAGCATGAATCATATAGTAGATATGATCAACATAAGATGTTCACCATTGAAACTACTCCATCTCACGTGATGATCGGACATGGTTTAGTTGATTTGGATCACGTGATCATTTAGATGACCGGAGGGATGTCTATCTAAGTGGGAGTTCTTTAATTAATATGATTAAATTGAACTTTAATTTATCATGAACTTAGTCCTGGTAGTATTAGCATATCTATGTTGTAGAACAATAGCTCGCGATGTTGCTCCATGTTTATTTTTTATATGTTCCTAGAGAAAACTAAGTTGAAAGATGTTAGTAGCAATGATGCGGAATTGTTCCGTGATCTGAGGATTATCCTCATTGCTGCACAGAGAATTATGTCCTTGATGCACCGCTAGGTGACAGACCTATTGCAGGAGCAGATGCAGACGTTATGAACGTTTTGACAAAAGCTCGGTATGATGACTACTTGATAGTTTAAGTGCACCATGCTTTACGGCTTAGAACCGGGACTTCAAAAACGTTTTGAACGCCACGGAGCATATAAGATGTTTCAAGAGTTGAAATTAGTATTTCATACTCATGCCCATGTTGAGAGGTATAAGACCTCTGACAGTACTTTGCCTACAAGATGGAGGAGAATAGCTCAACCAGTGAGCATGTGCTCAGATTGTCTGGGTACTACAATTACTTGAATCAAGTGGGAGTTAATCTTCCAGATAAGATAGTAATTGACAAAGTTCTCTAGTCACTATCACCAAGTTAGTAGAACTTCGTGATGAACTATAATATGTAAGGGATGACGAAGGTAATTCCCGAGCTCTTCGCGATGCTGAAATCGGCGAAGGTAGAAATCAAGAAAGAGCATCAAGTGTTGATGGTTAATAAGACCACTTGTTTCAAGTAAAGGGCAAAGGGATAAAAGGGGAACTTCAAAAAGAATGACAAGCAAGTTGTCACTCCCATGAAGAAACCCAAAGCTAAACTCAAGCCTGAAACTAAGTGCTTCTACTGCAAAGGAAATGGTCACTGGAAGTGGAACTGCCCTAGATATTTGGCGGATAAGAAGGATAGCAAAGTGAACAAAGGTATATTTTGATATACAGATTATTGATGTGTACTTTACTAGTGTTCATAGCAACCCCGGGGTATTTGATACCGGTTCAGTTGCTAAAATTAGTAACTCGAAACGAGAATTGCAGAATGAACAGAGACTAGTTAAAGGTGAAGTGACGATGTGTGTTGGAAGTGGTTCCAAGATTGATATGATCATCATCGCACACTCCCTATACTTTCGGGATTAGTGTTGAACCTAAATAAGTGTTATTTGGTGTTTGTCTTGAACATGAATATGATTTGATCATGTTTAATGCAATACGGTTATTCATGTAAGTTAGAGAATAATTGTTGTTCTGTTTACATGAATAAAACCTTCTATGGTCATACACCCAATGAAAATGGTTTGTTGGATCTCGATCGTGTGATACACATATTCATAATATTGAAGCCAAAAGATGCAAGGTTAATAATGATAGTGCAACTTATTTGTGGCACTGCCGTTTAGGTCATATTGGTGTAAAGCGCATGAAGAAACTCCATAGTAATGGACTTTTGGAATCACTTGATTATGAATCACTTGGTGCTTGCGAACCATGCCTCATGGGCAAGATGACTAAAACTCCGTTCTCCGGAACTGTGGAGCGAGCAACAGAGTTGTTGGAAATCATACATACTGATGTATGCGGACCAATAAGTGTTGAAGCTCACGACGGGTATCGTTATTTTCTGACCTTCACTGATGATTTGAGCAGATATGGGTATATCTACTTAATGAAGCACAAGTCTGAAACATTTGAAAAGTTCAAAGAATTTTAGGGTGAAGTGGAGAATCATCGTAACAAGAAAATAAGAGTTTCTACGATACGATCGTAGAGGTAAAATATTTGAGTTAGCGAGTTTGGCCTTCAGTAAAAACAATGTGAAATAGTTTCACTACTCACGCCACCTGGAACACCATAGTGTAATGGTGTGTCCGAACGTCATAACCGTACTTTATTAGATATGGTGCGATCGATGATGTCTCTTACCAATCTACCACTATCGCTTTTGGGGTTATGCATTAGAGACAGCTACATTCACGTTAAATAGGGCACCATCTAAATCCATTGATACGACACCTTATGAACTGTGGTTTGGCAAGAAACCAAAGTTGTCGTTTCTTTAAGTTTGGGACTGCGATGCTTATGTGAAAAAGTTTCAACATGATAAGCTTGCACCCAAATCGGAGAAGTAAATCTTCATAGGATACCCAAAAGAAACTGTTGGGTACACCTTCTATCACAGATCCGAAGGCAAGGTCTTTGTTGCTAAGAGTGGATCCTTTCTAGAGAAGGAGTTTCTCTCGAAAGAAGTGAGTGGGAGGAAAGTAGAACTTGATGAGGTAATTGTACCTTCTCCCAAATTGGAAAGTGGAACATCACAGAAACTAGTTCCAAGTGATTCCTACACCAATTAGTGAGGAAGCTAATGATGATGATCATGAAACTTCAGATCAAGTTTCTGCTGAACTTCGTAGATCAACCAGAGTTCGTTCCGCATCAGAGTGGTACGGCAACCCGGTTCTGGAAGTCATGTTACTGGACCATGATGAACCTACGAACTATGAGGAAGCGATGATGAGCCCAGATTCCGCAAAATGGCTTGAGGCCATGAAATCTGAGATGGGATCCATGTATGAGAACAAAGTGTGGACTTTGGTTGACTTGCCCGATGATCGGCAAGCTATCAAAAATAAATGGATCTTCAAGAGGAAGACCGACGCAGACGGTAATGTTACTGTTTACAAAGTTCGACTTGTTGCGAAAGGTTTTCGACAAGTTCAAGGAGTTGACTACGATGAGACTTTCTCACCCGTAGCGATGCTTAAGTCTGTCAAAATCATGTTAGCAATTGCCGCATTTTTTATGAAATCTGGCAAATGGATAACAAAACTGCATTCTTTAATGGATTTATTAAAGAAGAATTGTATATGATGCAACCAGAAGGTTTTGTCAATCCTAAAGGTGCTAACAAAATGTGCAAGCTCCAGCGATCCATCTATGGACTGGTGCAAGCATCTCGGAGTTGGAATATACGCTTTGATAAGTTGATCAAAGCATATAGATTTATACAGACTTGCGGTGAAGCCTGTATTTACAAGAAAGTGAGTGGGAGCACTACAACCTTTCTGATAAGTATATGTGAATGACATATTGTCAATCGGAAATGATGTAGAATTTTCTGGAAAGCATAAAGGAGTGTTTGAAAGGAGTTTTTCAAAGAAAGACCTTGGTGAAGCTGCTTACATATTGGGCATCAAGATCTATAGAGATAGATCAAGACGCTTGATAAGACTTTCGATAAGTACATACCTTGATAAGATTTTGAAGTAGTTCAAAATGGATCAGTCAAAGAAGGAGTTCTTGCCTGACTTGTAAGGTGTGAAGTTGAGTAAGACTCAAAGCCAGACCACGGCAGAAAAATATAGAGAGAATGAAAGTCATTCCCTATGCCTCAACCATAGGTTCTATAAAGTATGCCATGCTGTGTACCAAACATGTTGTGTACCTTGCCATGAGTTTGTCAAGGGGGTACAATAGTGATCCAGGAGTAGATCACTGTACAGCGGTCAAAAATATCCTTAGTAACTGGATGACTAAGGAAATGTTTCTCGATTATGGAGGTGATAAAGAGTTCGTCGTAAAGGGTTACGCGATGCAAGCTTTGACACTAAATCCAGATGACTCTAAGTATCAATCTGGATGCGTATTGAAAGTGGGAGCAATTAGCTAGAGTAGCTCTATGCAGAGCATTGTAGACATAGAAATTTGCGAAATACATACAGATCTGAATGTGACAGACCCGTTGACTAAACTTCTCTCACAAGCAAAACATGATCACACCTCATTACTCTTGGGTATTAATCACATAGCGATGTGAACTAGATTATTGACTCTAGTAAACCCTTTGGGTGTTGGTCACATGGTGATGTGAACTATGGGTGTTATTCACATAACGATGTGAACTATCGGTATTAAATCACATGGCGATGTGAGCTAGATTATTGACTCTAGTGCAAGTGGGAGACTGAAGGAAATATGCCCTAGAGGCAATAATAAATTTATTATTTATTTCCTTATATCATGATAAATGTTTATTATTCATGCTAGAATTGTATTAACCGGAAACTTAGTACATGTGTGAATACATAGACAAAACAGAGTGTCCCTAGTATGCCTCTACTAGACTAGCTCATTGATCAAAGATGGTTATGTTTCCTAGCCATAGACATGAGTTGTCATTTGATCAACGGGATCACATCATTAGGAGAATGATGTGATGGACAAGATCCATCCGTTAGCTTAGCACTATGATCGTTTAAGTTTTACTGCTATTGCTTTCTTCATGACTTATACATGTTCCTATGACTATGAGATTATGCAACTCCCGAATACCGGAGGAACACTTTGTGTGCTACCAAACGTCACAACGTAACTGGGTGATTATAAAGGTACTCTACAGGTGTCTCCGAAGGTACTTGTTGGGTTGGCGTATTTCGAGATTAGGATTTGTCACTCCGATTGTCGGAGAGGTATCTCTGGGCCCACTCAGTAATGCACATCACTATAAGCCTTGCAAGCATTGCAGCTAATGAGTTAGTTGCAGGATGATGTATTACGGAACGAGTAAAGAGACTTGCCGGTAACGAGATTGAACTAGGTATTGAGATACCGACGATCGAATCTCGGGCAAGTAACATACCGATGACAAAGGGAACAACGTATGTTGTTATGCGGTTTGACCGATAAAGATCTTCGTAGAATATGTAGGAGCCAATATGAGCATCCAGGTTCCGCTATTGGTTATTGACCGGAGATGAGTCTCGGTCATGTCTACATAGTTCTCGAACCCGTAGGGTCCGCACGCTTAACGTTTGATGACGATCGGTATTATGAGTTTATGAGTTTTGATGTACCGAAGGAGTTCGGAGTCCCGGATGAGACCGGGGACATGACGAGGAGTATCGAAATGGTCGAGACGTAAAAATCGATATATTGGACGACTATATTCGGACATCGGAAAGGTTCCGAGTGATTCGGGTATTTTCGGAGTACTGGGGAGTTACGGGAATAGAAGAGAGAGGCCAAAAGGAAGGAGGCGCGTGCCCCCCTTCTGGTCCGAATTGGACAAGGGGTGCAGCCCCCTTTTCCTTCTCCCTCTCCCCCTCTTTCCTTCTCTCCTACTCCGGAAAGGAAAGGGGAATCCTACTAGGACTTGGGAGTCCTAGTAGGACTCCCCACACTTGGCGCGCCCCCTCTAGGGCCGGCCTCTCCCTTGCTCCTTTATATACGGGGGCAGGGGGGCACCCTAGGACACACAAGTTGAATTGTTTTAGCCGTGTGCGGTGCCCCCCTCCACAGAAACACACCTCGGTCATACCGTTGCAGTGCTTAGGCGAAGCCCTGCGCCGGTAGATACATCATATCCGCCACCACGCCGTCGTGCGGACGTAACTCTCCCGTGAAGCTCAACTGGATCAAGAGCTCGTGGGACGTCATCAAGCCGAACGTGTGCTGAATGCGGAGGTGCCGTACGTTCGGTGCTTGATCGGTTGGATCGCGAAGAAGTTCGACAACATCAACCGCGTCACTTGACGCTTCCGCTCCCGGTCTACGAGGGTACGTAGACACACTCTCCCCTCTCATTGCTATGCATCTAGTAGATAGATCTTGCGTGATCGTAGGAAAAATTTTAAATACTACGTTCCCCAACATGCATGTCCAGCACGGCAGTATTTATTTACTGCCACTGGTAGGGCGGTACTACCGCTTGGCGAGCGGTACTACCACGCAAGCGGTACTACCGCGATGACCGCGGTACTACCGCACTTATTCGAACGGGTGGGGGTTATAAGCAGGCAGGGGGAGTTCCAACTCCCCCATACCCATTCACTCCTAACCCCCACGTCGTCCCTATCTCTCCCTCTCAAGAACGCCGCCGGAGGACCTCGCCGGATCTCCTCCCTCGGCCACTCTCCTCGCATTCCGACCGGTGGGATCGCTCCCCACCACGCCCTCTTGCCATGGATGAAGGTTTCTCCCCTTTTCCCCACTTCTTGTTGCCTTGTTGTTGATTTTTAGGGTTAGGGGAGATGCTTAGTGTTCTTGTGTTCTTCGTGTTCTTATCCATGGAAGTTTAGGATGTAGGAGAGTGTTTTTGCACTACAAATACGAATATGTATGTTGCTACCAAGTTACTATGATCAGCCATAGTACCGATAGTCGATCTATATGGCCTTCTCTTGATCTGTTCCTCTCAGATCTGTTCCGTGCGGTACTACCGCTGGAGAACCGCGGTACTACCGCCCGATCTGGTCCAGATCAGATCTGACCACAGCGGTACTACCGCTGTCCCCAGCGGTACTACCGCTCTGGCGGAAGTAAAATTTTACTACCGCTTGCCGAGCGGTACTACCGCTCCCCAACGCGGTACTACCGCTCCGCAAGCAGCACTAATTTTTTACTTCCGCTCCTGTACACGGAAGTACATTCTTACTACCGCAGAGTATGCGGTACTACCGCATCCACCATGCGATACTACCGCTTACTAAGCAGTATTAATTTTTTACTTCCGCGTCTGGCCAGCAGTACTACCGCTTGTGTCATATTATCTTCGTAGCATGTACACATTCCTCTTTCTACTGGTTTCTTGTGCTTTTTGAGGCTTTGGCATTGATTCTCTTTGTGTTTTTGTCATGTTCTTGTGGTTGTGTTTTAGGTGGTGGCTCCGGTTTCGATGCTCGTCGTACCAACCCTATCCGCGACACCGGGTCCAAGCGTCTGTGCAACCCCAGTGATGTGCCAGAGGGCTCCAATCCCCAGCGCCGGTACAAGACTGTCGCCAACAAGCAAAATGAATCCTCGATGACTATGGAAGAAATGCCAGCGAATGAGTTCATGGCACGGAGGAAGCACAGCCCCTATGGAGAACCCCGTGCTCAGTTTCCTGGAGATGAGCTTTTCTGGACCAGGCAGCAGTATCGCATCTACCAGGAGGTGCTCAAGAACAAGACCAACCTGTACGTGGATGCTCACTGGGTGGATGTGGACCACATGCAAAAGGACACCAACCGGGCCTACTTCGCCGAGGCTCTGGATCTGGTCGAGCAGTTGGGACTTGAGCACATCATGACCTTCCAGAATGATTTTGCTCCGGAGATTATTGCTCAGTTCTATGCATCAGTCCATTTCCACACCAAGGATGATCGCCCAATGACATGGATGACCAATGGTCACAAGATGACTTCAGCTTGGACGGAGTTCATGGATCTTCTCCAGATTCCTGACGAGGGTCTCCACAACCCAGTTGGATTTCGGCCTCACGCAAATCGTGAATCTGCCAACAAAGACAAGCTGCTACCATTCTATGAGGAGAAGACTCTTGCTAGTGGCAAGAAGTCATGGGTGTTGAACCCCTTTTTGGACATCATGTATCGGATCTTTCGCAACACTCTGTTCCCTCGCGTTGGAGACAATGACAAGGTCCATGCCTACCTGGTTGACATGTTGCTGATGTGTGAAGAGGCTCGCACGACCCAGACTGCACCACTTGACATATCACATATCATGTGGAATGAGCTCCGTTTTGCAATCTACACTCGCAAGGTACCCATCTATGGTCCATTCTTGTTTCTGCTGATCTCCAAGACTTGGGAGAAGCTATACCCTGATGAGGAGTTCGAGGCCGACTGTTTCCGTCATGATCCCATCCGTCTTCGCGTCAAGACTCGATGGGCCAACACCACCACTCGTGCGCAAGCTGCTGCAGCCCAGATGGGCACTGATGAGGAGCCTGTGGAGGAGGCTGATGATGAAGGCCCTGGCAGATTTGCTCCTTCTTCCTCCTCTGCGGTGGAGGAGCCTTCTTGGGCTAAAAGGCTTAAGCAAAAGATGAAGGCCCTCTTCTGCATGCAGGCTAAAGGTCAATACAGGGCTCATGTGACTGACAAGAAGACACGCCAGCGTGACAAGAAGATCTTGGCGGTCTATGGAGAGGAAGTGTCAAATGGGTCAGAGGATAACATCACCCCTGAGGCAACTTGGATGGCTCGTCAGGGGTACAAGTGGTCAGAGTCTGACGAGGAGCGCCAGGAGGAGCAGCCGGGATCTGATGATGAGTACGATGACTGAGTTTCTCCAGGGCTGCCACCCTTCTTAGTGTCCTCTTTCCCCTTTGTGGTGTCTCGATGACAAAGGGGGAGAGAGTGATTTGCGTCTTGTGCCAGTTGCCAGTTGCTTATTTTCGAACTCTGTTTATCTGCGTGCTTTTGTGTCGTGTGCGTGAGACTATCGTATGGTGTAAGACATATGCTTCTCTATCGTTGAACTCGTAGTTATGTCTTTATTATTAAGTCGTGAGCAGTTATTTACTTTCCCTTGTTTATGTGCTCAGTGGTATATAAGGAGTTTATTTTGTGAAGAATATAGGGGGAGCACTGAACCTTGTATGTGTGTTGTGCAGTCCAAAGCATAATCTTGTGTAGGCACACATCCAGGGGGAGCTCACCTATATTCTAGTTTTAGGATTGCATACTCTCGTATTTTATTCCTATGCAAATCCCGTATTGTCATCAATCCACCAAAAAGGGGGGGATTGTAAGGGCATATTTCTCCCTAAGTAGTTTTGGTGATTGATGACAATGCTTTTGCGGACTAATCGTGTTCTCTAAGCTCCTACAGGTATATCTCACTTAGGCACAAGACGATTGATTGCCCCTCGGATTCGTTGGAAGACAGTGTTTCCTTTTTGCTCCCTGTCGGTGGCTTTGAGTAATAGGAAAGCCGTACTATTAAGAGGGGGTCCGCTTCGGAAAGGTTTGGGTGGAATCAACACGTACACATCTTTCTCTCACACCACCTTTCCCTCGCTTCTCTGGAGTTCCAACCGCTTTTTGTCGTATATGCAAAACTTGACTTCTTAACTAAATCATCTACCTGGCAAGCGGTAGTACCGCTCCTTAAAGCGGTAGTACCGCACAGCCACGTGGTAGTACCGCCTGAAGACACGGTAGTACCGCACCAGCGGTAGTACCGCGGCTCCAGAGCGGTAGTACCGCGTATCTGGCCCGGCACTAATTCTAAGTGCAGAAGTAGGTGCGGAAGTAAATTTTTACTTCTGCATCCTATGCGGTAGTACCGCTTACTCCAAGCGGTAGTACCGTGTCGCGTTTTGCTACTACCGTTTTCTCTGTGGATGTAGCCGCGGATGTAATTTATTTCATCCGTGGTCGTCAATCATGTCGCAAGTTTTTGCCTAGCGGTAGTACCGCTCCCAGAGCGGTAGTACCGCTCAGCCAGCGGTAGTACCGCAACTTACGTGCGGTACTACCGCTCTCTGCGGGCTGAAAACGCACATAACGGTTGGATTAGCTCTCCCACTATATATAGGGGGTCTTCTTCTCCAAGAAGACACACCTCTTCCCCCACTACTCCATTGTTGCTCCAAAAGCTCCATTTCCGCTTGGTCTCTCTCCCTAGCCAATCAAACTTGTTGATTTGCTCGGGATTGCTTGAGGAGGCATCGATCTACACTTCCACCAAGAGATATTTGATTCTCCCCACCAATCCCTTGCGGATCTTGTTACTCTTGGGTGTTTGAGCACCCTAGACGGTTGAGGTCACCTCGAAGCCATATTCCATTGTGGTGAAGCTTCGTGGTTTTCTTGGGAGCCTCCAAGTTGTGGAGATAGCCCCAACCTTGTTTGTAAAGGTTCGGTCGCCGCCTTCAAGGGCACCACTAGTGGAATCACGGCACCTTGCATCGTGTGAGGGCGTGAGGAGAATACGGTGGCCCTAGTGGCTTCTTGGGGAGCATTGTGCCTCCACACCGCTCCAACGGAGACGTACTTCCCCTCAAAGGGAAGGAACTACGGCAACACATCCTCGTCTCCACCGGTTCCACTTGTGGTTATTTCTTACCTTTACTTGTGCATGCTTTACTTGTTCAACTCCTATAGCATGCTTGTGTAGTTGTTATCCTTCTTTCCTTTAGTTGTCATCTTAGTAGAATATCTAGACAACTTACTTTGTCGTTTAATTTAAAGTGGTTAAGAAAAGTTAAAAATTGTTAGTTGCCTATTCACCCCCCCCCTCTAGTCAACCATATCGATCCTTTCAATCTGTGAGAATGCTCGTGCCTCCCATCAATGACTTGTAAAAGACCGCCTTTAATTCTTGCTCTACAACATCCATGGCCATCATTTATAGCTCTTGTCCTCCCTCCCTTTTATGAGATTGAGAAGCTAATCCACTCATTTTGAATTTTTGTTCAAGTGAAGAGCTCAGTCCTGACCCCTTTTGTATCTGCCTCCAAAAGTTGTAGAGGTTGCAGTTTCTTCTTTACTCCTTCCATCTCCTCGAGTAGAATCCCCCAACCTAGCCAACTCAGTTCACCACCTTCCATCGCACCCACATCTCTAATCCTCCGTCGTCAAACTCCTTCTAGCTTGGCAACAGTGTATTACCATTGCGTGCCAGCCTCATGCGAAGGGTTTGGATAGCGGGTATGTGGGACTGGGAAAGGGGTCAAGAAGCTTAATGAGAGGTTGTCGGGCTCTCAAACAATAATGCACAGGAAACACAGTGTGGATAGGTTTCTGGTTCAACTCAACCAAAAACCAAACTAAAGACTGAGATGGATTGGATCTAGGCAGATGTGTAGATAGGAAAGTTGAACCAATATTTCAAGATGTGGATTGCCGCCGAACTAGCCAGAACCTTAACTTCATTCACGAGAATTGTCACCCTGGGGATAGAACTTAGTGCTCAATCCATGAAATCAATCTCATGACCGGCCGTCGTTTCTTATACTTGTATAGTGTATCAAAAGAGCTCAAGTAACAAAAAAGGGAAGTCCCCAACTCAAACCCAAAAATTGCATGTCCAGGTTCTCATAATATGTGGCTTGCGCAAAACAATAAAGTTCGCTCTTATGAAAGTTGACCTTAGTATAGTTTAGGGACTACGTGAGCCCCAAAAATAGCCTGCGATGAAAAGTGAGATAAGCCCATAATTTAGCGGTGACAAGTGAGTGAGCTTGGCTCACTAGAGATTGGGAACCATAGTCGCAATCACTCCACATGACATTTTGTCACAAGTTAAGATTCATAGTGCAAGGCCGCAAACACTATAATGATTATGACACGTCATTTTTTTCTTCCTTTTTTCCTTCTCCAAACGATACAATGTGCATGGCTCATAGATTGATGGTCATCCGTTTGTTGGCACTGGAGACAATAGGCATGGCCTGACACGCCACCCCTCATTTAAGCAAGGGAAAATTCTATCTATCATTGTAATGATCATCAGGACAGCTTTTTGTCTCTGCCGTTCGTACCAGACAGGGCCGGGCCATTTGCAGGAACCAGCAAAGCCACGGCACCAACAAACAAGAGCAGCAGCACAACGGGGGCAAAAGAAGAAAAGACAGAGCGTGGATTTGTACCAGGATTATTCGGCCGGTTCCTTAAAAACCCAGGCACTCGGCCTGGCCGGACTGCCCATCATTTCAGGAAGCATATGGTGGAGCTTTAACCAACACAACAGTTACGGCACTCCCCGAGTGGCCTCCGGAATCATTGCCCGATCATGTCACAAACACACTACCTGTACCCAGGAGCCCATGAATTCAGGGACTGATTGCGCTTTACTTTATGCATCAGCACAATCAATCCAACTGGGCATCAGAATGTTCGGATTAAAATGTACATCTAGTGCAGCTCAAGTACTATTTACAAAGCAGTGCGCGTTCGAAAGCAACTCCAGCATATTCCAAACAAAACAAGGGGATCATTTTGAGCACAAACATAATGCGTGTGTCAAGAAAATATGCAGTATTGAAGAATGTCGAAATGGCGAAGATACTACCAACTACAGAGGAGTATATGCCATAAAATCCATGCCAAATATAAGGTGCCAACATGGATACATCACATCAAAAACAGTTCACATAAGTAGCAAAATTTGGCTAAATAAACGTCGTTTTGGGACTACAGACATCAGTGTCAAAATCGTAAACATACCTGCGCTGTGTGCAAACCCAACCCATCAGTATCCTTAGCAACACGATAAAGAACAAATGTGACATGTCCAGATCGACATGTCTGTACCTTGCCTGACAGATGAAAAAGCTTCTGGTGCCATCCAAAATATACATGTTCTTCAATAATGAAAACAATGATGCAAAGCAATCATTCAACAAAATGTACCCCATGTCTCAAAACTTCTAACAGAGACATCAATGGTACCATAAGGTCGAAACTCCAAAGCAATGTTAACTAAATGATCGAACAAACGTTAAAAAGATTTTACGCAACAGGGTGTCAGAAGCTCAATGATCGCACTATATATCGATTGTCAGAAAGGCTAGTAAAAGCAAGAAAAACACTATTCCAGTTACTGGACAACAGTAATAACAAACAAGAATATGATATCCACACAAGACATAACACACATATCACTAAAAAGTTTAAGAAAAAATAATAGTCATCTGTCTACACTAAACAATTACTAGGTCTGTTACCTGTGATCGGGAACTACCAATACCAAGTTAGCATGAATGATTATTCGTCAAGATACAATTTCACATTCAACAAATATCGAAGATACAATTTCACATTCAACACATATCGGTCACTCGTGTCATATAAACATGTACGTCTCAATGGGAATTTGTAAGAGATGTTAATAACTAGCATACTAACACAGAACTGATATCAATATATCTGCCTTCCACATCAGATATCTCATGAAAATTTGAGACAGTGAACTTCAAAACGGAACAAAGAACAGTAGAAACGGATAGTCAAACACCATGTTAGACATGATTGTGATAAGAAAAAACAACTGTGTGATTGTTCATAAACACAAAAAAGAAATATTACTTACAAACAAAACCCTACTTAAGTTGAACATGAATTAAATAAAAAAATAGCAGATTTAGAATAATAGGTCACAACCAGGTTACAAATAAACATAGCATAAAAGCTATAGGCAATCCAAATCCTAATCACACCCAGGCCTCCCAAGTGTACTCCCTCCGTAAACTAATATAAGAGCGTTTAGATCACTATTTAGCGACAAATACATAAGTTGGCAATCTCAATATTTTAATTAGTGAGTACAGGAGTTGCTTCAACCGCTGAATCCTTTTCATCTATCGGTAACCAGTGAACAATCATTTGTTTCTTAGCAAGTCATTAATCACAATACCGAGTTGATGCCATAAATTTAACAGGGCAAACAATACTGAGTTGATGCCATGAATTTAACAGGACAAACGATAGTTTTTCAGGCACACTAGCTGGGGATTAACAAATGTCACCACATGAGAGTTAGGCTAGTCAATTGGATCACCATCGTCACAAGATGACAAGCAGCACATGTCCACATTACTAGGTCCGTTGAAATCTTTGTCCAAAGAAAAGGGACGTGACAGAAGTCCGCAGCATTGATAAAAAAAGCATGTGATGATCGTGCCTTCACGGATATAAACAAATATCCACACATCAAACCAATTTATTGTGCCAATTATATGCCTGAACAGTCTGTCACTGTTGATCCAGTTTGTCAAGTGACACACGTCTCTGAACACAAGACAATTATATGCCCAAGTGCAGTGACAAAATTCTGGTGTTAAATTCTTTCATATACTAGAACAAATTAAGTCCAAGGGCGTCTAAATAGCAGCACCTTACCTAGTATTCTAGTATGACTAGTTAAATGGAAAGAGAAACATCAGGAAGAAATGAAGGGGACCTTGTCCAGCAGTAGCAGCAGCAAGTGCTCAATTGGTCAAGCAGCAGCACGATTCAAGGAGAGAGTCAAGGCCTACGAAGCCCCCAAAGTCTACCATCTACAAGCTGATGAAATAAAGAAGATAGCTGAACAGTAACCGTGCTCCCCAAAGGATGGCAACAATCGACATGGCGACATGGACGGACGCCATGATCGCCCACATGAGATAATAGCAGCTTTGATGATGAAAAGATAGCCCAGCGACTAACACCAATCCCAATCTTTTTTAAATGTCCATCATGGCTCATGAGCCATGACGATACGACCCAATACCCCTAGGTAACTTGCCACAGCAGCTTAAGCAAGCAGGCTATAGTGTAGCCGACCAGGATTTTCACCCAACAAGCAAAGGAGGAAGAAAGGCTGCAACAATCCCAGGCAGTGAACCGTGTCAAATCAGGCATGCATGGGTTTGCTTTTCACACGCCTTTCTTTCCTTTCCTTTCACATCTTGTCAATCCGGCACGGGGAATCAATATGGGGGCTAGCACAAAAAACCATGGCCGCTAGGATAGGAGGATGGAGCACAGCACAGGAAGCAACCATGATCCTGCCTCCTCTCCTCCATGCATCTCCTCTGGCCTCTTCTACAGCATCAACATGCATGCCAATTACCAAAAGATGAAGATGCTAACATAGTTTAACATGTAGTAGTAAGAGTGTGGGATAAGATGGTGTATAATAAGCACAAGAATTCCCTCATCACATGCAGCATTACACATTGGCCTCTCTCTAGGACACAAGTCCCAATGCAATTAGAAGATGCTCTATCCTCAAAGCACAAAGCCAATGCCAAGAATGCATCCATATGCCTCCCATTCCTTCAATCCTACCTACCCGTGGAAAAAGATGGGGAAAACAAACAGGGAAAAGGGTGCTCCGACGAGTGAGTGAGATAAACAAGATAGGCATGGCAAGCATTGGATGCCAAATCGGCCACGCAAAGGAGTGAAAGCCAAGCAAGTGAGTGTTGCAAGAGTCAAACTTTTCTGCTCAGCCTATCATGATAATCTATCTATCAGCAGGAGAGAAGCCTGAACAGTGCACGCCTCTGGATCCCGGCCTGCTCGAAATGGCACCCACGGCCTACCTGGTTTGCACCCCTGAACACATCCCCATATTTTGAAAGGCAGGCATAGGGAGCATAAGCAAGGCATGAGACAAGAAGAATCCAATTGGACAAAACCAGCAGGCAATGACCTGATCAATTCATTGTGCAAAGTACTTACTAGTGTTGATTTGATCTTCATTATCTTGTTTAACATTCCTAATTGACAATTATTCTTCTCTAAGAGTACATTAGTACTGCTAGAAAATCAAGCAACTGCTGCTACTAGGAGGACTGGACTGGACTAGACTACGAACGATTAACACTTGATGTGATGTGATACAGCATGAACAAATTAATGGCGAACACCATGCATTGCACCCCGGCCATGAGAGGGTTGACAGGTTTGTACTTACTAGCAATGAAGAGAAGAAAGGAAAGAATGGTACTGTAGTAATGATCTACTATGTGACCTTACTCTTCTAGCAGCTCGGCTCAGTTCATGGTGTTACCATAGCTGGACCCGCCGCCAAGTATGTGCTGCTGGCCTCCTCCCCCTCCGCCTGCCCCTCCGGCGCCACCGCCGCCGTACATGTCGGAGGGCGCCATCGAGGAGGGACCCCCGCCGCCCCTCGCGGCATTGCTGCCGCCGCCGAGGTGGAGCTCGGACATGTTGGGCACGGCGCCGCCGGTGCTCGAGTCGATGTCATTGCTGGCGCGGCCGTCGTCGACGCCCTGGTCGTAGAGGAAGCCCTTGAAGACGTGGCCGTTGATGGTCACCGTGGCCTGGTACGCGTACTCGTCCTCGCCGTCGTCGACGGACGTCACGCGCACGCACCTGAACACCGCCGGCGCGCGCACCTGCCGCGGCAGGTTCCCCCTGAACGACGCGTCTGCAGCACACACACAGTAGATGCTGAGCGAACTGTCTCGAATTACACCACGGGTTGCCGTGGTGGGCGGCGTGGTTACAGTACATACCTTGATGGCTGGAGGTGGTGTCGTAGCTGCGCGGCGTGGTGGCGTTGGAGGTGGAGGTGTGCGAGGTGGTGGCCTGCTGGGAGGAGAGGAGGCGAGGCTTCTTCGATCCGGCGGCGGTGGCGGGGGCCGAGGCGGGGCCGCCGAGGTGCTGGCGCTCGCGGCGGCGGGCGGCGGGGACCCAGGTGCTCTTGACGTGCGTGGAGCAGTCGAAGCCGCGGCTCTTGCAGCAGGTGCGGCACCGGCTGTGGGTGCAGTCCTTCTTGGCCTGGTTGCCGCAGTCCTGGCAGGTGGTGGTGCCGGAGCCGGAGGACCCGTCGCCGCCGCCGTCGAGCATCGGGACGGGCTTCTTGAGGTAGAAGGGGCCGAGGCTAGGGTTAGGGTTGCCGCCGCCGCCGCCGCCCGCCGCCGACGGCGAGTGCTGCTGCTGATGGTGCTGCGCGGACTGCCAGAACTGGATGCCGCCGCTGGCGGCGGCCGCCTTGGCCGCCTCGGGGTCGAGCACGCAGGGGCCGGCGGAGAGCAGCGGGAAGATGGCGTCTGAGGCAGCCGCCGCCGCGGCTGCGTCGTGGTGGTGGTGATGGTGGTGCGTGTGGTGGAACGACGCGGCGGGGGCCACCACCACCATCCCGACGTCGCCCGCGGCCATGCCGTAGTTCAGGGCCGCCTGGCGCGAGGACGGGGACGCCGACGCGGGGCCCCACAACCCAGCCCCCAGCGCGGCGCCGGAGGCGGCCGCGGCCGCGGCGCCGGCATTGAAGCCGAGCGAGAGGTCGTCCCCCCGGCCCCCCGCGGCGGCGGCGGCCGCGGCGGAGGACGCGACCCAGTCCGCGAAGGCGCCGGTGTCGGACGGGAAGCGCCGGCCCGAAGCCACACTTATGCCCAGCGAGTTCCGCGGCGGAGGTCGGGGTTAAAAATACCACCGCCGCCCCTCCGACCCCGCCGCCCGCCGCCTAGAAGCTAGCTACTGCTGCCGCCGCTACCCGTTAGTGGCTGCTGAGCGGATCCTGCGCCGCCGATCCGGGGGAACGGAAGGAGAATAAAAATCCTCCACTACTCTCTCTCTCTCTCTCTCTGACGCAGTAGCTGAGCTGAGGCTGTGGTGGGAGCTTCTTCTCCTCTTCTCCGCCTCGAAAAGGAGACGGGCGGATGGATGGACGGACGGATGGATAGCGAGTGCACTAGGCTGCGGCGTCTCTATCGCCCAATTACTACCGCGCGCCGGCCGGCCACCCCCTCACACTCCATCTCGCTATCTCCAACTCCTCCAAGCACCGAGCTCACTCACTCTAGGTCTACTACTAGCTCTCTAGCTGCCTATATAGTACCTGCCTGGCAGGGCCCATCAATCTAGCCCCTCCTCTGCCTTTTCATGCCATGCCACTTTTATTTTCTTTTTCTTCGTGATTTTCCAGCACTTTTGTAATGCCTATGGACGCCAAGGTTGGCTTTTTCATTTTTATGTGCTGGGGTGTCGGGCTCTGAAAATTCCTGCGGGACGGAGCGGTCGGAGATCTTCTCTTCTGGATCGACGATGATCACTCGCTATCTATCTATCCATCTTTGGCCGGCCGCTTCTCTGTCTTCTTGGCTTCTGCTGCCCCCTTCTGCCGCGCCTGCGCGGCCAGGCAGCTGCGTTAATTGCCGGAGCACGTAGGCGACGTATGTACAGTCGGTTAGAATCTGCTCCGGTGGCTAACGGCATCGGTTGGTATGTAGGTAGGCGGGCACATGCTCGCTAAGGCCCGGTACGTGCAGTGCATGGCGTGACGTGACGAAACCAGACCATCCCCGTTTCCAATTCCAACTTGCCAACGAGATTCTGGTTTTCTTCCATACAGCAAATTTTGTTCGGACGTGGCGCGGCGTGGCTCGCCGGGCGACGAGGGGACGGCGTCCGGAGTCAGGGCAACTCGAACCCACGACCCTAAATAGTCGGCCCTCCGATGCGCTGGAGCAGACAGATTGTCGCCCGTTTTATGTCCGTTTTCGATTCATTCCCGACCCAACTTAGGTCCGAGTTTACGGTCGAATAGACACGCGCGGATGGGCGGGGCGTGTTCCCTTGTCCTGCCTTGGCCCGCCCGTCAGGGACACAGACCCCTTCTTCTTTTTCTTCTTCCTCTATCTCCCTCCGCATCCCGACATTGCCGCCGCCACCACCGCCCCCGACCGCGTCGCCTTTCACCAGGGCCGTCCGAACCACCACCACGAGATGCCATAGCTTCCTCACACCGGCATTCCAGAAAGCATTTCGCCGGCTTTCGTGTTTCCTTGTTGCCGGTGGGAGAGAAGCTACGACCGCCGCGTCGCCCGTCGTCCCCAACCTCCTCCGGCAGGGCGTTCGTTGCCGCAGGGCGCCAACCAGCACCACCGACCCCCAAAACCTTGCTTTGTTGCCGGCGAGGGTTGCACGACGTGCACTATCCGGCCGCACCTCCAGCACGACCGCAAGGCATTCGACGGCTTGCTCACAAGGTACAATGGGCAATGGTAATTAGTTTTTATTTCACAACGTCATTTGCTCACCGGATGATTCGGCCTCGGATGATGAAGAGGTGGTGGCTGTGTCGGTCGTACATGAACACATAAGTAGGAAGCAGCCTCGGTTCAGGGGATCAATCCCCAGCCATGATCCGGCCTTGAACCGCAATAGGGAGATAGGCCACTCCCTTCTATATGTCGATTACTTTAAGGATGGTGCACTCTTCAAACCACATCAATTTCATCGCCGATTCTGAATGATGAGACATGTGTTTAATCGTATCCGGGAGGGAGTGGTCTCTTATGACCCATATTCTGAGTGTAAAGAGGATGCCCTAGGCAAGCTTGGTTTCTCTTCATATCAGAAATGCATTGCGGCTATCCGCATGCTTGCATATGGAATTCCTGGTGATCTTCTGGATGAGTACATTCGTATGAGTGAGTCCACATGTCTCCTCTCAATGTATGGTTTCTGCATGGCCGTGGTGGAAGTGTTTGTCCCTGAGTACCTTAGAGAGCCAAATGCCGTCGATACGGAGAGGTTGTTGGCAATCAATGCCAAGAGGGGCTTTCCGGGCATGCTTGGTAGTATATATTGTATGCGCGGGAAGTGGAAGAAATGTCCATTTACTTGGCAGGGGCAGTACAAGGGGCATCTGAAAGGTGCCACTTTTATACTTGAAGTTGTGGCTACACGCGATCTGTGGATATGGCATTTTTTTTCTTCGGCATGGCTGGTTCTCAAAATGATATCAGTGTTCTTCTGCGTTCACCAGTGTTTGCAAGGCTTGCAGAAGGTCACTCCCCGAAGGTCAACTTTGAGGTCAATGGTCACAATTACAACAAGGTATATTACCTAGCTGATGGTATTTATCTTCAATGGTCCTCTCTTGTGAAGACCATATCCAATCCGCAAGGACGGAAGAGAAAGAGGTTTGCCCAAATGCATGAGAGTGCTAGGAAGGATGTGGAGCGTGCTTTCGGTGTGCTTCAGTTTCGATGGGGTATCGTTCGTAACTCTGCATTGGCATGGAGCCCGAAGAAGCTTTGGGAAGTGATGACTGCTTGTATGATCATGCACAACATTATCGTGGAAGATGAGCGCGATGATAGCATCTACGACCAAGGGTTTGATATCCAGGGTGAAAATGTCGAGCCCGAGCATCCACCTTCTGCAACCTTTGAACACTTTGTCGAGTTTCATCGGAAATTGCGTGATTGGTATACTCATGTTCAGCTCCAGGATGACTTTACTAAACACATGTGGAGTCACATTGGCAACCAATAGATCTATCTATCGGTTTATTTTTTTTCTGTGCAAATAAATTTCAATTGGATTGTAATAAGACTATTTCGGACGCGCAACTATTTTCTATGTTTAATTTGAGATATTTGTTATTCTCGAACGGACGAGATGCGGCCGCGCGTTGGGCGCACAGCCGTCCCATCCACAAATCTGGGCGGACGCGGCCCCATTGCTGCCCAAACGGACGAAAAGCGAACGAAACGGACGTCCGTTTGGGGTCGTGTGTTGGAGTTGCCCATAAAGAGCATCTATAGTCGGACGTCTCAAATTCTCTCTCGTACACCCACGGACGCACCCGGTCAGTAACCGGACATGAGAGAGAAGGAAAAAAAGTGACCCAACAGAACCTCTCATACCTTTTCTATATGTCCGGCATGACCGTCAACCCTCATATCCATCTCAAATATAGACGGGATATGAGGGCTCGCGGACGCACCTGGTCAGTCGCGGACGCGCCTGGTCAGTCCGCCACGTACAACGCGTCCATACCCCGGACCAACTTTTATCTTTCTTTATTCATTATTTTTTTCTCTCCCTTCATCTTCACCAATCATGTTCAAATAATTGAACATATGAGAAAGAAAATTAGGACTCAAGATGGACAAACGGATAAATAACCAACATGTCCGGTCAATGACTGGGCGTGCCCGCAGACGTTTAGGGGGTCATATTTGCTAAGTCCGATTGTTGATGCTCTAAGAGCATCTACAACCGGGCATCTCCAACCCGCATATACGCCGTGGCGGGCTGCCAGATCACTGTTTGGTCACGATTTTTCGACCCGGACGGGCCCCTCAAACAACCCTCATACGGCCGGATTGACGGACACCCCCATATCCAGCCCAAATATAGGGTGGATATGGGGGCGCCCGGGCTCCTCAAACAACCCTCAAACGATGTGACCCCACACGGACTCCCGGGGAAACCTGATGGTCCGACGGGCGCGTCGACCGTCACCGCTCCGGCTCGCCGCCCGAGGCCTAGCCGGCTATTTAAGTCGGCCGGCGCCCCCAGCCCTAGGACATCCTCCTCCCCTTCCCTCCGTCGCCACTCGAGCCCGTTAGCCATGCCCCCACGCCGCCGCTACTACACGATCCAGCACAGTCTCTTCCTCTTTGAGCAGGTCCTGATCGGTAGTGAAGCGAGGCTACCTCTGGAACCGGAGGAGGATTTCGAGTAGGCTGAGGAGGAGGAAGAGGAGGAGGAGCAGGAGCCAGCAGAAGTAGAGGAGGAGGTGCCGCAACTGGATGTGGGGGAGGAGGAGGCGCCGGTGATGGAGGAGGACATGGAGGTTGCGTAGGCGGCCCATACTCCGGCGCTGGCGGCTCCGGCTATCGCCGACAACGTCAAAATTTGATTAGTATAGAACGTAGTACGTAGCTATATATTCTGCATGCTTTTGTATGAATTTAGGGGATAAATATGAGAGTTGTATGTGGAGAAGGAAATATAAAGAGTGTCCATATAGCGCTTAAGGACCCGCCCGGACACATCCGCGAACGTTTGAGAGGTTGGATTTATCAAATCTCGGCTCTAGATATCTTCGGCGTGTCATTGGCGGGCTTGGTTTGCTGTGCAAAAGTGCGTGACCAGTAGGAGTAACTGTTCTTAACAGCGGCGTGATTGATGATTGGCCGGACAAGAAACAGACTCTTCCGCGCTGCCACGGCTCACCACGCATTAATTAATCCCGTAATACTAGTACAAACCATGGTTGTTCAGTTTGAGGCTAAAGTTTACCGATCATTGTATATTGAGTGTCCTAAAAAAAAACTTGTATGTTGAGTGCCCTAAAAGAAATTGTATGTTTGAGAGCCAACTGCCAAGGTTGTTCAGTTTGATTGCCAGGTTGTAGCTGACGGAAAAGCTTATTATTTAAAAAGTTAAAAATAATAATAAAACTTTATCCTGTTCACTCTGGATCAGTAAAAAATCATTTAAAAACATAGTATATCGGCCCAACAACAACAAAAACTGGCCCTTTTTTTATTTACATATTTTTCTTTTTATGGCACGTCTGAAATTATATTATTACTATAAAAACTCTCACATACTTGGTCTACAAGTATATGTGTATGTTTTTTTTACATGCATATGTAGAGCCCGTTTGGAATCTCTCCTCTCCTCCACTCCGCGGAGTTGGTGGAGCTCGGTTTCGACAGCTCCGTTGAAGTCAGCTGAAGTGTGGTCCGCTCCGGGAGCGAAGTTAGGAGGAGCGGAGAGGAACCGAACGCTGCTGTATTATAGTTGAGAAACGGACTCCATGGACCCGTCCTCCATATGCCCTTTTGATGGGTTATACAGAGAGTTTTTTGCCGATGTTTGTGCAGCAATGTGAACTGCTCGGAGTGGTGCGGCCCGGGGGGCATCGGCATGGTACTAAAAACATTCTGGCTATCTTCGAAATAGAAACCACCATTCTTTGGTGGGTGCTTTGCTTGTACGTAGGAACCCGAGTGCATTTTTTAGGTATCGGCTGAAGCATTGCCTATTCATATGGAAGGAAAGAGGTGAAACAATTTACATGGGGCACATGATTTGTTGGTGGGTATATATGCGGCAAAAACCATGGGAACAAACAAACCTACACGGACAATGCCCATAGTGGGCATGGTCCCAGCAAACGCCAAGTCCCGCCTTTTGATGTTCGAAGGCCAACAAGGCCACCTGGTGTGTTGTGCGACGTCCGGTGAAAACCCGCATGTTCCTCTCTTTTCAGATGTATTTGAAGGTGTAGATGAGCTCGCCGCTATGTCACCTTCGCACCTCCTTTGACTCGCTTGTGAGCATCTTGTCCCACCATCCAGACACACACAACTCCACAAGGTTCTAGTAGGAAATTCAACACGGGCATCTTCTCATTGCTCCGTGAACTCGAGTAAATGTGTACAATGTAGTTAGAGAATCTACATGCGTAGACAACAAATCTGGCCCCTCAAACACCCGCGGACGCACCCTCACATTTTGCTCTCTGCATCCGAATACCTCATAGTTGAGACATTAAAACCATATAAAGCATGCCAAAGAAAACATCTACATACTACATACTACTCGTTGCCGTCGGAGATGTCCACGATCTCCGTTTTGAGCCCTGGGTACATGGGCGGCAGTCGCAACTCCGGCTCCTGCGGCTCCTCCGGCACCACCTGCGGCTCCGCGTCGTCCTCCGTCTACTCCTACGCATCCAGCTCCTCACAATGTGCGTCGATCTCCGCCCGTTTTTGCTGGATGAAGTGCCGGTTGGCCACCACATAGGCCTCATCCTAGATGGACCGATGGCGGTCTGCTCCGCCATCTCGGCCCGTTCTTGCGGGATGAAGCGTCGGTTGGCTTCCACATATGCCTCATCCTGAATGGACTCCAGGATGGCAGTCTGCTTCGGCATCTCGATCGCTAGGGCGACCTTGAACTCCGCCATGGCATCCTCCATGGCGCAGCCCGCAATCAACGTCGGCTCCTGTTTTGGATCCGCCGTGTACTCCTCCTCCGAATCCGTCACCTCCATGTTAGCTGCTTGGATGATGGTTTTTCATTAATTATGTGGCAAGAACCCAGGTCTGGACTATAGCTTGGCATGGCTCCGGGTTAGATAATGTTGACAAATGATGTTGCATAGATTGTAACTGTTAATATGTTGAGTAATACTTTTTCTGAAACCTTGTTGAGTAATACTATAATACAAGTGCTTATTTTAGAAAAGAAAAAAAAACATTAGAGAGGCCCCTTAAGTTTTTAATTTTTTTTGGGCTTCAACTATGTGTGACCTAGAAGTTGCCAAGGAAGCGGAAAAGAACATCTAGAAAAAAAAAATAGCAGGCTGAACCTCTCCATAAATGAAGACATGTTCCCAAATAATTTTTGTCTTGGCATCTTGCACTGTCATCTTAACATGATAGTAATCCACATCATATTGAAAAGTCACATCAAGAGAGGTGTAGTTAACCCCCCGCCCCCAACAGCAACCACCCTGAGCTCTCCCTAGCAGGCGTGTGGCGCCAACGGAAGTCCCTGCCTGCACAATATTTTTGCAGGTCAGTTCTGCTACACTTGTGCCTCGTAGTTTCTTGTAAACCTACAAAATCAACTTCCATATCTAACGTATACGTTCTCTTGGATATCTCTGTTCAACATCAGCACCGAAGCCTCTCATTGAAAGATAAGCAGATATTATTTCTTCTTCTTTGTTAGTACTCCCTCTGTCCGGAAATGCTTGTCGGAGGAATGGATGTATCTAGAAGTATTTTAGTTCTTGATACATCCATTTTTATGCATTTCTCCGACAAGTATTTCTGGGGAGGGAGTACGTACTAGATTTATCTATCCCTTTAATCACACACAAACAGGTCTCCCACCCAATTTTTTGTTGTTGTGATCTGTTCTTTCTATTTTCTTATCAGAAGACATAAGCCTAATATGGTCCCAGTTTTCTTCCTCCATATCGTTATCAATTTCGTTTTGAGTGCTCACAGAGGACATGCATTTTGTTGCAAACCCGTGTGTAGGCCTGCCAGAGCGTTGCTGTCCACTCTTGGCTTCCACGGATATCTTGCTAGATAGGGAAGTGTCAACGCGCGCGTTCTCGTTGTGGCGCGTGGTCCTCCCCTCCGTGCCGCAGAATCCCTGGAACGGGCACGAGACCAAACAAGTGGACGCCCCGCCCAGCTGGTTGCATGGATTATACGTATACCACTGTACTAGTACTCTACTACAGTGTGAACGAGCGTGTAAAATGTGGCCGCAAAGGCGACGACGGCGCTGCCGCATGTGCCCTCTGCGCTGCCCGGCCGTTCCGGGCTCACATGATGATTGATCCAACGGCGCCGCTACTTTGGACGCGAACGAACGAAAGCGTCCCTGCCGTGTCCCCATCACCGGCCCGGCCCGGCCGTTCGACCAAAAGAGCACCCCGGAGGTGGAACCAAAGGCAGAGAATGATTAGCACATACACAATCCATCCAACCAAGGATGGTAACATGCATGCATGTATTTTGACACGCTAGCATGCATGCCAGCCAAGGAGGATACGTAGCTGCGCTTCCCTACCCTAGCCGCCGCCACGCCACGCAACTAGGGAGGCAATCTTTTTTCACCAATCTCGGCCGGCCAGGGCGTTGGCCCCTTCTCCCTCCGGCTGCTTCGGTGGCAAGGAGGGGGGGGGGGGGG
>LR738714.1:752931548-753001170 GCA_902687465.1 Secale cereale
GGGGGCGTTCCTTCGTTCTGTAATTAGGGTTTGGATTTCTAGGTCGTGATGCGTCGTTGGAGTGGTGGGAGCGGTGCTCGGACGAATAAATCTGCCTCAGCTTCGCTCCCACATCGGCGGTGCTCTTCGTAGCGGCATCTCGGAGTTTATGGCATGTGTGTTTGTCGATCCTTCAGATTGGCGGCGCTAGGGTTCATGGATGGTGTCGGCGAGGCGGCGGCGGTGACTCCATCAGGTGTGTATCTCCTTCTGCTCTCTCCCCGTTGTTGTGATGTTGTCTCCGACGTCATAGTGGAGCAGGGAGGTTTTGTCGTTCAGGAGTACGCGCAAACGGTTGTATACGCAAGTGACAGCTGGAAGATGGTGCATCTCGTGCTGGGTTTCTGGTTGGTGGCTGACAGTTCTGGTTTGCTCCTCCGACGTCGTTGTTGTGTGGGGCTGTCAGATCTGGAGTTCGTTGCCGTGTCCGGGGACATGTTGTCCCGGTCTGATTCTTTCAACGGTAATGGTTTTTTCTTTTGACAAACTACTTTCGAGGTCTGTAAAGCTGCTGGTCAGCGATGGAGCCGGGTCGAGCTCGTGTGAAGAGGTGATCTGTTTTCTTTCCTTTTGGTGACCGCTTTGGTGGTGTCGGAGTAGAGTAACAAGCGTTGTTATTTTACATAGAATCACTGTTCAAGATATCTTCCGATATGCCGATAAATCGGCCGATTTATCGCTTACCACTGTCTGACCGATAAGATAAATCGGCCGATAAATCAGCCGATATGGCGGTAAATCGGCCGATATGCCGATAAACTGGCCGATTTACCCCTTATCATGGGTCGACCGATAAGTTCCCGATAAGCGATATCCCCAACATTGCATAGAATTATCCTATCTTTTCAGTCTTTTTAAATCGGTACTTACGTGCATTGTAATTGAATCTTTATTTTATAAATGCGACATGTATTACATGAAAAAAATACGTAGCTGCCGAAACAACTGTTTGAAGCGTCACACGCGTACATGTCGCCTCTGTAAAGCCTGTGCCAAAGTTAGATGGCGGGGATCGGGCGGGCATCGTGCTGGTGGAGGCGGAGGCCGGCCCGCGACGTGGATGGACCTACGCCGGGGGCCAGGTCCCGACGTGACGCAGAGAGCTTTTCGATCGGTTGATGCAGTAGCGGCAGCGGCAGCAGCTGGTCCCTGCGCTGCGAGAGCAAGCGAGACACCACAGCTTTTGCTGCTTGTGAGCGAGCAGTCTGATCCTTCCATCCAGCCCTTGTGTCGTGTGCCGTGGTGCCCCGCTCTCATGCACCCGCCACGTCCCAGCACACGCTTTGAGCCAGATTATTGCGTGCTAAACTGGCAAAAAGGGGCTCGGGAACGCCGCTGGTTTACGGCGAGGAGGAAGCATCCGCGCCTGTTCCTGCGGCTGGGAAAAGACGATTGTCCGAGTGAGATTCCCCGCCCACTCCAGTCGCCCTCGCCAGATCTAGCACGCGCCGATTAGCTAAACTAAACCAGCATTCCGTCCTTTTGCTCCGTGGAGATAGTTGGAGAATGGAATTGTATTCACAGCAGATCAGTTTACACCACTCTCATACATATACACCGAGAGGCTCCACAAAATGTGGCACGCAGGCCACGAGCCGTGCTAGATCCTACAATCTAGGAGTAGACTAGGTTTACAATACACAACGGTACAGACTCAAGGTTACATGTTTAACACCCCCCCTCAGCCGGAACTCCGTGTGGGAGGACGTTCAGGCTGGCACGGAACTCATGAAACACTTGGGAAGGTAAACCTTTGGTGAACAAATCTGCAAACTGTGAGCTCGAAGGTACATGGAGAACACGAGCTTCACCAAGAGCCACACGATCCCGAACAAAATGGAGATCAATCTCAATGTGCTTGGTCCTTTGGTGTTGGACGGGGTTGGAGGCAAGGTAGGTGGCGCTGACATTGTCACAATACACGACTGTGGCTCGAGTCGGAGGGCACTTGAGATCATGAAGGAGTTGACGTAGCCAGCAGGATTCTGCAACACAGTTCGCAACGCCCCGGTACTCAGCCTCTGCACTGGATCTGGAGACAGTGGGTTGGCGCTTCGAGGACCAGGAGATGATGTTATCGCCAAGAAAGACACAGAACCCAGAGGTGGATTTGCGAGTGTCAGGGCACCCAGCCCAATCAGCATCAGTGTAGGCAATAAGATCATGCGACGGTGACTTGTAGAGTTGAATACCATAATGGGAGGTGCCTTGAAGATACCGGAGGATGCGTTTAACTAGCTGCATGTGGATGTCACGAGGCTCATGCATGAAGAGGCAGACTTGTTGAACAGCATAGGATATATCTGGTCGAGTAAGAGTTAGGTATTGAAGGGCACCGGCTAAACTACGATAGTATGTGGGGTTGGAGAGTAGTTTCCCATCGTGGAGGGATAATTTGGAAGAGGTGTCAACTGGAGTGGACACCGGCTTGCAATGAAGCATATCAGCACGATCAAGTATCTCAAGTGTGTACTGTTGTTGGCAAAGAAACAGGCCGGAGGAGTTGGGTGTAACATTAATGCCAAGAAAATGATGTAACTCACCAAGATCCGACATGGAGAACTCCGTCTTGAGAGAGGCAATGATGGAGTGAAGGGTTGATGTGGAGTTGGCAGTAAGGATGATATCGTCCACATAAACGAGTAGATATGCTATGCTGGTGCCATGATGCCTGATGAACAAGGAGGAGTCACTCTTGGAAGCACAAAACCCAAGTGACAGGAGGAAGGTCTTGAACCGAAGAAACCATGTCCGGGGGGCTTGTTTTAATCCGTAGAGAGACTTGTTGAGGAGGCACACATGATCTGGGTGAGAGGCATCGACAAAGCCGGCTGGTTGACAACAGTAAACAGTCTCCTTGAGATCACCATGCAGAAACGCATTTTTGACATCCAGTTGGTGTATGGGCCACGAGTGAGAGGTGGCAAGACTGAGCACAACACGAATAGTGGCTGGCTTCACAACTGGGCTGAAAGTTTCATCGTAATCCACTCCTTCTTGTTGTGTAAACCCCCGGACGACCCATCGAGCTTTATATCGAGCCAATGATCCATCCGTGTTGAACTTGTGGCGAAAGATCCACTTCCCCGTGACAATGTTGACACCTGCAGGCTTAGGCACCAAAGACCAAGTGGAGTTGTTGATTAAAGCAAGATATTCCTCATTCATAGCATGGCGCCAATTGGGATCCTTGAGTGCAGATTTGTAAGTGGGTGGGATTGGTGAGAGGGATGTTGTAGAGGAATCAGCAAGGAACAGCCGGCGGGGCATGCAATAGCCCCGTTTGGCACGCGTGGTCATCTTGTGAGAATTACGTGGAGGTTCGGCAGGCTGTGCATGGCGAGGAATACGTGGCGGAGTGATAGTGGATGTGCATGCCTCGGATCCCGAGGAAGATGCGGTGGGGCAGGCGACAGACTCGGAGGACGGAGCATCAGTGGAGTCAGATCCGACAGGCACGGGATGCGATGTAGATGCGGCGCTGGTGGATGGTGGGGACTGTGGCGTAGCGGACGAGGTGGATACGGGCGGGGTAGTGCGCTCCGCAGGGCGAGGAGTGGAGGTGGGGTCGATACGGGATTGGCTGCCGTCGAGTGCGCTGAGGGGTGAGTGGTGGGGAGGCGTTGATGGTGGGGTGTGGGGCCCGTACGAGGTAGTTGGCGGCTGATCCAAGAGATACGGCGGATTCGGTGTGGGAACGGATGGTGAGGCCGGCGGTGTGGGCGATCTGTATGGAAAGGAGGATTCGTCAAACGTGACATGTCTGGAAACAATGACACGACGAGTGGTTAAGTCATAGCACCGATATCCTTTGTGTTCTAGGGGATACCCTAAGAAAATACACCGAGCGGAGCGAGGGGCGAGCTTGTGAGGCATAGTGGCGGATGTGTTTGGAAAACACAAGCATCCAAAAACGCGTAAGTGGTCATAGGTGGGGTGGACGCCATGAAGGAGAAGATAGGGGGTGCGATCGGCGATGGCACGAGAGGGACGACGATTGAGAAGGTAGGTGGCAGTGTGGAGAGCTTCGACCCAAAATGGTGGCGTGAGATTGGCTTGGATGAGAAGGGAGCGAACAACGTCGTTAGTAGTGCGAATGAGACGTTCGGCCTTGCCGTTTTGGGGTGAAGTGTGTGGGCAGGAGAAGCGGTACACAATGCCATTGGCAGAGAAGAAGGAGCGAAGAGATGAGTTGATGAACTCCCCGCCGTTATCGCATTGCATGGCTTTGATGATGACATTGTAAAGAAGCGTTGGAGCGTGGTGGAGGTGTCCGATTTGTTTCGCAAGGGAAACGTCCAAGAATAATGAGTGAAGTCATCAAGCACAACTAGATAATATTGAAAACCAGAAAAGCTTATAACAGGAGATGTCCACAAGTCGCAATGTATCAAATCAAACGGTGCATAGGTGGTGCTAAAGGAGGAAGGAAAAGGAAGACGCGCTTGTCGTCCTAATTGACAGGCGTTACATGGAGTGTGAGCACTCTTATTACATGAGCTAAGAAAATCATTAGAGAGAGTGGACAGAGAGTGGGCGCCGGGGTGTCCAAGGCGACGGTGCCATAGATCCGATGTGGAGACGGTGAGCGCCGATGGTGAAGAGTGGGTGTTGCCGTAGAAGGGGTAGAGATCACCGTTGCTAGCGGAGATCATGAGAACCCTCCGAGTGCGAAGATCCTTCACAAGAAAACCATCAGGGTAAAATTCAACGGAGCAGGAGTTGTCCTTAGTAAAACGACGAACATAAATTAAGTTAGTGACAACAGTAGGGGAAACAAGAACATCGGTGAGGCGAAAATCGTTGGGAGGGAGAGAAGTGGAACCAGTGGCCGTGATAGGTAGATGGTGCCCATTGCCGACCAAGATACTAGAAGGAACATGCTTTAATGAACAACTGGACCTGGTGAGGGTACCTGGATTGCCGGTCACATGAGAGGAGGCGCCGCTGTCGAAATACCACTCGGGCGCCGGAGCAGACGGGAGGCCGCCGTTGCTGTAGGCGGCATTGAGCATGGCCGCATGCTCCCATGTGGAGGGAGGGTGATGGTAGAGCTGCGCGGGTGGCACCGGCGGCGCAGGCAGGAGCGGGTAGGCCTGCGCGTGGGAGCCGGGGCGGGGGCCGAGAACACCAGCTGCATTGGGTGGGATCCAACCGGAGCGCGGGGAGGGGAGCGCCATGCCATAGGGCGCGAAATAGCCGGTGAAGGGCGACACCAGAAGAGGAGCGGGATGACCGCGTCCAGAGTTGTCACCACGCCCGCGACCGCGGCCACGGCCGCGCCCACGGCCGCCGCGATCACCACCATCGCGGTCGCCACGGCCACGGCCAGGTTGCTGGGGCGGCGGTGGAGGAGGGGCCGGGGCGCCGGAAGTGGCGCGATCTGGCGGGGCACGACCGCCCGCACTCGAGCCCGCACCGGATGAACCACCACTGGGCAGGGCGAACGCGGAGGCGCTCTCTTCTGCGGCGCGATGCTCCTGGGATTCCTCGGCCAGGACGACCCGTGAGAGGACGGTGTCGAAGGGCAAGTCCTGGTCGCCAAGGACGACCCGGATCGTGTCGAGCCGTTTGTCGAGGCCATGGAGAAACTGGGTGGTGAGATCCACCTCGGTGACGGCGTGATCAATGTCTGCAAGGGCGTCAGTGAGGAGCTTCATCTGGCGGGCGTACTCGGAGACGGATAGATCACCCTGCTTGAGGTTGCGGTACTTGCGGTTGAGGATCATGAAGCGGGCAGCGCGATTGGCGAGAAAGTAGGCGCGGATCTTGTTCCAGAGGGTGAAAGTGGTGGTGGCGCCGACGACGTGGTCGCACATAGTATCCGAGAGGGTGGCATAGATCCAGAGAACAACATGGGCATCAAGCTCGCGATAGGTGGCGGAAGCATTTGGTGGCGGAGGGTGCTCGACGAGGTAGGAGACGCCGTAGCGGACGAGGACCATGAGGAAGAAGGTTTTCCACTTGTGGTAATTGTGATCGGCGGGGTTGAGAAGGAACTTGATGTGGTTGGTGATGTGATCCATGAAGATAGGGTGGCGAGGAGTGGGCGCCGGAGGAGCAGGTGGGGCAGCGGTGGTAAACAGAGGGGCGAACTGGGTGCCCGCGGCGGGGGCGGTGCCGTTGGTTGGAGTAGGAGAGGTGCCGAAGACGAACGGCGGTGAGGACGCAGAGGAGGTGGCCGCAGCTGGCGCCGTGGAGGAGGAGGAGAGATCACCGGGGGAGGTGGTGGAGCTCGTTGCGGCGGCGGCGGCGGAGGGAGAGGAGGCCATGGGACGCCTGGTGACTGATACCAAGTTGGAGAATGGAATTGTATTCACAGCAGATCAGTTTACACCACTCTCATACATATACACCGAGAGGCTCCACAAAATGTGGCACGCAGGCCACGAGCCGTGCTAGATCCTACAATCTAGGAGTAGACTAGGTTTACAATACACAACGGTACAGACTCAAGGTTACATGTTTAACAGAGATAAAGTGGAATCGGATGTGTGAGGGGCGGCGAATGATCGGCGTGCGGCGCGGCTCCCCGGATGTTCTCTGTCTGCAGGGATCGGAGCCTAAAATATTCCCCCGCCGTCACGGATGCCTGGCATGGCACAGATGTATAACAAATTAGCATGCGTATTTTTTCACAAAACAATTCAATGCTACTCCCTCCTTTACGATTTATTGGGCTCATCTCAATTTTTTTTAGTTTTTTCTATTATAAGTCTTATTTTCATTTCTTTTCATCACATGTTCACATTTTAATGTGCATTAAACTGATGCATGCAAGGATTAAAAAAAAATCAATAGATTTAACCATTCATACTCATTTAGTGGTCATCCATGCATACACTGTAATTAATACAAATTAAAGTCTGAGTAATTTTGTAAATTATGAGATACATTTCTTCACTTATCATTTACCTTGGTTGATCAGAATTTAGATTTAAGCCCTATAAACCGGAAATGAGGGAGTACTAGGCTAATTTTAAGTTTGAGTTTTTTGAGTAAATTTAAGTTGTTTTTAACACAGTACAAACGCAATCGCTCATACATACGCGTATACACTCACTCCTATGAGCGCACACACCCTATGAGCACCTTCGAGAGACTGAGCCGGCTTATTATATTGAGATTTACGAAGTCACTGTAGACGCCTCGTCCTCGATGGCAACGTCTCCTCCCACTGAAATCCAATCGCCGGAAATCCTGAAATAAATCTAGGATAGTGCGAGCACCGAGACTTGAACCCTGGTGACCTGGGATACCACTGTTCCTCTAACCATCCAATCATAGAATGATTCGCAAATAATTTTAAGTTTGATTGGATGTCCACATTGGTCACTACAAATTGAAAAAACATGGTTATTTGGTCGTGAAAAACAATCTGGATTCGGAAGAACAATGTTTTTACCCCCTCCGATCAGATGCATAGAGCATTTTTTAACTCTAATTTAAGTTGGATTCCAGAGAACATTTAAGTTAACCTTATAGCTAATTTTATTCTATGAGTGACTATAAATGATGACTATATATGACTTGGTAACATTATATAGCTAACAGTTATCTATACTATTAACCATGCACTTAGCCTCATCTCCTTGTTCGCCTAGACTGCAGTGCTCCACACACACATAGACTCAGGGAGTACCGTCTTGAGCGTACATTGTGGTTGTTTTGGTGTTGTCAGTTGTAAGAGCAACTCCAAAGTTGGGATGCATTTCCCCCTCTTGTGTCCATTTGGATCCACGTGGACTGAAACCACACGGCGACACATTTGGCATTTCTACATGTTTCTGAAGAAAATATGCCTTAGGGACAATAATAAAGTTATTATTTATATTTCCTTATATATTATGATAAATGTCTATTATTCATGCTCGAATTGTATTAAACGGAAACTTGATACATGTGTTGTCGTTTGATCAACGGGATGGACAAGACCCATCCGTTAGCTTAGCATAATGATCATTTAGTTTTACTGCCATTGCTTTCTTCATGACTTATACATGTTCCTCTGACTATGAAATTATGCAACTCCCGAATACCGGAAAAACACCTTGTGTGCTATCAAACGTCACAACGTAACTGGATGATCATAAAGATGCTCTACAGGTGTCTCCGAAGGTGTTTGTGGTGTTGGCATAGATCGAGAATAGGATTTGTCACTCCGAATGTCGGAGAGGTATCTCTGGGCCCTCTCGGTAATACACATCATAATAAGCCTTGCAAGCAAATGACAAATGAGTTAGTCACGAGATGATGTATTACGGTACGAGTAAAGAGACTTGCCGGTAACGAGATTGAACTAGGTATGATGATATCGACGATCGAATCTCGGGCAAGTAACATACCGATGACAAAGGGAATAACATATGTTGTTATGTAGTCTGATCGATAAAGATCTTCATAGAATATGTAGGAGCCAATATGAGCATCCAGGTTTCGCTATTGGTTATTGACCGGAGATGTGTCTCGGCCATGTCTACATAGTTCTCGAACCCGTAGGGTCCGCACGCTTAACGTTCGATGACAATTAGTATTTTAAGTTATGTGATTTTGATGACCGGAGATTGTTCGGAGTCCCGGATGTGGTCACGGACATGAAGAGGAGTCTCGAAATGTTCGAGACATAAAGATTGATATATTGGAAGGTTATGTTTGTACATCGGGAGGGTTCCGGGATGTTCGTGCATTTTTCCGGAGTACCAGGAGGTTACCGGAACCCCCCGGGGAGTCAATGGGCCTTAATGGGCCCTAATGGAGAGAGGAGGCAGCAGCCATGTGGTGGCGCGCGCCTCCCCTAGGCCCAAACTGAATTGGTTTAGGGTTGGGGGGCCGACCCCCCTTTCCTTCTCTTCTCCTCCTCCTTCCATCCTTCTCCTAGTGGGAATAGGAAAGGGGGGGGGGCTCCCTTCCTCCTTTACATACATGGGAGGGGGGCACCCCAAAGACACACAAGTCAATCTTTTAGCCGTGTGCGATGCCCCCTCCACTGTTACACACCTCGGTCATATCGTTGCAGTGCTTAGGCGAAGCCCTGCGCCGGTAACTTCATCATCACTGTCACCACGCTGTTGTGCTGACGGAACTCTCCCTCGTCCTCAACTAGATCAAGAGCTCGAGGGACGTCATCGTGTTGAACGTGTGCTGAACACGGAGGTGTCGTATGTTCGGTACTTGGATCGGTTGGATCGTGAAGACGTTCAACTACATCAACCGCGTTACTAAACGCTTCCGCTTTCGGTCTAAGAGGGTACGTGGACACACTCTCCCCACTCGTTGCTATGCTTCTCCTAGATAGATCTTGCGTGATCGTATGATTTTTTTTGAAATACTACGTTCCCCAACAGTGCCTTCATGAGCCAGGTCTATGCGTATATGATATGCACGAGTAGAACACAAAGAGTTGTGGGCGATAATAGTCATACTGCTTACCACCAACGTCTTACTTTGATCCGGCGATATTGTTGGATGAAGCTGCCCAAACCGACATTACATGACCGCGTTCATGAGACTGGTTCTACTGACGTGCTTTGCACACTGGTGGCTGGCGGGTGTCAGTTTCTCCAACTTTAGTTGAATCGAGTGTGACTACGGCCGGTCCTTGATGAAGGTTAAAACAGCATACTTGATGAAAAATCGTTGTGGTTTTAATGCGTAGGTAAGAACGGTTCTTGCTAGAAGCCCGTAGCAGCCACGTAAAACTTGCAACAACAAAGTAGAGGATGTCTAACTTGTTTTTGCAGGGCATGTTGTGATGTGATATGGTCAAGACGTGATGAGTTATACGATATTGTATGAGATGATCATGTTTTTTAAATTATCGGCAACGGGCAGGAGCCTTATGGTTGTCTCTTTATTGTATGAATTGCGAACGCAATGTAATTGCTTCACTTTACCCCTATGAGTTAGCGGTATTAGTAGAAGCAATAGTTGGCGAGACGACCACGACGCTACGATGAAGATCATGGTGTCAAGCCGGTGATGATGTAGATCATGACGATGCTTTGGAGATGGAGATCAAAAGCACAAGATTAAGATGGCCATATCATGTCACATACTTTGATTGCATGTGATGTTTATCTTTTTATGCATCTTATCTTGCTTAGAACGACGGTTGCATTATAAGATGATCCCTTATAAAATTTCAAGGTACAAGGGTTCTTCCTGAGTATGCACCATTGCGACAGTTCGTCGTGCCGAGACACCACGTGATGATCGGGTGTGATAAGCTCTATGTTCACATACAACGTGTGTAAGACAGTTTTGCACATGCAGAATACTCGGGTTAAACTTGATGAGCCTAGCATGTACAGACATGGTGTCAGAGATATTGACCACGGGTGTCCTCATCGACCACCCATGGTATTTCAAGACAATTTGGGGCCGCCTGTTACCCCCAGGCCGTCTGCTCATCGGGCCGCCTCCTAGGACAGCTTACCTTAGGAGCCGGCCGCCATCAGGCGGCAGGGGCCCAAACAGGCGGCAGCTCCACAGCCAGCAGCTAGCAGACGGTCCTACGCCTCTTCCTCGGGATGCGTGCTGGGGGACCACCGCGCAGCTGAGGCATGGCTACAGTTGAGCACGTCCTTTGAGAATCTATAAGGGCGTGGCTACATTGAATGTGTACCTTATGGCCGTCTCTTAAACGGCGAGTCACTGTAGCCACGCTGTCAGTGACCAAGCTTCGGTCAGAGGAAGCCACGATCCCACTACCCACAGACGGCGGGGCCAGCATGCGGCTGGCCCCACCGGCCAGTGGGTAAGTCATAAACAAGCCACCCCTGGCAGGCGGCCAGGGGAGGCGGCCGCCTGGTAACAGACGGCGAATCCTGCCCTAGAAGTGTGAACCTCATCAAGATGACAAGACAGGGCGTGGCGGTAGTGTACGGCAGGAGACGGCGGCACTGTAGCCACTTCCCTCCCGACGATGCTGCCGTCAGCAGAAGCACGCCTACAGTGAAAGGCAATCACATGGGCCCGCAGGCGGCGGGCCCCAGCAGACAGACGGCAAGGCCGGCACCAGAAGACGCTGACAGCCGGGGGCCACTCCGTCGAGATTACAATTGTACCCCTGGGGGGATGGCCTATATAAACCCCCCAGGGTTCTCCATGAGGAGGGGTTGGAAGATTAAACCCTAGAAGAAATAGAGCACGTAGAGAGAGAGAGAGAAAAAACCCTAGCAACCATCCCAATTCCCTAGAGCACAGCTAGTGAGCTAGCCTTGCTCATCTTCCTCCTCTAGACGACACAACTCGAGGAGCAACCTTGTAGCTAGCATAGTGACATTAGTCATGACGCGGAGTCCCTGCAGAGCAGGACTAGGGGTGTTATCTCCATGGAGAGCCCCGAACCTGGGTATGATCTGTAGGCGTCCTAAGTTCCGCCTTATCCCGCTTCCAGGGCCCGGCGACGCTCTACTGTCCCCATGCATGATAAGCCATCCGTTGGCATATGTCGCCCAAAGCCCCGACATTTGGCACCCACCGTGGCGCTATGTGCACCGTCGTCCGGAGACATGTTCTGGACGGGAACTTTGTTCCTCCCTGGCGAGCACAGCCAGCCTGGCACGCCTGCAGGCGTGGAAACCGGGATGCTTTGCGGCGTTGAGGCCGCATGCGCCGTGAGCGGACTCGCCGACCTTCTCGGCGGCGTCCACATTCATGACGAGCCCTCTCCGGCGGCCGAGCCAGTAGCTCCGGAGAGCTGCCTCGTCGAGCTCCTCGACAAGCTTCACATCGTCGACTAGCGCGCCTCTGGCGTGGAGTCAGTGGGCTCTTCTGACCCACCAGTAGAAATGATCATCGACCTCGACGCAGAGCCCGTAGATTCCTTCCCCGAGCACGTGGTGATCATCGACGACCCCCTCCCTGCTCTAACGGATGGCAGCACCGCCAGCACCGTCACAGAGGTGCTCGCCACCAACCACAACGAGCCGTCCGGCGGGTCGGGCCAAGACCCACTCCACGCTGCCCTACGAAACCTCGTCGCACCTGCTGCGGCGGGGGCAGACGGCGCGGCGCTGGAGGCACTTCGCGTCTCGCTCCTCGACAACGGCAACAAGCTGGCCGCTTCCCGATGCCTCACTGAAGCCTACCGCCGCGAGGTGGACCGTGCCATTTACGGCACGCCGGCTGCTGGCGAGCCTAGCCGGGCCGGTGCCGTTCGCGATCGCGGCGGGCTGCTAGCAGACATGCTCGGGGCCCCACGGCCCGTGTACCTCACTCCATTGGAAAACCTAAGGGCTGCCCAGGCGGCAGTCGATAAGATGGGCCACTTGGAGCGAGACGAGCTTCGCTGCGTGACTCAGCGCGCCCGCCAGCTCCTCGATGCTGCTGCTGCACAGCAGGAGGCCCGTCGTCGGGCATCAGAGGCTGGCGCGCAGGCTGACAACCGCCCCCTTCGACGGGAGCAATGAGCTATGTCCCGCTCTCCAACGGTTGGCGCCCCCAACTGGCGAGACTCAGAGCCGGCTGCTAGCCCCAGCCGGCAGACTCGTATCACCATCGAGCGTGACGAAGACGGTCACCCAAGGGCCGTAGAGCGGAGAAGGGAGCACCCGCCTCCTCCTAGACGGGAGAGGCGCGTGTCTCCTCCGCCTGTTGACCACCCCTCTCTGGCAGGCCGCTTGGTCCGCCGCGAGGGGGTTGGGGAGAGCGATGCCCGCCACCGCCTAGACCGACTGGCTCGGTCCCAGGCGGTCGAAGAAGAAGATGACCTCGGCCCGGCCTGCTTTGGCCCCCGCATCCGCAACGAGCCTTTCCCCAAGGGTTTCTCGCTCCCCAGAGATACCCCCAAGTACAACGGATCAGTGAAGCCAGAGGACTGGCTGGTGGATTACTCCACAGCCGTCAGCATAGCAACCGGCAACAGGCGTGTTGCGGTGAAGTACGTGCCACTTATGCTCCAGGAAACGGCTCGGACGTGGCTGAACAGCCTCAAACCCAAAGCATCAACGACTAGTTGGACTTCACCGACGCCTTCACTTGCAACTTCACCAGCACCTACAAGCGTCCTCCCAAGCCGCGCGAGCTCTCCCTATGTGTCCAAGGCCCAGATGAGTCAGCCCGCGATTATCTGACGCGTTGGGCAGAGCTGCGAAACTCTTGAGAGGGAGTACACGAGGTACAAGCCATCAAGTATTTCACGGCTGGGTGCAAAGAAGGCACCTTGCTCAAGCACAAACTCCTTTGCGACGAGCCTACCACGCTGGACGAGCTGCTGAGCATAGCAGACAAGTACGCCACTGCTGACTCCTCGATGAAGACCTAGCTGCAAGTGGATGCTTCCGGAAAGATGACTCCTTCAACTCCCAAAACGCCGGCTGGAGAGTCCAGCCGACGCCAGCAGCCGAACGATCACAAACGCAAGACCCACGCGCCGGCTGCCAACAGTCGGCTGGTGGCGGCAGTTGATGGCCAGCAGCCGGAAGCTCAAGAAGGACCCAAGCGCCAGAAGGGCGGCAAGCTAGCCTGGCAGCCAACTTTCTCCTTCGACCAAGCTCTGGACGCCCCCTGCAAGTTCCACAGTGGTGTGAAGCCTTCCAACCACACCACACGAAAGTGTCATTGGCTCACACAGATTGCCAGAGGAGAAGCTCTGCCACCGCCGCCTACTGGGCAGGCGACCCCGCCTCCCAATGTGCCGGCTGCTCGTCCGGGCGGCCAGGTCCAGGATGAATTCCCAGAAGAAAACGGGGCCTATGTCGTCTTCACAAGCCAGGCGGACGATAGGCACAACCGACTCCAGCAGCGTAGAGAAGTCAACACCATTGCCATCAAAGCCCCAGAATTCATGCACTAGTCTGAGAGGCCCGCCAGCTGGAGCCAAGAAGATCACCCGACTGTCATGCCTTCACCAGGGGTATACGCCTTGGTTCTGGATGGGACACTCTCCACCGATAGACGGGCCTGTCGTTTCTCCCGAGTACTGGTAAACGGCGGAAGCAGCATCAACATCATGTACCGCGACACCATGGAGAAATTGGGCATAAAAGCAGCTTCAGCCTACCAGGACTATGTTCCACGGCATTGTGCCAGACCTCTCTTGCTCACCAATCGGCAAGGCCAAGATTGATGTCCTGTTTGGTGACAAGAAGAATTTCCGGAGAGAGCCAGTCTGGTTTGAAGTGGTGAACCTGGAAAGTCCCTATCACGTGATCTTGGGCCGGCCTGCTCTTGCAAAGTTCATGGCAGTACCCCATTATGCCTACCTCAAGATGAAGATGCCGGGCCCCAAGGGAATAATCACCATAGCCGGGGACTACGAGAAGTACATCGCATGTGCAACAGCCAGCAGCCGTCTAGCCGAGTCCCTTGTCGTAGCTGAAGAGAAGCGCCGCCTGGAACGACTGGTGGCAATGGCTGGCGAGCAGCCAGCCATACCAGCCGACCCCAGGGAGGCAGAGCCGCAAGGCTCGTTCCAGCCGGCCAAGGACACAAAGAAGATTGCCTTGGACCCATCTCACCCAGAGCGATTTGCTGTCATAGGGTCAAACCTAGACATCAAATAGGAAAGCGAGCTCGTTGATTTCCTCCGTGAGAATCGGGACATCTTTGCATGGTCCCCCAAAGACATGCCGGGTGTCCCGACGGATTTCGTCGAGCACAAGCTCCATGTGAGAGAAGACGCAAAGCCTGTCAGGCAGCCGCTACACCGCCTGTCAGAAGAGAAAAGAAGAGTTGTTGGGGAAGAAGTTGCCCGCCTGCTAGCAGCCGGCTTCATTATGGAAGTTTTCTACCCAGAATGGCTCGCAAACCCAGTCCTAGTGCTGAAGAAGAACAACAAATGGCGCATGTGTATTGATTACACCAGCCTCAACAAAGCCTGCCCTAAAGATCCGTTTGCTCTGCCGCGAATAGATCAAGTGATTGACTCTACAGCCGGATGCGAGCTGCTATCATTTCTAGATGCTTATTCCGGGTACCACCAGATCAAACTCGATCCGGCTAACCGTCGGAAGACCTCCTTCCTCATGCCATTTGGGGCCTTCTGCTACCTGACCATGACGTTCGGCCTGAGAAACGCCGGCGCCACCTTTCAGCGTTGCATGCAGAAGTGTCTCCTTAAGCAACTTGGCAGAAACGCCCATGTTTATGTGGATGATATCGTGGTGAAGATGGAGAAGAGAGGAACTCTTTGGAGGATCTCCAAGAGACATTTGAAAACTTGCGCCGCTTTCAGATCAAGCTAAACCCGGAGAAATGCGTCTTCGTGGTACCAGTCGGCCAGCTCCTTGGTTTCCTGGTATCTGAACGCGGCATCGAGTGCAACCCTGCAAAGATCAAGGCCATTGAGAGAATGGAGCGGCCAACTCGTTTGCGAGATGTCCAGAAATTCACAGGGTGCCTGGCATCTCTCAGTCGTTTCATTAGCAGGCTGGGAGAGAAGGCACCCCCCCCTGTATCAACTGATGAAGAAAACCACTTGCTTCGAGTGGAGCGACCAGGCAGATGAAGCCTTCCAGCAGCTCAAGAAATTGCTGTCCACCCCACCTGTCCTGGCGGCGCCAACAAACAAGGAACCCATGTTCCTTGACATAGCCGCCACCAGTCGGGTGGTCAGCACGGTCATTGTGGTCGAGCGCCCAGAAGATGATAGAGCCTTGCCCGTCCAGAGGCCGGTCTACTACTTGAGCGAGGTGCTATCAGTCTCCAAGCAGAACTACCCCCACTACCAGAAGATGTGCTACGGCGTGTACTTCACCGCCAAGAAACTCAATCAATACTTCCAAGAGCACCTGATCACGGTCGTATGCACGGCCCCGCTTGCTGAAATCATGGGAAACATAGATGCTTCAGGAAGAGTGGCCAAGTGGGCCATCGAGCTGGCCCCCTTCACCATCTTCTACCAGCCGCACACCACCATCAAATCGCAAGCATTGGCCAACTTTCTCATCGACTGGGCCGAGACCCAGTACCTGCCGCCTGCTCCAGACTCAACCCATTGGCGGATGCACTTTTACGGGTCAAAGATGCGCACTGGCTTGGGAGCCGATGTCGTCCTCACCTCCCCCAAGGGCGACAAGCTTAAGTACACCCTACAAATCCACTTTGCCACCTCTAACAATGTGGCCGAGTATGAGGCACTCATCCACGGTCTCCGGATGGCCAAAGAGATTCGTATCCGTCGAGTGCTGTGCTATGGTGACTCAGACTTGGTTGTCCAGCAGTCATCTGGGGACTGGGACGCCAAGGACACAAATATGGCAAGTTTTTCCTTGTCCATCAGATCAGTGGGCATTTTGACGGCTGCGAGTTCCTCCATGTTCCACGAGCCGACAACATGCAAGCCGACACCTTGGCACGAATCGGCTCCACCCGCCAAGAAATACCAGCCGGCGTGTCTCTTCAATGCCTGCGCAAGCCGTCTATCAAGCCTTCACGAGAATCAGAGTCAATCTTCATACCAGCCAATCTTGGAGCAGACGGCCCGGCAACTTCAGCAGCCGGCCCGAAGACTGCTCCAGCAGGCGGCCTTGATACTCCTACTCCAGCAGACGGTCCAGCATTCGCTGCGCCGGTTCCTGGCCCGAGGACTGCTCCAGCAGACGGCCCGGGGACTGTCGCAGCCGGCTCGGGGACTTTGGAAGCACAACAGGCGGCTCAACCCAGCCCTCCGCCTCCCAGCCCAACCGCCCTAGTCTCTTTGGCAGAAACAACAGGAGTCTCAGCGCCGTCTTGGGCACAGCCGATCCTCACCTTCCTGTTCAGAAGAGAGCTGCCAGCAGAAGAAACCTTGACACGACAAGTTCAACGCCGAGCTTCAGCATACACAATAGTCAAAAAAGAGCTTGTTAGAAGGAGTGCAACGGGCGTCTTCTAGCGCTGCGTGGAAGCAGAAAAGGGTCTGGCTATTCTGAAGGACATTCACCAAGGGGAATTTGGCCACCACGCGGCCTCAAGATCTCTCGTCGCCAAAGCCTTCCGCCACGGTTTCTTCTGGCCGACTACTTTGGACGACGCCGAAGACTTGGTAAAAAAGTGCAATGGCTGCCAGCGCTTCAGTTCCAAGCAATACTTGCCGGCTTCAGCACTCAAGACTATTTCGATCACTTGGCCATTTGCCGTCTGGGGGCTGGATATGGTGGGCCCCTTCAAGATAGCCCGAGGTGGCTTGACACATTTACTCGTGGCAGTGGACAATTTCACCAAGTGGATCGAAGCAAAACCAATCAAGAAACTCAACGGCCCAACTGCTGTGACATTCATCGCAGACATCACAGTCCGGTATGGCATACTGCACAGCATCATCACCGACAGCGGCACAAATTTTGCCAAAGGCGCACTGACCCGTTTCTGTGCAACACAGGGCATCCGACTGGACCTAGCGTCCGTTGCTCACCCACAGTCCGACGGCCAAGTTGAGCGCGCCAACGGCCTTATCATGTCTGGCATCAAGCCCCGGCTGGTCGAACCCTTGGAATGATCAGCCGGCTGCTGGATTGAAGAGTTGTCGTCCGTCCTCTGGAGCCTCAGAACAACTCCGAACAAGTCCACCGGCTTCACTCATTTCTTCCTCGTCTATGGGGCCGAGGCCATCATCCTAACAGATGTTGAGTTTGACTCGCCACGCGTCACCATGTACACAGAAGCCGAAGCCAAAGAAGCAGGAGAAGACGACGTAGACCTGCTGGAGGAGGCCCGGCCGATAACACTCAGCCGCTCCACCATCTATCAGCAGGGTCTCCGCCGCTATCACAGCCGGCGAGTCAAGCCACGCTCCTTCCGCGAGGGGGACCTTGTGCTCCGGCTGATCCAGCGAACAACCGGCCAGCACAAGCTCCCGGCTCCTTGGAAGGACCGTTCATCATCAGCAAGGTACTAGGCAACGATGCCTACTACCTCATCGATGCCTAGAAGCTAAGAGCACGCAAGAGAGACGACTCGGGCAAGGAGTCGGAGCGCCCGTGGAACGCAAACCTACTTCGTCGCTTTTATAGCTAAAAGACAGTATGTGTCGCGCTATCTACTTTATTTTGAGAACCAATCGGACCCCCGAGGAGTTCTCGGGGACTGCCCAACCCTTTATCTATATGATAAGAATTATGCCTGTGAATGAGTGTTGTTCATTCCTTTGTCCGGCACCGAAGCCTAGCAGATGGCCCGGGGACTGGCCGCCTAGCCCTATGTTTAAAACTTCTATTTAAAATAGTCGGACAAGTAATGTGATGGCATCCAAGCCCTCTCTCGCCTTCAGTCACAGACTCGCAGAACGCGGCTGTCCGACTGGCAGGAGCCAAAGGCAAGAAGCGGTGCCCACATGAAAAATGGCTAAGGAAAACAAACATAGGGCAAGACGACCCCTCATACAAATTAGCCGGCTGTTACGCAGCCGGCCAGCCGGCTTCGGGTTTAGCTACGCCGCCATCCATAGGGCGGGATACTTGCCCATTCGGAAAACAGCTAAGTACCTGACCCAGCCACAGAACCACAGAGTGGCTGTCTGGCTGGCAGGACGGCAGTTAAAGGAGACAACAAAAGAAAATCGCCCTAAGGAACCAAGGGATGGGCTAATCCCAGAACCCGGCCAAATTGCATAAACACTATGCAACATTAAAGAATATTTACATCAAAATAGGCCTCAAGGGCCGCCTTCCAATAACAGTTTACTTATACACCCAGCGGGTAGAATTGTTCGGACTAATCCTACCAAGTCTTACGAAGAAACAGGAATCAAATGATACAAGAATAAAGCCTAGGGCGCAGCAGGCGGAGTGGGCGGCACGACGGAGCCGGCTTCTGGGGGGCCGCCTCACGGGTCTCGACCTGGCCACCTCCTGCAGCAGGTGGAGCCGCCACGCCGGGTCCGCTTGTCGAGGATTGGTCAGGCTGATGGCCAGCTGACGGATCCGCCTCCTGGGGGCTGGCATCCTCGTTGCTGTCTCCCTCCTCCTTGCCTTCATCGCTGGAGGCGATCTCTTCGTCCAGCTCTTCTGACGCCGCCAAGTCCAGCCCGAAGTGGCTGGGTGGCACCACATGACTATTCTCATCCAGATCTGGGACAAAAATAGCGTTGTCAGCGTACTCAGCAAGGGCGATGGCACGTCTGGCGAGACCTCCTTGCACCGCGGCTAGCTCGGGCTCAGCCTCTACACGGACGGACTTCAACTGGTCGAGGCTCAGGTCCGGGTACCAGCCCTTGGCAAACTCCAGGGCGGTCCGCGCACCCGCCCTCGCTGCGGCACCCTTCGAGGCCTCGAAGCGGTGGCCGGCCGCCTCCAGCCAGTCTGCGGTCTGGCTGGGGGTGCGGAGTACCGGAAGCCTGGCCAGAGGGCGGCCAGCACTTGGGCACCAGCACATTGCAGACGGCGAAGCATGCGGTGGGCCGGCTGGAGGCGCGCCTTGACAGCAAGAAGCGGCTCCGCCGGAGTCCTTGGGCCGTTGGGTGCGATTACTCGGCCCGCCTTGCGCCTCTCGTCACGCTGGGCCTCGATGGCCTGGCTGGCGGCCATAGAGTGGCCCGGGAAGAACTCCGCAAAAGCTAGAAGAAGAATCAGAAGAAAGAGAAGCGGCTGCAACAGACGGCAGGCACAAGAAGAAGGGGCAGGCATCTTACCGTCGACCATGTCTGCAATGGACCCATAGCCGTCTTGCAGAGCCGCCACCTTCTCGACCCAGTTCGAGCGCTCGGCCTCGAATTCTGCCCGAAGGAGCGTCTCGGCGTCCGACATCTTCCCAAGCTCAACCTTGTAGGCTGATGCCTGGTCTGCCAGCTCCTTGGCCAGACGGTCACGGTCCTGGGCGGCAAGATTGCGCTCTCGCTCCTTGGCAGCAAGCTTTGACTGGGCCTCGCCCAGCTGGTTGCGAAGGTTGGCTGTGACCGCTGACAAGGGAAGAAGAAGAAGAATATCAACATCAGCAAAAAGATAACCTTGGAGTTCCAAGCCGCCTGCTCAGCAGCTGGCTCGGAACTCGGGGACTACACCCAGCGGGTGCGCTGACTCGCCCCCGCAAGGAGGAGAAGAGGAGCACTCACCCTGACTGTCTGCCAGGGCAGCCTACAGTTGCGCCAGCTCCTGGCGCTGGGCATTGTAGGAGGCCACCCGGAGGTTGTGGTAGTCCTACAACAAGACACAAGTTAGCCCGCAAGGTACACTTTGGAGTTCCAAGCCGCCTGCTCAGCAGTCGGCTCGGAACTCGGGGACTACACCCAGTGGGTGCGCTGACGCGTCCCCACAGAAGAAATTGAAGGAATAAAAGCAAAAGAGCATGGAGTCAACGTACCCGAATAGAGGTTCGCGTAGCCACAAACTCCTGCATCACGGTCTGCACGACATTGCTCAAGGAGTTGAAGCGGTCGAGGATGTCCCGCGACGCGACAATCAGCGCGCCACCGCCTCCGGATGGCACCGCGCTGGTGGCTTCACTCTCTGGCGCGGACGAGCTGGCGCTGCCGGCCTCTACCTACTGCAGCACGGAGACCGCCCTCACAGGGCGCGGACGGGCAGGAGCTTGGGGGGCCGGCTGCGGGCCTGTCACCAGCACGCCCTTAGGTGGCGGCACCTCCGCTCTTGCAGGCCGGCTGCCCTGCGTCCCAGCAGGCGGCGTGGGGGGCGGCACCTCTATCTCCATGGCGACGCGGCTATCCCCCTCGTTGTCTAGAGCCGGCTCCAGAGAGCCCGCCTCTTGGAGGACGGCGCCGCCCGCTGGCTGCTGGGAGCCCGCCTCTTGCTCCTGGGCTCGGGCGGCGGCGTCTACCTGGGCCTTAGTAGCCGCCTCGGCCTCTGCCCTGGCAGCAGCATCAGCCACCGCTCGCTCACGGTCCGCGGCCTCCTGCTCCTCGCGCGCCTCGCGGGCGTTCCTCTCCGTCGCTTCCCGGAGCGCGGCGGCAGGATCCACGCGGCGGGGTCGCAGGGGGGATATATGTGCCCCCCATAATGGAGCCCCCTGGCGCCCGCGCGAGGGAGAGCGGTGCGCTGCGTGGGCATCCCGAAGAAGATGGAAAATCAGCCAGGTTGGGAACGGCAGAAGAAGATAAGCATCAAAGAAAAAGAAGAAAGCAAGGTACTTACCTGGATACGACCGGCCTGGGCTTGGGGAGCTTGGGCAGGATCGCCTTGGAGGCCGCCTCCCGGCGCCTGGTGGCGGCGGTCGACAGCCGGAGCCTCTTGGGCTAGGTGCCAGACGGCCCCGCAGAAGATCGGCGCTTCACGCCACCAGCTGCGGCTGACGGCCCTGCCTGTTGGCTACCGCGACCAGGCGAATCCGCCTCTCGGACGCGGATCGGCGCCTCCTCCTCCTCATCATCATCGTCTGGCCAGCTCTCGACGCCGCCTTCAGGCTGACCGCCTGCTGACTGGCCCCCGCCGCCTGTCACCTCTGCCTCCTCCATGGCGGCGGCCCCAAGATCGGGGTCGCTCGTGTCGCTCTGGGAGTGATCTGGTTCCCGAGGGCAGCCTGGCTGACCAGAACCCGGCGCCGGCTAGCCGGGGAAGATCTACAGACGGCACCAAGATCAGACGGCTGTGGCAGGCGGAAGAAGAAGAAAGAAGAACCGAGAAAGAAGAAAAACTCACCGCAGGCGGCTGGTTGCTACGGCTGTACAGCGCCTTGCCAAAGGCCCAGCCGGAGTCGGAGACCTTGCAGTTGGACACGTAGTTCACCAAGTACGCCACCTCCTTGTATGGCATTAACTTGGTGCACGTCCGGCTCGGGTCCCGGTGCCCACTCATGTCACAAATCAAGTGAGGGCGGCGTTGCAGCGGTAGCACCCGGCGCTCCGCGAACGTGAGCAAAAGGTCCGCGAAAACCAAGCCCTCGTTGTCCCTCAGCTCCATGAGGCGCCGCACGGCGGTGGATGCGCCTTCCGTGAGGGAGGTGGGCCGAGTCTTCCACGAGGCGCGGGGCTCGGCAGGCGGGCCAAGTGCCCAGTCCGGCAGGCCAATGAAATCGTGGGCGGGATCGACATTGGAGACATAGAAATATGTCTTCTGCCACAACTTCACTGACGCCACGAGCTGTGGTGCCGGGAAGTAGTTTCTTGCCCTGCCGCGCTTCACCGCGATACACCCCCCGCACTGGGAGGCCACGCCTTGGACTATGGTACCGAGCTTCATATAGAAAAGCTCGGTCCACAGCTCCATCGTGGGGAGGATGCCGAAGTATGCCTCGCACAGGACGGCGAAGGAGGACAACGTCACCACCGTGTTCGGTGTGAGGTGGTGAGGTTGGACGTTGAAGAACTCCAAGAAGGACCGCAAGAACCCGCTCGCTGGGAGGCCGAAGCCGCACGAGAAGTGCGAGCGGAAGATGACCCGCTCGCCGAGCCGCGGCGCCGGCCTAATCTCCACCGCCGGTGCTAGGCGCACGGCGACCTTGTCTCCGGGAGGCAGCTTCCGCGCCCGGTGGAAGTAGGTGATGTGTTCCTCGAGGACATCGCTGCTGTCCCACTCGCCGTGGTGGCGGACTGGCGCTGTGGCAGCCATGGCTCAGGCGGCGGCTCGCTGCGGAGTTAGCAAGAGGAGCAGACGGGAGCAAGAAAGAAGAAGGAGAATGGAGAGGGCCGGGCGCGAGAATGGCGCTAATCCCTCTCCCCCGGCCAACTTATAGGCTCGGGGCGGCGAAGCCGAGGGGTCGGGCGTGGGATCAACTGCTCCACGCCCCACACGTCCCCCGCCTTTTGCGCGCCAAATCCGCGCGCATTAAATGCATGTGGGGAGGCCAATTGATTGCCCTTGCCACACCAGATCCGCACGCGGACCGAGGCCCTGTAGTGGCAGGCCCAGGCCCACTGTTATGTGCCATCACGCGCGTGGGCTGGCAGGCCGACGCGACGGGGCGGCGACGCGTGGGGAGCCGCCAACGGTCGGTAGACCTGCACGACTGCCTGCCGACCAGGCGGTGCCTTCCCATCGAAGATTTGAAGACGGAGGTCCAACTGCCAGGAGCCGGCCCCCTTTGCGAAGGCCCGACCGCCAGCAGACAGGTCTTTTCGGAAGACGGACAACGGGGAAGCTGCTGGAACCCCGCAGCCCTCGAACACGAACCGCAGAGTTCCACCACTTCGGGGACTACTGTCGGAGATATTGACCACGGGTGTCCTCATCGACCACCCATGGTATTTCAAGACAATTTGGGGCCGCCTGTTACCCCCCGGCCGTCTGCTCATCGGGCCGCCTCCTAGGACAGCTTACCTTAGGAGCCGGCTGCCATCAGGCGGCAGGGGCCCAAACAGGCGGCAGCTCCACAGCCAGCAGCTAGCAGATGGTCCTACGCCTCTCCCTCGAGATGCGTGTTGGGCGACCACCGGCAGCTGAGGCATGGCTACAATTGAGCACGTCCTTAGAGAATCTATAAGGGCATGGCTACATTGAATGTGTACCTTATGTCCGTCTCTTAAGTGGCGAGTGACTGTAGCCACGCTGCTAGTGACCAAGCTTCGGTTAGAGGAAGCCACGATCCCACTACCCACAGACGGCAGGGCCAGCATGCGGCTAGGCTCATCGGCCAGTGGGTAAGTCATAAAACAAGCCACCCCTGGCAGGCGGCCACGGGAGGCGGCCGCCTGGTAACAGACGGCGAATCCTGCCCTAGAAGTCTGAACCTCATCAAGATGACAAGACAGGACGTGGCGGCAATGTACGGCAGGAGACGACGGCACTGTAGCCACTTCCCTCCTGACGATGCTGTCGTCAGCAGAAGCACGCCTACAGTGAAAGGAAATCACATGGGCCCACAGGCGGCGGGCCCCAGCAGACAGACGGCGAGGCCGGCACCAGAAGACGCTGACAGCCGGGGGCCACTCCGTCGAGATTACAATTGTACCCTTGGGGGGATGGCCTATATAAACCCCCCAGGGTTCTCCATGAAGAGGGGTTGGAAGATTAAACCCTAGAAGAAAGAGAGCACGTAAAGAGAGAGAGAGAGAGAGAGAGAGAGAGAGAGAGAGAGAGAGAAAACCCTAGCAACCATCCCAATTCCCTAGAGCGAAGGTAGTGAGCTAGCCTTGCTCATCTTCCTCCTCTAGACGACACAGGTCGAGGAGCAACCTTGTAGCTACCATAGTGACATTAGTCATGACGCGGAGTCCCCGCAGAACAGGACTAGGGGTGTTATCTCCACGGAGAGCCCCGAACCTAGGTAAGATACATAGGTGTCCTAAGTTCCGCCTTATCCCGCTTCCAGGGCCCGGCGACGCTCTATTGTCCCCATGCCTGATAAGCCATCCGTTGGCATATGTCGCCCCAAAACCCCGACACATGGCCTCGGAACACTGGAGACCGAAAGTTCGAGCGTGAATCATATAGTAGATAGGATCAACATAAGATGTTCACCATTGAAAAGTACTCCATCTCACGTGATGATCGAACATGGTTTAGTTGATTTGGATCACGTGATCATTTAGATGACTTGAGGGATGTCTATCTAAGTGGTAGTTCTTTTGTAATACGATTAATTGAACATTATTTAATCATGAACTTAGTCCTGATAGTTTTTGCATAACTATGTTGTTGTAGATCGATGGCTCGTGCTACCGTTACCTTGAATTTTAATGCGTTCCTAGAGAAAGCTAAGTTGAAAGATGATGCTAGCAACTACACAGACCAGGTCTGTAACTTGAGGATTATACTCATTGCTGCACATAAAAATTATGTACTTGAAGCACCGCTAGGTGAAAAGCCCCCTCCCGCTAATGTATACACTTTGAACGTCTGGCAGTCGCGGTCTGATGACTACTTGATAGTTGAGTGTGCCATGCTTTACGGCTAAGAATTGGGACTTCATAGACGTTTTGAACGTCATGGAGCATATCAGATGTTCCAAGAGTTGAAGTTAATATTTCAAGCAAATGCCCGAGTTGAGAGGTATGAAATCTCCAACAAGATCTATAGCTGCAAGATGGAGGAGAACAGTTCTGTCAGTGAACACATACTCAGAATGTGTGGGTACCACAACCACATGACTCAACTTGGAATCACAGTTGATGATGATAGTGTTATTGACAGAGTTATTCAATCACTGCCACAAAGCTACAATGGCTTCGTGGTGAACTATAATATGCAAGGGATGTAGAAGACAAGTCCCGAGCTCTTCGCAATGCTCAAAGCTGCAGAGGTAGAAATCATAGAGGAGCATCAAGTGTTGATGGTTAACAATACTACTAGTTTCAAGAAAAAGGGCAAGGGAAAGAATGGGGAACTTCAAGAATAATAGCAAGCCAGTTGCTACGCCTCGGAAGAAACCCAAGTCTGGAGCCAAGCCTGAAACTGAGTGCTTCTACTGCAAAGGGACTGGCCACTGGAAGCGGAACTGCCCCAAGTATCTGGAGGATAAGAAGGATGCCAAAGTGAACAAAGGTATATTTGATATACATGTTATTGATGTGTACCTTACTAATGCTCGTAGTAGCGCCTGGGTATTTGATACTGGTTCGGTTGCTCATACTTTTAACTCGAAACAGGGGCTATGGATTAAACGAAGAGTGGCTAAGGACGAGGTGACGATGCACGTGGGAAATGGTTCTAAAGTCGATGTGACCGCCGTCGGCACGCTACCTCTACATCTACCTTCGGGATTAGTTTTAGACCTAAATAATTGTTATTTGGTGCCAGCGTTGAGCATGAACATTATATCTGGATCTTGTTTGTTGCGAGACGGTTATTGATTTAAATCAGAGAATAATGGTTGTTCTATTTATATAAGTAATATCTTTTATGGTCATGCACCCTTGATGAGTGATCTATATGAAGGAAATATGCCCTAGAGGCAATAATAAAGTTGTTATTTATATTTCCTTATATCATGATAAATGTTTATTATCCATGCTAGAATTGTATTAACTGGAAACTTAGTACATGTGTGAATACATAGACGAAACAGTATGTCCCTAGTATGCCTCTACCAGACTAGCTCATTGATCAAAGATGATTATGTTTCCTAGCGATAGACATGAGTTGTCATTTGATCAACGAGATCACATCATTAGGAGAATGATGTGATGGACAAGACACATCCATTTTCTTAGCACTATGATCATTTAGTTTTACTGATATTGCTTTCTTCATGACTTATACATGTTCCTATGACTATGAGATTATGCAACTCCCGAATACTGGAGGAACACCTTGTCTGCTATCAAATGTCACAACGTAACTGGGTGATTATAAAGATACTCTATAGGTGTCTCCGAAGGTGTTCGTGGTGTTGGCATAGATCAAGAATAGGATTTGTCACACCGAGTGTTGGAGAGGTATCTCTGGGCCCTCTCGATAATACACATCATAATAAGTTTTGCAAGCAAAGGACTAATGAGTTAGTCACAAGATGATGTATTACGAAACGAGTAAAGAGACTTGCCGGTGACGAAATTGAACTAGGTATTGAGATACCGACGATCGAATCTCGGGCAAGCAACATACCGATGACAAAGGGAACAACATATGTTGTTATGCAGTTTGACGATAAAGACCTTCCTAGAATATGTAGGAGCCAATATGAGCATCCAGGTTCCGCTATTGGTTATTGACCGGACATGTGTCTCGGTCATGTCTACATAGTTCTCGAACCCGTAGGGTCCGCATGCTTAATTTTGATGACGATCGGTATTATGAGTTTATGAGTTTTGATGTAATGAAGGTAGTTCAGAGTCCCGGATGAGATCACGGACATAAAGATTAATATATTGGACGACTATATTCGGACATCGGAAGTTTTCCGGGTGTTATCGGGTAAAACTGGAGTGCCGGAGGGGGTTACCGGAACCCCCCCGAGGGAGTGTGGGCCATAATGGGCCAATGAGGGAAAGAGAGGAGCAGCCCATAGGGCTGGCCGCACCCCCCTAGGGTTCATAGTTGGACTAGTAAAAGGGGGGAAAGCGCCCCCTCTCCTTTCCTTCTACTCTTCCCCTTCCTTTCCTACTCCTAGTAGGAATAAGAAAAGGGGGTTCCTATTCCTACTAGGAGTAGGAATCCTACTCCCTAGGAACGCCCCTTGGCCAGTCGCACCTCCCCCCTTGCTTTTTTATATACGGGGGTAGGGGGCACCCACACACAAGAAACATTGTTCTAGCCGTGTGCGGTGCCCCCCCTCCACAGAAACACACCTCGGTCATACCGTTGCAGTGCTTAGGCGAAGCCCTGCGCCGGTAGCTTCATCATCTCCGTCACCATGCCGTCATGCTAACGAAACTCTCCCGTGAAGCTCAACTGGATCAAGAGCTTGTGGGACGTTATCGAGCTGAATGTGTGCTGAACGCGAAGGTGCATGATGATCAGAGGGGTATTAATATGCATAATGGATCTGAACATATGATCTTCCACCAAATAAACCAACTAGCATCAACTACAAGGAGTAATCAACACTACTAGCAACCCACAGGTACCAATCTGAGGTATGGATACAAAGATTGGATACAAGAGATGAAGTAGGGTTTGAGAGGAGATGGTGCTGGTGAATATGTTGATGAAGATAGCCCTCCCCAAGATGGGAATGTTGTTGGTGATGATGGCGGTGACGATTTCCCCCTCCCGGAGGGAAGTATCCCCGGCAGAACAGCTCTGCTGGAGCCCTAGATTGGTTTCCGCCTCGAGACGGCGTCGTCTGGTCCCGAAAGCCTCCTTCTGATTTTTTTCCAGGTCAAAACGCTTCATATAGGAGAAGATGGGCACCGGGGGCCCACCGGCTGGCCCTCGAGGCAGGGGGGCGCGCCCCCACCCTCGAGGCCAGCCAATGGCCCCTCTCGTGGGTTTCTTTCGCCAGATATTTTTTATATTTTCCAAAACAATGTTCTGTGGAGTTTCAGGGCTCTTGGAGTTGTGCAGAATAGGTTTCCAGAGTTTGCTCCTTTTCCAGCCCAGAATTCTAGCTGCCGGCATTCCTCCTCTTCATGTAACCCTTGTAAAATAAGAGAGAAAATGCATACGTATTGTGACAAAATATGTATGAACAGCCCATAATGCAGTAAATATCAACTTATAAGCATGATGCAAAATGGATGTATCAATGGGCCATAGTGGGCCAATGAGGGAAAGAGAGGGGCAGCCCATAGGGCTGTCCGCACCCCCTAGGGTTCCTAGTTGGACTAGGAAAAGGGGGGAAAAACACCCCCTCTCCTTTCCTTCTCCTCTTCCCCTTCCTTTCCTACTCATAGTAGGAATAGGAAAAGGGGATTCCTATTCCTACTAGGAGTAGGAATCCTACTCCCTTGGCGTGCCCCTTGGCCAGCCGCACCTCCCCCCTTCCTCCTTTATATACGGGGGCAGGGGGCACCCAAAGACACACAAGAAACATTGTTCTAGCCGTGTGCGGTGCCCCACTCCACAGAAACACACGCCAGTCATACCGTTGCAGTGTTTAGGTGAAGCCCTGTGCCGGTAGCTTCATAATCTCCGGCACCACGCCGTAGTGCTGACGAAACTCTCCCGTGAAGCTCAACTGGATCAAGAGCTCATGGGACGTCATCGAGCTAAACGTGTGCTGAACGCGGAGGTGCCGTACGTTCGGTGCTTGATCGGTTGGATCACGAAGACGTTCGACTACATCAACCGCGTCACTAGACGCTTCCGCTCTCGGTCTACGATGGTACGTAGACACACTCTCCCCTCTCGTTGCTAAGCATCTAGTAGATAGATCTTGCGTGATCATAGGAAAAGTTTTGAAATACTACGTTCCCCAACACTATATTTGTTGAATCTCGATCGTAGTGATACACATATTCATAATATTGAAGCCAAAAGATGCAAAGTTGGTAATGATAGTGCAACTTATTTGTGGCACTACCATTTAGGTCATATTGGTGTAAAGCGCATGAAGAAACTCCATGCTGATGGGCGTTTGGAATCACATGATTATGAATCACTTCGTGCTTGCGAACCATGTCTCATGGGCAAGATGACTAAAGCTTCGTTCTCCCGAACAATGGAGCGAGCAACTAACTTATTGGAAATCATACATACTGATGTATGCGGTTCAATGAGTGTTGAGGCTCGCAGCTGGTATCGTTATTTTCTGACCTTCACAGATGATTTGAGCAGATATAGGTATATCTACTTGATGAATCGCATGTTTGAAACATTTGAAAAGTTCAATGAATTTTAGAGTGAAGTAGAGAATCATCGTAACAAGAAAATAATTTTGCTACGATCTAGTCGTGGAGGCGAATATTTGAGTTATGAGTTTGGTCTTCATTTGAAACAATGTGGAATAGTTTCTCAACTCACGCCACCTGGAACTACACAGCGTAATGGTGTGTCCGAACGTCATAACCGTACTTTATTAGATATGGTGCGATCTATGATGTCTCTTACCGATTTACCACTATCGTTCTGGGGTTATGCTTTAGAGACAGCTGCATTCACGTTAAATAGGGCACCATCTAAATCCGTTGAGATGAGACCTTATGAACTGTGGTTTGGCAAGAAACCCAAGTTGTCGTTTCTTATTGTTTGGGGCTGCGGTGCTTATGTGAAAAAGCTTCAACCTGATAAGCTCGATCCCCAGTCAGAGTAATGTGTCTTCATAGGATACCCAAAGGAAACTGTTGGGTACACCTTCTATCACAGATCTGAAGGCAAGATATTCATTGCTAAGAATGGATCCTTACTAGATAAGGAGTTTCTCTCGAAAGAAGTGAGTGGGAGGAAATTAGAACTTGATGAGGTAATTGTACCTTCTCCCGAACTGGAAGTAATTCATCACAGAAATTAGTTCCAGTGATTCCTACACCAATTAGTGAGGAAGCTAATGAAGATGATGATCATGAAAGTTCAGATCAAGTTACTACTGAACCTCGTAGGTCAACCAGAGTACATTCCGCACTAGAGTGGTACGGTAACCCTGTTCTGGAATTCATGTTACTAGATACATTTCTCCACTTACCATTCACCTTGGTTGATGGGAATTTAGATTTAAGCCCTATAAACCGGAAAGGAGGGAGTACTAGGCTAATTTTAAGTTTGAGTTTTTTAAGGAATTTTAAGTTGTTTTTAACATAGTACAAACGCAGGCGCTCATACATACGCGCATACACTCACCCCTATGAGCGCACACACTCTATGAGCACCTTCAAGAGACTGAGCCGGCATATTATATTGAGATTTAAGAAGTCACCGTAGGCGCCTCGTCCTCGAAGGGAACGTCTCCTCCCACTGAAATCCAATTGCCGGAAATCCTGAAATAAATCAAGGAATAATGCGAGCACCGAGACTTGAACCGTGGTGAGCTGGGGATACCACTGTCCTCTAACCATCCAACCATAGATAGAATCGCAAAGAATTTTAAGTTTGATTGGATGTGCACATTGGTCACTGCAAATTGAAAAAAACATGGTTATTTGGTCGTGGAAAATAATCTGGATTTGGAAGAGCAATGTTTTTACTCCCTCTGATCAGATGCATCGAGCATTTTTTAACTCTAATTTAAGTTGGATTCCAAAGATATTTAAGTTAACCTTATAGCTAATTTTTTTCTATGAGTGACTATAAATGATGACTATATATGACTTGGTAACATTATATAGCTAACAGTTATCTATACTATTAACCATGCACTTAGCCTCATCTCCTTGTTCGCCTAGACTGTAATGCTCCCAACACACATAGACGGTGGGAGTACCATCTTGAGGGTACATTGTGGTTGTTTTGGTGTTGTCAGTTGTAAGAGCAACTCCAAAGTTGGGATGCATTTCCCCCACTCGTGTCCATTTGGATCCGCGTGGACTGAAACCACTACGGCGACGCATTTGGCGTTTCTATATGTTTCTGAAGGAAATGTGCCCTAGAGGCAATAATAAAGTTGTTATTTATATTTCCTTATATATTATGATAAATGTTTTTTATTCATGCTAGAATTGTATTAAACAGAAACTACTCCATCTCACGTGATGATCGAACATGGTTTAGTTGATTTGGATCACATGATCATTTTGATGACTTGAGGGATGTCTACCTAAGTGGGAGTTCTTTAGTAATATGATTAATTGAACTTTAATTTATCATGAACTTAGTCCTGATAGTTTTTGCATATCTATGTTGTTATAGATCAATGGCCTGTGCTACCGTTCCCTTGAATTTTAATGCGTTCCTATAGAAAGCTAAGTTGAAAGATGATGGTAGCAACTACACAGACCAGGCCCGTGACTTGAGGATTATCCTCCTTGCTGCACATAAAAATTATGTACTTGAAGCACCGCAAGGTGACAAGCCCCCTCTCGCTAATGTAGACGGTTTGAACATCTAGCAGACGCGGTCTGATGACTACTCGATAGTTGAGTGTGCCATGCTTTACAACTTAGAATTGGGACTTCAAAGACGTTTTGAACGTCATGGAGCATATGAGATGTTCCAAGAGTTGAAGTTAATATTTCAAGCAAATGCCCGAGTTGAGAGGTATGAAATCTCCAACAAGATCTATAGCTGCAAGATGGAGGAGAACAATTCTGTCAGTGAACACATACTCAGAATGTGTGGGTACCACAACCACATGACTCAACATGGAATCACAGTTGATAATGATAGTGTTATTGACAGAGTTATTCAATCACTGCCACAATGCTACAAAGGCTTCGTGGTGAACCATAATATGCAAGGGATGTAGCAGACAAGTCCCAAGCTCTTCGAAATGCTCAAAGCTGCAGTGGTAGAAATCAAAGAGGAGCATCAAGTGTTGATGGTTAACAAGACCACTAGTTTCAAGAAAAAAGCCAACGGAAAGAATGGGTAATTTCAAGAAGAATAGCAAGCCAGTTGCTACTCCCGGGAAGAAACCCAAGTCTGGAGCCAAGCCTGAAACTGAGTGCTTCTACTTCAAAGGGACTGGCAACTGGAAGCGGAACTGCCACAAGTATTTGGCGGATAAGAAGGATGGCAAAGTGAACAATGGTATATTTCATATACATGTTATTGATGTGTACCTTACTAATGCTCGTAGTAGCGCCTGGGTATTTGATACTGGTTTGGTTGCTCATATTTGTAACTCGAAACAGGGCCTACGGTTTAAACGAAGAGTGGCTAAGGACGAGGTGACGATGCACGTGGGAAATGGTTCTAAAGTCGATGTGACCGCCGTTGGCACGCTACCTCTACATCTACCTTCAGGATTAGTTTTAGACCTAAATAATTGTTATTTGGTGCCAGCGTTGAGCATGAACATTATATCTGGATCTTGTTTGTTGCGAGACGGTTATTCATTTAAACCAGAGAAAAATGGTTGTTCTATTTATATGAGTAATATCTTTTATGGTCATGCACCCTTGATGAGTGATCTATATGAAGGAAATATGCCCTAGAGGCAATAATAAAGTTGTTATTTATATTTCCTTATATCATAATAAATTTTTATTATTCATGCTAGAATTGTATTAACCGGAAACTTAGTACATGTGTGAATACATAGACAAAACAATATGTCCCTAGTATGCATCTACTAGACTAGCTCATTGATCAAAGATTATTATGTTTCCTAGACATAGACATGAGTTGTCATTTGATCAATGAGATCACATCATTAGGAGAATGATGTGATGGACAAGACTCATCCGTTTGCTTAGCACTATGATCGTTTAGTTTTACTGCTATTGCTTTCTTCATGACTTATACATGTTCCTATGACTATGAGATTATGCAACTCCCGAATACCGGAGGAACACCTTGTGTGCTATAAAATGTCACAACGTAACTGGGTGATTATAAAGAGGCTCTACAGGTGTCTCCGAAGGTGTTCGTGGTGTTGGCATAGATCAAGAATAGGATTTGTCACACCGAGTGTCGGAGAGGTATCTCTGGGCCCTCTCGGTAATACACGTCATAATAAGCCTTGCAAGCAAATGACTAATGAGTTAGTCACAAGATGATGTATTACGGAACGAGTAAAGAGACTTGCCGGTGACGAGATTGAACTAGGTATTGAGATACCGACGATCGAATCTCGGGCAAGTAACATACCGATGACAAAGGGAACAACGTATGTTGTTATGCGGTTTGACCGATAAAGATCTTCGTAGAATATGTAGGAGTCAATATGAGCATCCAGGTTCCGCTATTGGTTATTGACCGGACATGTGTCTCGATCATGTCTACATAGTTCTCGAACCCGTAGGGTCCGCATGCTTAACTATTGATGACGATCGGTATTGTGAGTTTATGAGTTTTGATGTACCACTACTAGAAAAAAGGCTATAGGTAATATCACTATTAGTGGCGCACCAGAGATGTGGTGCGCCACTACTATATAGCAGTGGCGCACCACAAACAGGTGCTCCACTAATAGTGACATTACTAGTGGCGCACCAGGTGTGGGGTGCGCCACTACTATGTTTTTGAACAGTAACCAGCCATGCCCAGGCTTACCAGTGGCGCACCAGGACAAGGTGCGCCACTACTATTTTTGATAGTAGTGGCGCACCTTGCCCTGGTGCGCCACTGGTAAGGCTGGGCATGGTGGTCCAAAAAAAAACCATAGCAGTGGCGCACCCCTTCACTGGTGCGCCACTAGTATTCCTGGCTACTAGTGGCGCACCAGTGAAGGGGTGCGCCACTGGTAACCTGGGAGCAGTAGCTAATTAGGCAGCCACACCTACCACACACACTCACTTTCCCCCCTCCACCAAAACAAATCTGGTCGTCTTGCTCCTCCTCCTCACCTCATTTGCACCATTGATTCACCAAATTAAGTGGTTAAATTTCCTTTTTTTGATAGGTAAGTAAGGGGAAAGCTTTCTTTATGTTCTAGATCTACTTTTCTCTCCGTCTCCAACAACGTACACACTTTTTATGGCCTAGAGATGTACGTATGTTTGTGGTGTTGCATATGTTTGTGTTTGCAGGTACCGGTATTTGAAATGCGATAGTTGCCAATATTTTGCCGGAATGTTGATTCATTTCCGTTTCGGCGAGAATTTGGCACTATGTGCATTCTTTTTGGTCCTATTTTTAGGCAAAGTCATGCCAAATTTTTTTTTGTTCTAAAATATCATTTTGCTCTACCCCGCAGGCGACCATGGTCCGCACGATGACCGAAGGCATCGTAAATAGGTTTTTGAGCTCCGCGAAGGCCGAGATGCTTCAAAAGAACGAGACGGAGATAAGATGTCCGTGTCGAAGATGCAAGCTGAAGAGCCTTATTGCGGACCCGGATTCCGGGCAGGTGCGGGACCACTTGCTCTTGCGTGGTTTCATGGATGGCTATCGGTGGCAAGGTGATGAAGATGACTATGAAGTCATCCATGGGGGCCGGGCAAGCAGAAAAAAGGAAGGGCAGCAAGACAATAGCGGCGAGGGCGGGCGAGAAGACGAAGAATCTCCAGGACATGATCACGAAGTAGATGCAGGACACGGTCATCATGTAGAAGATGCCGGACATGATGATGAGGAAGATCAACACGAAGGGCATGATCATGAAGATGAAGATGCCGGAGCAGACGACGATGGACCATCGATGGGCTGGGTGCATGACCCTCATATTCAAGAGCTGCTTCGCAAGCAGACGGGTAACGCAAGAGCTGCCGCCCGAGAGAAAGCCAAGCTGGATCAACTGGAGACAGACGCGGTTACTCCATTGTATGAAGGATGCAGGCCCGAGGATACCCGCCTGAAAGTAACGCTCATGGCTCTGGAGATGAAGGTAAAACACAAAATGACCGACGCATGCTTCGACGAGAACATGTCATTCTGGCACGAACGTCTTCCGAAGGGGAACAAGTGCCCGACCAGTTTCGAGGAGGCGAAGAAAATCGTGTGTCCTCTGGATTTACCGCACGTGAAATACCATGTGTGCATGAACGATTGCATCATTTATCGGGACGAGCACGCGGAGTCTACCATATGTCCGGTGTGCGGTGTCAGTCGATACAAGAAGAGGAAGAAAGCTCCTCGAAAAGTGGTGTGGTACTTTCCGATCACTCCTCGTCTGCAGCGGTATTTCGCGGACCCTAAGCTAGCAAAGCTCCTGCGTTGGCACGCGGATAGGGAGGAGAAGAAGCGAGAAGATGACGGAAATGATCCGGAGATAAATAAAAAAGACAAGATGCTGAGTCACCCTAAGGACGCGAGCCAGTGGCAAGCGTTGAACTTCGAAGACACAGAATTTGGGGACGATCCAAGGAACATCGTGCTGGGCGCGAGCACCGATGGAGTCAATCCGTTTGGCAGCCAGAGAAGCACACATAGCACCTGGCCTGTGTTTGTGTGGATGTACAACCTTCCCCCCTGGATGTGCATGAAGAGGAAGTACATTCACATGAGTATGCTAATTGAAGGGCCGAAACAACCAGGGAACGACATCAATCTGTATCTGGGGCTGCTGAAAGAGGAGCTAGACACGCTGTGGAAAACGCCAGCCAATACGTGGGACGCCACAGCGAAAGAATATTTCCCTATGAGAGCCGCACTGCTCACGACGGTGCACGACTATCTCGGTTACGGATATGTCGCGGGGCAGGTGGTCCACGGATTTTGTGCATGCGTCAGGTGCATGGATGACACAACGTATCGCCAGCTAGATAGAGATCCCGGGTCTTCGAAAACCGTGTTCATGGGACATCGAAGGTGGCTTCGCGACGATGACACATGGAGAAAACGCAAGGATCTGTTCGATGGTGAAACCGAACCCCGAAGACCCCCACGTACGAGGAGCGGCGAGGAAATAGACGAGCTGTTGAAAAATTGGAAAGAGTGCCCACCGCCGGGAAAGAAGCGAAAGGCGCCAGAGCCGCTGCTGAAGGTATGGAAAACGAGGTCTGTTTTCTGGGACTTGCCGTACTGGAAGATCCTCCGTGTGCCTCACAGCCTTGATGTCATGCATATCACGAAGAACGTGTGCGAGAGTCTGCTTGGTACCCTGCTCAACATGCCAGAGAGGACCAAAGATGGGCCGAAAGCAAGGGCAGACTTGCAAAAAATGGGCATCAGGGAGGAGCTCTGGCGCCCTAATGATGATGATGATGATGATGAGGTGAAGGACACGGAAAGTCATCGCAAAGGCAAAAAGGCCAAGAAGATCGAATATGACTACCCTCCCGCGTGCTTCACTTTAAGTCAGAAGGAGATCGAGCAGTTTTTCACCTGCCTCGTAGGAGTAAACCTTCCTTACGGTTACGCGGGGAAGATAAGCAGATACCTAGACTCAGCGAAGCAGAAGTTCAGCGGGATGAAGTCTCACGACTGTCACGTGCTGATGACGCGGATACTTCCAGTTGCAATCCGTGGGATCATGGACGCGCACGTCCGTGACACGCTATTTGGCCTATGCAACTTTTTCGACGTCATCTCTCGGAAGTTTGTTGGCGTGAGGCAACTCAGAAGGCTACAGGAAGAGATCGTGGTGATACTATGCGAGCTTGAGATCTACTTCCCGCCCGCATTCTTCGACGTTATGGTGCATCTGCTGGTCCATATCGTGGAGGATATCATCCAACTCGGGCCGACGTTCCTGCACAGCATGATGCCGTTCGAAAGGATGAATGGTGTCATCAAAGGATACGTTCGCAACAGGGCACGTCCAGATGGAAGCATAGCAAAGGGCTTTCTGACCGAAGAGTGCATCTCCTTCTGCACGAATTATCTAGGCATCGAGAACCCCGTTGGTCTGCCCGTCAACAGGCACCTCGGCAGGCTCGCTGGATGGGGTCACCGCGAGGGTCGCCGCGAAATGCATGTCGACTTCATGGGTCGACTCGCCGACTTTGAAAGAGCAAACCTAGTCGCGCTACAACACATAGACGTGGTCGATCCTTGGGTGGTAGAGCACAAAATCTTTATTGAGAAGACGTACAATGACCGAGGCCAACAGAGGACGGAGGGAGCTATAATCAAAGAGCACAACTCATGTTTCACGCGTTGGTTCAAGGAGAAGCTTCTGTCGTACCCTTTACATGAGGATTCTTCCGCGGAAGAAAAACTCATATTCGCCTTGTCACAGGGCGCCGAGCACAACCTGATGACCTATGAGGCGTACGATATCAACGGCTACACATTCTACACCGAGGAGAAGCTTCTGTCGTACCCTTTACATTGTTCTAGCCGTGTGCGGTGCCCCCCTCCACAGAAACACACCTCGGTCATACCGTTGCAGTGCTTAGGCGAAGCCCTGCGCCGGTAGCTTCATCATCTCCATCACCACGTCGTCATGCTGACGAAACTCTCCCGTGTAGCTCAACTGGATCAAGAGATCGTGGGACGTCATTGAGCTGAATGTGTGCTGAACGCGGAGGTGCCGTATGTTCGGTGCTTGATCGGTTGGATCACGAAGACGTTCGACTACATCAACCGCGTCACTAGACGCTTCCGCTTTCGGGCTACGAGGGTACGTAGACACACTCTCCTCTCTTGTTGCTATGCATCTAGTAGATAGATCTTGCTTGATCGTAGGAATTTTTTTGAATAATACATTCCCCGACAGTGGTATCAGAGCCAGGTATATGCGTAGATGATATGCACGAGTAGAACACAATGAGTTGTGGGCGACATACTGCTTACCAGCATGTCATTCTTTTATTCGGCGGTATTGTGAGTTGAAGCGGCCCGGACCGACATTACGCGTACGCTTACTCAAGACTGGTTTCACCGTTACGAGCACTCGTTGCTTAAAGGTGACTCACGGGTGTCTGTCTCTCTCACTTTAGCTGAATCAAGTGTGGCTACGCCCGATCCTTGTGAAGGTTAAAACAACACATACTTGACAAAAAATCATTGTAGTTTTTTGTATGCGTAGGTAAGAATGGTTCTTGCTAAGCCCGTAGCAGCCACGTAAAACTTGCAACAACAAAGTAGAGGACGTCTAACTTATTTTTGCAGGGCATGTTGTGATGTGATATGGTCAAGACATGATGAGTTATACGTTATTGTATGAGATGATCATGTTTTGTAAAGTTATCGGTAAATGGCAGGAGCCATATGATTGTCGCTTTATTGTATGAAATACAATCGCCATGTAATTACTTTACTTTATCACTAAGCGGTAGCGATAGTCGTGGAAGCAATAGTTGGCGAGACGACAACGATGCTACGATGGGGATCAAGGTGTCGCGCCGGTGATGATGGTGATCAAGACGGTGCCTTGGAGATGGAGATCAAAAGCACTAGATGATGATGGCCATATCATGTCACATGTTTTGATTGCATGTGATGTTTATCTTATTTTGTTTCTTATTTTGCTTAGTATGGCGGTAGCATTATAAGATGATCCCTTACAAAAAATTCACGGAACAAGTGTTCTCCCTGTGTATGCACTATTGTGAAAGCTCTTTCTGCTGAGACACCACATGATGATCGGGTGTGATAGGCTCTACGTTCACATACAACGGGTGCAAGACAGTTTTGCACATGCGAAATACTCGAGTTAAACTTGACGAGCCTAGCATGTACATACATGGCCTCGGAACACTGGAGACAGAAAGGTCGAGCGTGAATCATATAGTAGACATGATCAACATAAGATGTTCACCATTGAAAACTACTCGATCTCACGTGATGATTGGACATGGTTTAGTCAATTTAGATCACGTGATCATTTAGATGACTAGAGGGATGTCTATCTAAGTGGGAGTTTTTTTAGTAATATGATTAATTGAACTTTAATTTATCATGACCTTAGTCCTGGTAGTATTAGCATATCTATGTTATAGATCAATAGCTCGCGATGTAGCTCCCCGTTTATTTTATATGTTCGTAGAGAAATATAAGTTGAAAGATGTTAGTAGCAATGATGTGGACTAGGTCTGTGATCTGAGGATTATCCTCATTGCTGCACAAAAGTATTATGTCCTTGATGCACCGCTAGGTGACAGATCTATTGCAGGAGCAGATGCAAACATTATGAACGTTTGGCAAAGCTCAATATGATGTCTACTTGATAGTTTAGTGCACCATGCTTTACAGCTTAGAATCGAGACTTCAAAAATGTTTTGAGCGCCACAGAGCATATAAGATGTTCCAAGAGTTAAAATTAGTATTTCATACTCATGCACGTGTCGAGAGGTATGAGACGTGTGACAGTATTTTGCCTACGAGATGGAGGAGAATAGCTCAACCAGTGAGCATGTGCTCAGATTGTCTCGGTACTACAATTGCTTGAATCAAGTGGGAGTTAATCGTCCAGCTAAGATATTAATTGACAAAGTTCTCTAGTCACTATCACCAAGTTGGTAGAACTTCATGATGAACTATAATATGCAAGGGATGACGAAAGTAATTCCCGAGCTCTTCGCGGTGCTGAAATCGGCGAAGGTAGAAATCAAGAAAGAGCATCAAGTGTTGATGGTTAACAAGACCACTTGTTTCAAGTAAAGGGCAAAGGGATAGAAGGGGAACTTCAAGAAGAATGACAAGCAAGTTGTCACTCCCGTGAAGAAACCCAAAGCTATGCTTAAACCTGAAACTAAGTGATTCTACTGCAAAGGAAATGATCACTGGAAGTGGATCTGCCCTAGATACTTGGCGGATAAGAAGGATGGCAAAGTGAACAAAAGCATATTTGATATACAGATTACTGATGTGTACTTTACTAGTGTTCATAGTAACCCTTGGGTATTTGATACCGGTTCAGTTGCTAAAATTAGTAACTCGAAACGAGAGTTGCAGAATGAACAGAGACCAGTTAAGGGTGAAGTGACGATGCGTGCTGGAAGTGCTTCCAAGATTGATATGATCATCGTCGCACACTCCCTATACTTTCGGGATTAGTGTAAAACCTAAATAAGTGTTATTTGGCATTTGCGTTGAGCATGAATATGATTTGATCATGTTTGTTGCAATACGGTTATTCATTTAAAGACATAGAATAATTGTTATTCTATTCACATGAATAAAACCTTTGATGGTCATACACCCAATGAAAGTAGTTTGTTGGATCTAGATCGTAGTAATACACATATTCATAACATTGAAGCCAAAATATGCAAAGTTGATAATGATAGTGCAACTTAATTGTGGCACTGGCATTAAGGTCATATTGGTGTAAAACGCATGAAGAAACTCCATGGTGATGGGCTTTTGGAATTACTTGGTGCTTGCAAACCATGCCTCATGGGCAAGATGACTAAAACTCCGTTCTCCGGAACAATGGAGGGAGCAACTGACTTATTGGAAATAATACATACTGATGTATGCGGACCAATGAGTGTTGAGGCTCGCGGCGGGTATCGTTATTGTTGACCTTCACTGATGATTTGAGCAGATATGGGTATATCTACTTAATGAAACACAAGTCTGAAACATTTGAAAAGTTCAAAGAATTTCAGAGTGAAGTGGAGAATCATCATAACAAGAAAATAAACTTTGTACGATCTAATCGCGGAGACGAATACTCGAAGTTACGAGTATGTCTTTCATTTAAAACAATGTGAAATAGTTTCACAACTCACGCCACCTAGAATACCACAGCGTAATGGTGTGTCCGAACATCGTAACCGCACTTTATTAGATATGGTGCGAACTATGATGTCTCTAACCGATTTACCACTATTGTTTTGGGGTTATGCATTAGAGACAACTGTATTCACGTTAAATAGGGCACCATCTAAATCCGTTGAGACGACGCCTTATGAACTATGGTTTGGCAAAAAACCAAAGTTGTTGTTTCTTAAAGTTAGGGGCTGCGATGCTTATGTGAAAAAGCTTCAACCTGATAAGCTCAAACCAAAATCGGGGAAATGCGTCTTCATAGGATAACCAAAGGAGAATGTTGGGTACACCTTTGATGGCTTCTCGCCCCTCGTTGGTTACCCCAAGTGGAAGGTTTGAGATGAAGTGTAGCGGAAGTTTTCCCTTGGCAATACCAAGGATCGATTTCCCTGAGACTCCCAGTTTCAACAAGAAGGTGTCAACTGCTAACGGCACCAGATATTAACAATCAACGTGGACCTGCACACAGATACAAATAACTTTGCTCCCAACGAGTACAGAGAGGTTGTCAATCCCTCCGGCCTTGTAGTTTACAAAGGATCAAACGCAAGTGATAATAGTGATAGGTATAATTGCAATAGTAAGTAAATAGTGGATGTGATCAGTGATGGTAATATGGACCGGAGTCTCATGATGTTCACTAGTGATGTCTCTCTCCCAAAAGACGATAAAACAGCTATGTGAGGTAAACGAATTACAGCTGGGCAATTGACAGGACCATGTGCGCAAACCAATGCTGACTAAGTTGCAAGAAAGGTAGAGGTTCAAAGCATGGGCGGTACGCCGAGGTAAGTAGACTGAAATCCATCTGCATCTACTACTAATCATCCACCTTGAGATATCTATCCAGAACATCTCGCTGGTATTAAGTTGCGAGTCCCACCCATAGTGTAAACTCAAAGCAACAGACAACTGCATTAAAAGAACTTTGCGTAAAGTAAACAATCCTTGCACCCGCGGGCACAAGCACCGTTGTTTTCCCCCTTGTGGCAACATCACATCCCCTAGACTCATGTTTCTGTCACTCAAGCTAGTCATCGAGGGGCATGAACCCACAATCAAGCATAACGTTCCCTCTTGGAGTCACTACCTGCTACTTGGCCAAAGCAATATATAACAACGGAGAACATGCAAGAATTACTTACGAACATAAATATAAAAGAGGTGAATCAAATATATTACTCAAACACAATCTGAACATAATCTCATAATCCATCGGATCCCAGCAAACTCATCATAGCAACAGCATAAGGATTACATATGTGCCTCGATCATGTAGGGCAGCTCACGAGGACTAATTAGTGAAGCACAAGAACGGGAGGAGAACATCACATAGCTACTGGTCATGGACCCATGGTCCAAGGGAGACTACTCACAACTCATCCGGGAGGCGTCCATGGTGGTGGAGAAGCTTCCGGTGGTGATCCTCCCCTCCGGCAGGGTGCCGGGAAGAGTTCTCCTGGTGCTCCCGATCTTGGAAGCGGCGGCGGCGGCGGAACAGAGATGAGATCACGAAAAAGGGTTTCCGTCTCGAGGGTTTTGGGAGACGGTCTAAATATATGCCAGAGGGGGGCACCAGACGAGGCTCGGGTGGCCCAGGCGCCCCCCCGGCGCGGCCAGGGGGGGGGGGGGGCGCCACCAGGGCGCCTGGAGCCCTGGTGGCCTCCCCCGGCTGTACTTTGGCTACCGAGAACCTTCTGGAACGCTGATTTTTTATATAATTTTACCGGGATTTTTCTGGCAGTTCTCGTAATGGGAAAAACTGAAATACAAAAACAACAGAAAACAGAAACTGGCACTGGGGTGCACTGAGTTAATAGGTTAGTCCAAATATGATCAAAAGTGTATGGAAGTGTATAAATATCATAGCAATATCACCCAAAAGAGGCATGGAGCAAGCAGAAATTATAGATACGTTTTGGACGTATCAACATCCCCAAGCTTAATTCCTGCTCGTCCTCGAGTAGGTAAATGATAACAAGAATAATTTCTGTGGTGACATGCTATTAACCATATAGGACTTCTTTGTAGTCATATGACAAAAGCTTACTGAGACAATGAATCTATAGTAATTAAGTTGCCTCATGAGAAAATCACAAAGAACTGAAAGTTTTACAATATGATACTGAAACATCAAATAGATTTGTAATTAACATGGTGTGCAAATATGATAAAGTGATATCTCGCTTGCCCCCTTTAGTGAAGCAAAACATAAATGCAGGGGCACCTCCAAGGTTTAAGTGATGACTAGATACAATGATTTCAGAATAAACGATATCACAATCATGCAAAAGACAATGCTACTTTGGGACAATGCACATTACACTCAGAATGACAATCATGCTCTCAGTGGTTGGTGCTTTAAAAGAAGGTGGAGACTCTCGAACCGTGGCTTTTGTTGGCAAGGTTGAAAACCCGTAGTCGGAAATAAAGACAAAACATGTACCAGAGCTCTTGATTTTAAAAACAGAGGTAATATTTTTTTTAGATCATGCATGTTTCGTCAACGAATGCTAGCAGACAACTCAATCACTTCTGGGGATGGACAAGTTTCGAGGAACGGCTCCCGAATGAGGACGATCACATCCTCTTAATCTCCTTTGTTTATCACTGCCAAAGTTTTCTGATTTCTCATGAACAAAGCGTGAAGGAGGGTTTGTTTGTTATATTAATTTTGAGCCGGGCGCACTCAATGCCAGTTCCTTCTCGTATTATGGGTTTGCACATTATACATGCAATCCCGGGGTGAAGCTTGTCCAACTTAAAAAGATTATGAATTAACTACTACTTACTCATGGACTTACAACAGAGGCACAAAATAGGAATGCTTTTCTTTGAATAATTTCGAGATGGTACATGCAAGTCTCCATTAGGAATGGCAGGTAAATACCATGTAGGAAGGTATGGTGGACTCATATGGCATAACTGGTTTAAAAGAATGTGGATGCACAAGCAGTCAGTCCGCTTAGTACAGGTGGAGGTTAGCAAAAGACTGGGAGCGACCAACTAAGAGAGCAATGACGGTCATAATCATGGAGAGCGACAAAGCAACATTGAATCAGGCATGGAAGTTATATTGCTACTCAGAAACAAAAGATCATCAAGGCTTGACAGACTTTCTTTACAGTCTTAAATATGCGTGAGCATACGCCAAGTCAATCAAAATATATTCTTTGAAGGAAGATATTATTAAACCATACCACATCATAAGCAAAAAAATCATGTTGGTACTCCAATAACACATTGGGAACCCCCCCAGCTATTTGAGACTAACCATAAGAAAACATGAACTACTAAGCGCCATTATGCACGTAGCATCTTTATCATAGACATATCAACCAATGCAACGGAAGCAAACTCTCTTAATAAGATAAACATGATAACTAAAGAGAGTTCAAGCAACCAACTAAACGAAAGCTCTTTAAAAAGATAAGCATGGAATCTAAAAGCTAAGCACGATAGTAGCTATTAAAAGACAAAGAACACACACAGCAAGGATAGACATAAAAATTCTATGTTATGTTCTAGGTAGAAGTGGAGCGTGTTTCTCTCCCACATAAAGAAAGCTGAGTTCCGACTCGTTATGAAAAGCTAAGGAAAACTAAAAAGGAAAACTAAAAGCAAGACGCTCCAAGCATAGCACATAACACATGAAGTGATTAAAATATAGTGGAACGAAAGACGAACTGATAATGTTGATGGAGAAGGGGATGCACGGGGGCATCCCCAAGCTTAGACGCTTGAGTCTCCTTGAATATTTCTTGGGGGTGCACGGGGGCATCCCCAAGCGTGAGCGTTTGACACTCCTGAATCTTTTTATCATCTTCCCTCGCACACTTGAAAACTCCCTTTATACATAACTCATCATAATCTGATTAGTGAGGTTAGTACCCATAGTAAAATAATTGTTCCTTGCTGGAAATAAAGATATTCTTGAAGTTCTACTGTTTCTCAAGATTGCCAAAAGGTTTTTGCAAAGAAAAAGCAAGCTCTAGGTTTGCAAAATGAAGGAAAGGCAAAACAGGACAGAATCTGTGAAAAACAGAACAACAGGTAGTAAATGATTTTTCCGGGGCACTTCTGCAACTCTAATCAAAAAACTCAAAACAGACGCACGAAAGACAATTATATAAGGCACACTGTCGAAAAAATTCAGACCAAAAAGATGATCTGGTGATTTTATATGAATTTTTCTATCCAAGGACAGAATCTGTTTCCTGGACAGCACGTCACAACTTTTGAACTTTCTTGCAATCAGAGGCTATACTTGGCACAAAATTGAAAAGCAAAGATACAATGATGATGCTACTGTAGTTAACATCATCAAGACACAACAAAAACAAAATAAAATTTATTCATTGGGCTGCCTCCCAAAAGCGCTTTCTTTTATGCCTTTAAGCTAGGCATAATGCATAGAGATCAAGTCTTATCAAGAGTAAAAGAATAGCTAGCCTGTATAACAGACTCAAAAGGTAACTTAATCTTCTTTCGAGGGAAGTGTTCCATCCCTTTCTTGAGAGGAAACTGGAATTTTATATTCCCCTCTTTCATGTCAATGATAGCACCAACGATGCGTAGAAAAGGACGTCCCAAAATAATTCGACAAGAAGGTTCACATTCAATATCCATAATAGTAAAATCAACGGGAACATAGTTGTCATTGACAATGATAAGAACATCGTCGATCCTCCCCAAAGGTTTCTTTATGGAAGAATCAACGAGACGAACACCAAAAGAACAAGAATCAAATGGTTTCAATTTAAGCATATCATATATTCTTTTGGGCATAACAGAGGTACTAGCACCAACATCACATAAAGCATAGCAAGAGAAGTTATTCAACTTAATTTTTATCATAGGATCCCAACCATCTTCTAGCTTTCTAGGTATGGAGGCTTCTACTCTAAGTTTCTCCTCCCTAGCTTTGATAAGAGCATTAGTGATATGTTCTGTGAAGGCAAGGTTAAGCGTGCTAGTGCGGGGATCTCTAGACATCTTGTGAAGGAAATCAATAACTTCGGTAAGAGTGCAATTATCAAAATCAAGGTCACTACCATCAAGTAAGGTGGTAGTGGTGTCCTTTAGGTTCACTTGTTTGGTAGTTTCTATAGTCATAGCATCACCATTAATAGGTCCATTGGGACCAGGAGTGCATTGGGTGCTAAGAGTTTGGATATCCTCAACAACTTGGATAGTAGCAACAATGTGGTGGGTAGGAAGGCTCTTAATTCTATCTTCCTCCTCCCTTTCTCTAGCCCATCTCTCTTTAAGTTTAGCCATCATCCTAACATTTTCATTAATTTGCACTTGAATAGCATTAATAGGAGTGACCTTCCTCTCCTCAAGAGGAGAAGTTCTAATTTTAAGCAATTCTACCTCATTGGCTAAATTGTCTACCTTCGAAGAGAGATCACCTAGTTTGTTTAGTTTTTCTTCTACACTATTATTAAAAGCTTTTTGGGTAGTGATGAAATCTTTAAGCATAATCTCTAGTTCAGCAGTGGAGTTCTTGGTGCTAGGAAAAGCATTGCTGTTCCCATAAGAATTAGAGGGGAACGGTCTAGGATTGCTACCAAAATTACTCCTATAAGCATTGTTATTAATATTGTTTCTAGAGATAAAGTTCACATCTACTTGTTCTTGAGCAATCAAAGAATTTAAAGGAACATCACGAGGATCAACAGCAGATTGCTTCGAAAGTAGAGACATGATCAAGTCAGCTTTTTCATTTAGGGAGGAAATCTCCTCGACAGAGTTTACCTTCCTACCTGTTGGAGCGCGTTCGGTGTGCCATTGGGAATAGTTGGTCATCATCTCATCGAGAAGATTTGTGGCAGCACCAAGTGTAGTTGACATAAAGGTTCCCCCCGCGGCCGAATCTAACAAATTCCGCGAGGTAAAGTTCAAGCCTGCATAAAAAGTTTGGATAACCATCCAAGTAGTCAAACCATGAGTAGGGCAGTTCTTGATAAGAGATTTCATACGTTCCCAAGCTTGGGCAACGTGTTCATTATCCAATTGTTTAAAATTCATTATATTACTTCTTAGTTGGATAATTTTAGCAGGTGGATAGTATTTTCCAATAAAAGCATCTTTGCACTTGTCCCATGAATCTATGCTATTTCTAGGCAAGGACTGAAACCAAATTTTAGCTCCTCCTCTCAAGGAGAAAGGAAAAAGCTTAAGCTTAACAATATTACCATCTATTTCTTGGTACTTTTGCATATCACAAAGTTCAACAAAGTTGTTTAAGTGTAAAGCAGCATCATCTGCAGCACCGGAGAATTGATCTTTCATGACTAAGTTCAGTAAAGCAGGTTTAATTTCATATGAAGGTGCTGAAGTGGCAGGTGTAGTGATAGGTGTGCAGATAAAGTCATCGTTGTTGTGACTAGTGAAGTCACACAACTTGGTGTTCTCGGTGGAACCCATAGTAGCAAGCAAGCAAGATTACTATTTTTGTGATTTTCGATAAAAGACACTAAAGCAAAACTGAAAGGTAAACTAACAAGACTAAAAAGCAAATGTAAAAGATAGCGTGCAACTCCCCTATCCTGAAGAGTGGAGTCCCCGGCAACGGCGCCAGAAAACTTTGCTTGATGGCTTCTCTCCCCTCGTTGGTTACCCCAAGTGGAAGGTTTGAGATGCAGTGTAGCGGAAGTTTTCCCTTGGCAATACCAAGGATCGATTTCCCTGAGACTCCCAGTTTCAACAAGAAGGTGTCAACTGCTAACGGCGCCAGATATTAGCAATCAACGTGGACCTGCACACAGATACAAATAACTTTGCTCCCAACGAGTACAGAGTGGTTGTCAATCCCTCCGGCCTTGTAGTTTACAAAGGATCAAACGCAAGTGATAATAGTGATAGGTATAATTGCAATAGTAAGTAAAAAGCGGAAAGTAAATAGTGGATGTGATCAATGATGGTAATATGGACCGGAGTCTCATGATGTTCACTAGTGATGTCTCTCTCCCAAAAGACGATAAAACAGCTATGTGAGGTAAATGAATTACAGCTGGGCAATTGACAGGACCATGTGCGCAAACCAATGCTGACTAAGTCGCAAGAAAGGTAGAGGTTCAAAGCATGGGCGGTACGCCGAGGTAAGTAGACCGAAATCCATCTGCATCTACTACTAATCATCCACCTTGAGATATCTATCCAGAACATCTCGCTGGTATTAAGTTGCGAGTCCCCCCCATAGTGTAAACTCAAAGCAACAGACAACTGCATTAAAAGAACTTTGCGTAAAGTAAACAATCCTTGCACCCGTGGGCACAAGCACCGTTGTTTTCCCCCTTGTGGCAACAGCACATCCCCTAGACTCATGTTTCTGTCACTCAAGCTAGTCATCGAGGGGCATGAACCCACAATCAAGCATAACGTTCCCTCTTGGAGTCAGTACCTACTACTTGGCCAAAGCAATAAATAACAACGGAGAACATGCAAGAATTACTTACGAACATAAATAGAAAAGAGGTGAATAAAATATATTACTCAAACACAATCTGAACATAATCTCATAATCCATCGGATCCCAGCAAACTCATCATAGCAACAGCATAAGGATTACATATGTGCCTCGATCATGTAGGCCAGCTCACGAGGACTAATTAGTGAAGCACAAGAACGGGAGGAGAACATCACATAGCTACTGGTCATGGACCCATGGTCCAAGGGAGACTACCCACAACTCATCCGGGAGGCGTCCATGGTGGTGGAGAAGCTCCCGGTGGTGATCCTCCCCTCCGGCAGGGTGCCGGGAAGAGTTCTCCTGGTGCTCCCGATCTTGGAAGTGGCGGCGGCGGCGGAACAGAGATGAGATCGCGAAAAAGGGTTTCCGTCTCGAGGGTTTTGGGAGACGGTCTAAATATATGCCAGAGGGGGGCACCAGACGAGGCTCGGGGGGCCCAGGCCCCCCCCGGCGCGGCCAGGGGGGGGGGCACCACCAGGGCGCCTGGAGCCCTGGTGCCCCCCCGGCTGTACTTTGGCTACCGGGAACCTTCTGGAACGCTGATTTTTTATATAATTTTTCCGGGATTTTTCTGGCAGTTCTTGTAATGGGAAAAACTGAAATACAAAAACAGCAGAAAACAGAAACTGGCACTGGGGTGCACTGAGTTAATAGGTTAGTCCAAATATGATCAAAAGTGTATGGAAGTGTATAAATATCATAGCAATATCACCCAAAAGAGGCATGGAGCAAGCAGAAATTATAGATACGTTTTGGTCGTATCAACCTTCTATCATAGATCCGAAGGCAAGATATTCGTTGTTAAGAATGGATCCTTTCTAGAGAAGGAGTTTCTCTCGAAAGAAGTGAGTGGGAGGAAAGTGGAACTTGATGAGGTAATTGTACCTTCTCCAGAATTGGAAAGTAGTACATCACAGAAACTTGTTCCAGTGATTCCTACACCAATCAGCGTGGAAGCTAATGATGATCATCATGAAACTTCGGATCAAGTTACTGCTGAACTTCGTAGATCAAATAGAGTACGTTCCACGCCAGAGTGGTACGGCAACCCGGTTCTGGAAGTCATGTTACTAGACCATGATGAACCTACGAACTATGAGGAAGCGATGATGAGCCTAGATTCTGCAAAATGGCTTGAGGCCATGAAATCTGAGATGGGATCCATGTATGAGAACAAAGTGTGGACTTTGGTTGACTTGCCCGATGATCAGCAAGCCATTGAAAATAAATGGATCTTTAAGAGGAAGACTGACGCCGATGCTTACTGTCTACAAAGCTCAACTAGTTGCGAAAGGTTTTCGACAAGTTCAAGGTGATGACTACGATGAGATTTTCTCACTCGTAGCGATGCTTAAGTCTATCTGAACCACGCTAGCAATTTCCGCATTTTATGAAATCTGGCAAATGGATAACAAAACTACGTTCTTTAATGGATTTATTAAAGAAGAGTTGTATATGATGCAACCAGAAGGTTTTGTCAATCCTAAAGGTGCTAACAAAATATGCAAGCTCCAGCGATCCATCTATGGACTGGTGCAAGCATCTCAGAGTTGGAATATACTCTTTGATAAGTTGATCAAAGCATATGGTTTTATACAGACTTATGGTGAAGCCTGTATTTACAAGAAAGTGAGTGGGAGCACTACAACATTTTTGATAAGTATATGACAATGACATATTGTTGATCGGAAATGTTGTAGAATTTTCTGGAAAGTATATATAAAGGATTGTTTAAAAGGAGTTTTTCAATAAAAAGACCTCAGTGAAGCTACTTACATATTAGGAACCTAGATCTATAGAGATAGATCATGACTCTTGATAATACTTTCGATTAGTACATACCTTGATAAAGATTTTGAAGTAGTTCAAAATGGAACAGTCAAAGAAAGAGTTCTTGCGTGTGTTGCAAGGTGTGAAGTTGAGTAAAGACTCAAAGCCCGACCACAGCAAATGATAGAGAGAGAATGGAAGTCATTCCCTATGCCTCAGACATAGGTTCTATAAAGTATACCATGCTGTGTACCAAACCTGTTGTGTACCTTGCCATGAGTTTGGCAAGGAGGTATAATAGTGATCCAGGAGTAGATCACTATACAGCGGTCAAAATTATCCTTAGTTACTGGATGACTAAGGAAATGTTTCTCGATTATGGAGGTGATAAAGAGTTCGTCGTAAAGAGTTACGCCGATGCAAGCTTTACACTAATCCAGATGACTCTAAGTATCAATATGGATGCATATTGGAAGTGGCAACAATTAGCTAGAGTAGCTCCATGCAGAGCATTGTAGACATAGAAATTTGCAAAATACATACGGATCTGGATGTCACGGACCCGTTGACTAAACTTCTCTCACAAGCAAAACATGATCACACCTTATTACTCTTTGGGTGTTAATCACATGGTGATGTGAACTAAATTATTGACTCTAGTAAACCCTTTGGGTGTTTGTCACATGGCGATGTGAACTATGGGTGTTATTCACATAACAATGTGAATTATTGGTATTAAATGACATGGCGATTGGAACTAGATTATTGACTCTAGTGCAAGTGGGAGACTGAAGGAAATATACCCTAGAGGCAATAATAAAGTTGTTATTTATATTTCCTTATATCATTATAAATGTTTATTATTCATGCTAGAATTGTATTTACTGGAAACTTAGTACATGTGTGAATACATAGACAAAACATAATGCCCTAGTATGCCTCTAATAGACTAGCTCATTGATCAAAGATGGTTATGTTTCCTAGGCATAGACATGAGTTGTCATTTGATCAACGAGGTCACATCATTAGGAGAATGATGTGATGGACAAGACCCATCCGTTAGCTTAGCACTATGATCGTTTAGTTTTACTGCTATTGCTTTCTTCATGACTTATACATGTTCCTATGACTATGAGATTATGCAACTCCCGAATACCGTAGGAACACCTTATGTGCTATCAAACGTCACAACGTAACTGGGTGATCATAAAGATGCTCTACAGGTATCTCCGAAAGTGTTCGTGGTGTTGGCATAGATCAAGACTAGGATTTGTCACTCCGAGTGTCGGAGAGGTATCTCTGGGCCCTCTCGGTGATACACATCATAATAAGCCTTGCAAGCAAATGACTAATGAGTTAGTAACGAAATCATGTATTACGGAACGAGTAAAGAGACTTGCCGGTAACGAGATTGAACTAGGTATTAAGATACCGACGATCGAATCTCGGGCAAGTAATATACCGATGACAAAGGGAACAACGTATGTTGTTATGCGGTTTGACCGATAAAGATCTTCGTAGAATATGTAGGAGCCAATATGAGCATCCATGTTCCGCTGTTGGTTATTGACCGGCGATGTGTCTCGGTCATGTCTACATAGTTCTCGAACCCGTAGGGTCCGCACGCTTAACGTTTGATGACGATCAGTATTATGAGTTTATGCGTTTTGATGTACCGAAGGTAGTTCAAAGTCCCGGATGAGATAACGGACATGACGAGGAGTCTCGGAATGTCCGAGAAATAAAGATTAATATATTGGACGACTATATTCGGACACCGGAAGTGTTCCGGGTGTTATCGGGTAAAACCGGAGTGCAGGAGGGGGGTACCGGAACCCCCCGAGGGAGTATGGGTAACAAATAGTTTTGTGATAAGATAATTGGTAGCAAGTAATAAAAGGTAAAATTAAATAAGGTGCAGCAAGGTGGCCCAATCCTTTGTGGGGCAAAGGCCAAGCCTGGACAAACTCTTATGCAAGGTAAAGTGCTCCTGAGGACACATGGGAATTATCGTCAAGCTAGTTTTCATCACGATCGTCTGATTCGCGTTCGGTACTTTGGTAATTTGGTATGTGGGTGGACCGGTTCTTGCGTGCTGCCCTTACTTGGACAAGCCTCCTACTTATGATTAACCTCTAATGCAAGCATCCGCAACTACAAAAGAAGTATTAAGGTAAACCTAACCATAGCCTGAAACATATGGATCCAAATCAGCCCCTTACGAAGTAACGCATAAACTAGGGTTTAAGCTTCTGTCACTCTAGCAACCCATCATCTACTTATTACTTCCCAATGCCTTCCTCTAGGCCCAAATAATGGTGAAGTGTCATGTAGTCGACATTCACATGACATCACTAGAGGAGAGACAACATACATCTCATCAAAATATCGAACGAAGACCAAACTCACATGACTACTAATAGCAAGACTTCTCCCATGTCCTCAGGAACAAAAGTAACTACTCACAAGACATAATATTATTCATGATCAGAGAGGTATTAATATGCATAATGGATCTGAACATATGATCTTCCACCAAATAAACCAACTAGCATCAACTACAAGGAGTAATCAACACTACTAGCAACCCACAGGTACCAATCTGAGGTTTGGATACAAAGATTGGATACAAGAGATGAACTAGGGTTTGAGAGGAGATGGTGCTAGTGAAGATGTTGATGAAGATAGCCCTCCCAAAGATGGGAGAGTTGTTGGTGATGACGGCGGTGATGATTTCCCCCTCCCGAAGGGAAGTATCCCCAGCAGAACAACTCTGCCGGAGCCCTAGATTGGTTTCCGCTTGAGACGGCGGCGTGTGGTCCCGAAAGCTTCCTTTTGATTTTTTCCAGGTCAAAATGCTTCATATAGGAGAAGATGGGCACCGGGGGCCCACCGGCTGGCCCTCGAGGCAGGGGGGCGCGCCCTGGGAAGGGGGGTGCGCCCCCACCCTCGAGGCCAGCCAGTGGCCCCTCTCGTGGGTTTCTTTCGCCAGATATTTTTTATATTTTCCAAAACAATGTTCTGTGGAGTTTCGGGGCTTTTGGAGTTGTGCGGAATAGGTTCCTAGAGTTTGCTCCTTTTCCAGCTCAGAATTCCAGCTGCCGGCATTCCCCCTCTTCATGTAACCCTTGTAAAATAAGAGAGAAAAGGCATAAGTAATGTGACAAAACATGTATGAACAGCCCATAATGCAGTAAATATCAACTTATAAGCATCGTACAAAATGGACGTATCAATGGGCCATAGTGGGCCAATGAGGGAAAGAGAGGGGCAACGCATAAGGCTGTCCGCACCCCCTAGGGTTCCTAGTTGGACTAGGAAAAGGGGGGAAGGCGCCCCCTCTCCTTTCCTTCCTTTCCTACTCCCTTGGCGCGCCCCTTGGCCAGCCGCACCTCCCCCCTTGCTCCTTTATATACGGGGGCAGGGGGCACCCAAAGACACACAAGAAACATTATTCTAGCCGTGTGCGGTGCCCCACTCCACAGAAACACACCTCGGTCATACCGTTGCAGTGTTTAGGCGAAGCCCTGCGCCGGTAGCTTCATAATCTCCGGCACCACGCCGTAGTGCTGCCGAAACTCTCCCGTGAAGCTCAACTGGATCAAGAGCTCGTGGGACGTCATCAGCTGAACGTGTGCTGAACGCGGAGGTGCCGTACGTTAGGTGCTTGATCGGTTGGATCGCGAAGACGTTCGACTACATCAACCGCGTCACTAGACGCTTCCGCTTTCGGTCTACGATGTTACATAGACACGCTCTCCCCTCTCGTTGCTATGCATCTAGTAGATAGATCTTGCGTGATCGTAGGAAAAGTTTGGAAATACTACGTTCCCCTACACTATATTTGTTGAATCTCGATCGTAGTGATACACATATTCATAATATTGAAGCCAAAAGATGCAAAGTTGGTAATGATAGTGCAACTTATTTGTGGCACTACCGTTTAGGTCATATTGGTGTAAAGCGCATGAAGAAACCCCATGCTGATGGGCATTTGGAATCACTTGATTATGAATCACTTCGAGCTTGCGAACCATGTCTCATGGGCAAGATGACGAAACCTTCGTTGCCCCAAACAATGGAGCGAGCAACTGACTTATTGGAAATCATACATACTGATGTATGCGGTCCAATGAGTGTTGAGGCTCGCGGCGGGTATCGTTATTTTCTGACCTTCACAGATGATTTGAGCAGATATGTGTATATCTACTTGATGAAACACATGTTTGAAACATTTGAAAAGTCCAAAGAATTTCATAGTGAAGTAGAGAATCATCGTAACAAGAAAATAAAGTTTCTACGATCTAATCACGGAGGCGAATATTTCAGTTATGAGTTTGGTCTTCATTTGAAACAATGTGGAATAGTTTCGCAACTCATGCCACCTGGAACACCACAGCGTAATGGTGTGTCCGAACGTCATAACCGTACTTTATTTGATATGGTGCGATCTATGATGTCTCTTACCGATTTACCACTATCGTTCTGGGGTTATGCTTTAGAGACAGTTGCATTCACGTTAAATAGGGCACCATCTAAATCCGTTGAGATGACACCTTATCAACTGTGGTTTGGTAAGAAACCCAAGTTGTCGTTTCTTATTGTTTGGGGCTGTGATGCTTATGTGAAAAAGCTTCAACCTGATAAGCTCGAACCCAAGTCAGAGAAATGTGTCTTCATAGGATACACAAAGGAAACTGTTGGGTACACCTTCTACCACAGCTCTGAAGGCAAGATATTCATAGCTAAGAATGGATCCTTACTAGATAAGGAGTTTCTCTCGAAAGAAGTGAGTGGGAGGAAATTAGAACTTGATGAGGTAATTGTTCCTTCTCCCGAACTGGAAAGTAGTTCATCACAGAAATTAGTTCCAGTGATTCCTACACCAATTAGTGAGGAAGCTAATGAAGTTGATGATCATGAAAGTTCAGATCAAGTTACTACTGAACCTCGTAGGTCAACCAGAGTACGTTCCGCACTAGAGTGGTACGGTAACCCTGTTCTAGAATTCATGTTACTAGATACATTTCTCCACTTACCATTCACCTTGGTTGATGGGAATTTAGATTTAAGCCCTATAAACCGGAAAGGAGGGAGTACTAGGATAATTTTAAGTTTGAGTTTTTTTAAGGAATTTTAAGTTGTTTTTAACATAGTACAAACGCAGGCGCTCATACATACGCGCATACACTCATCCCTATGAGCGCACACACTCTATGAGCACCTTCGAGATACTGAGCCGACATATTATATTGAGATTTAAGAAGTCACCGTAGGCGCCTCGTCCTCGAAGGGAACGTCTCCTCCCACTGAAATCCAATCGTCGGAAATCCTGAAATAAATCTAGGAATAATGCGAGCACCGGGACTTGAACCCTAGTGAGCTGGGGATACCACTGTCCTCTAACCATCCAACCATAGATAGAATCGCAAAGAATTTTAAGTTTGATTGGATGTGCACATTGGTCACTGCAAATTGAAAAAAACATGGTTATTTGGTCGTGGAAAATAATCTGGATTTGGAAGAGCAATGTTTTTACTCCCTCTGATCAGATGCATCGAGCATTTTTTAACTCTAATTTAAGTTGGATTCCAAAGAAATTTAAGTTAACCTTATAGCTAATTTTGTTCTATGAGTGACTATAAATGATGACTATATATGACTTGGTAACATTATATAGCTAATTGTTATCTATACTATTAACCATGCACTTAGCCTCATCTCCTTGTTCGCCTAGATTGCAGTGCTCCCAACACACATAGACGGAGGGAGTAAAATCTTGAGGGTACATTGTGGTTGTTTTGGTGTTGTCAGTTGTAAGAGCAACTCCAAAGTTGGGATGCATTTCCCCCACTCGTGTCCATTTGGATCCGCGTGGACTGAAACCACGGCGGCGACGCATTTGGCGTTTCTATATGTTTATGAAGGAAATATGCCTAAGAGGCAATAATAAAGTTGTTATTTATATTTCCTTATATATTATGATAAATGTATTTTATTCATGCTAGAATTGTATTAAACGGAAACTTTATGCATGTGTGAATACAAAGACAAAATAGAGTGTCCCTAGTATGCCTCTTGGGCATCCGTTAGCTTAGCATGTGTGAATACCCATCCGTTAGCTTAGCATAATGATCGTTTAGTTTTATTGCCATTGCTTTCTTCATGACTTATACAGGTTCCACTGACTATGAGATTATGCAACTCCCGAATACCGGAATAACAACTTGTGTGCTATCAAATGTCACAACGTAACTGGGTGATTATAAAGATGCACTACAGTTGTCTCCGAAGGTGTTTGTGGTGTTGGCATAGATCGAGAATAGGATTTGTCACTCCGAATGTGGGAGAGGTATCTCTGGGCCCCCTCGGTAATACACATCATAATAAGCCTTGCAAGCAAATGACTAATGAGTTAGTCATGAGATGATGTATTATGGTACGAGTAAACATACTTGCCGGTAACGAGATTGAACTAGGTATGATGATACCGACAATCGAATCTCGGGCAAATAACATACCGATGATAAAGGGAATAACATATGTTGTTATGCGGTCTGGCCGATAAAGATCTTCGTAGAATATGTAGAAGCCAATATGAGCATCCAGGTTCCGCTATTGGTTATTGACTGGAGATGTCTCTCAGTCATGTCTACATAGTTCTCGAACCCGCAGGGTCCGCACGCTTAACGTTTGATGATGATTAGTATTATGAGTTATTTGATTTTGATGACCGAAGATTGTTCGGAGTCCCGGATGAGATCACGGACATGACGAGGAGTCTTGAAATGTTCGAGACATAAATATTGATATATTGGAAGTTTATTTTTGGACAGCGGAAGGGTTCCGGGATGTTCGGGCATTTTTCCAGAGTACCGGGAGGTTACCGGAACCCCCTGGGAGTGTATGGGCCTTAATGGGCCCTAGTGGAGAGAGGAGGCAGCAGCCAAGTGGTGGCGCCCCCCCTTATCCCAAACCGAATTGGTTTAGGATTGGGGGCCACCCCCCTTTCCTTCTCTTCTCCTCCTCCTTCCCCTTCTCCTAGTGGGAATAGGAAAGGGGGGAGCGAATCCTACTTGGACCAGGAGTCCAAGTAGGACTCCCCTCCTTGGCGCGCCCCCTTGGGCCGACGTCCTCCTACCTCCCTCCTTTATATACGTGGGAGCGGGGCAACCCAAATACACACAAGCCAATCCTTTTGATGTGTGCGATGCACCCCTCGACTGTTACAGACCTCGGTCATATCGTTGCAGTGCTTAGGCGAAGCCCTGCGCCGGTAACTTCATCTTCACCGTCACCACGCCGTCGTGCTGACGAAACTCTCCCTCGTCCTCAACTAGATCAAGAGCCCGAGGGACATCATCGTGTTGAACGTATGCTGAACACGGAGGTGCCGTACGTTCGGTACTTGGATCGGTTCGATCGTGAAGACGTTCGGCTACATCAACTGCGTCAGTAACCGCATCCGCTTTCGGTTTATGTGTGATCGTAGGGTTTTTTGAAATACTATGTTCCCCAACAGTGGCATCATGAGCCAGGTCTATGCGTAGATGATATGCACGAGTAGAACACAAAGAGTTGTGGGCGATAATAGTCATACAGCTTACCACCAACGTCTTACTTTTATTCGGCGGGACTGTTGGATGAAGCGGCTCGAACCGACATTACATGACCGCATTCATGAGACTGGTTCTACCGACGTGCTTTGCGCATAGGTGGCTGGCGGGTGTTACTTTCTCCAACTTTAGTACAATCGAGTGTGACTACGGCCGGTCCTTGATGAAGGTTAAAACAGCACACTTGACAAAAAAATCGTTGTGGTTTTGATGCGTAGGTAAGAACGGTTCTTGCTAGAAGCCCGTAGCAGCCACGTAAAACTTGCAACAACAAAGTAGAGGACGTCTAACTTGTTTTTGCAGGGCATGTTGTGATGTGATATGGTCAAGACGTGATGAGTTATACGATATTATATGATATGATCATGTTTTGTAAATTATTAGCAACCGGCAGGAGCCTTATGGCTGTCTCTTTATTATATGAATTGCGAATGCCATGTAATTGCTTTACTTTATCACTATGAGTTAGCAATAGTAGTAGCAGCAATAGTTGGCGAGACGACCACGACGCTATGATGAAGATCATGGTGTCAAACCGGTGACGATGGAGATCATGACGATGCTTTGGAGATGGAGATCAAAAGCACAAGATGATAATGGCCATAACATGTCACATATTTTGATTGCATGTGATGTTTATCTTTTTAAGCATCTTATTTTGCTTAGAACGACGGTAGAATTATAAGATGATCCCTTACAAAATTTCAAGGTACAAGTGTTCTCCCTGAGTATGCACTATTGCGACAGTTCGTCATGCCGAGACACCACGTGATGATCGGGTGTGATAAACTCTATGTTCACATACAACCAATAAACTCGGGTTAGACTTGACGAGCCTAGCATGTACAGACATGGCCTCGGAACACTGGAGACCGAAAGGTTGAGCGTGAATCATATAGTAGATATGATCAACATGAAATGTTCACCATTGAAAACTACTCCATCTCACGTGATGATCGAACATGGTTTAGTTGATTTGGATCACATGATCATTTAGATGACTTGAGGGATGTCTACCTAAGTGGGAGTTCTTTAGTAATATGATTAATTGAACTTTAATTTATCGTGAACTTAGTCCTGATAGTTTTTGCATATCTATGTTGTTGTAGATCAATGGCCCATGCTACCGTTCCTTTCAATTTTAATGCGTTCCTAGAGAAAGCTAAGTTCAAATATGATGGTAGAAACTACACGGACTGGGTCCGTAACTTGCAAATCATCCTCATTGTTGCACAGATGAATTATGTCCTTGAAGCACCACTAGGTGACAAGCCCCCACCCGCTAATATGGGCGCTTTGAACGTCTAGCAGACGCGGTCTGATGACTACTCGATAGTTCAGTGTGCTATGTTTTACGGCTTAGAATTGGGACTTCAAAGACATTTTCAATGTCGTGGATCATATGATATGTTCCAAAAGTTGAAGTTAATATTTCAAGCAAATCACCGAGTTGAGAGATATGAAATCTCCAACAAGTTCTATAGCTGCAAGATGGAGGAGTACAGTTCTGTCAGTGAACACATACTCAGAATGTCTGGGTACCACAACCACATGACTCTACTTGGAATCACAGTTGATGATGATAGTGTTTTTACAGAGTTCTTCAATCACAGCCACCAAGCTATAAAGGCTGCATGATGAACTATAATATGCAAGGGATGCAGAAGACAATTCCCGAGCTCTTCGCAATGCTAAAAGCTGCGGAGGTAGAAGTCAAACAGGAGCATCAATTGTTGATGGTTAACAAGACCACTAGTTTCAACCAAAAGGGCAAGAGAAAGAATGGGGAACTTCAAGAAGAATAGCATGTTGGGGAACGTTGTATTTCAACAAAATTCCTACAATCACGCAAGATCTATCTATTAGATGCATACCAACGAGAGGGGAGAGTGTGTCTACGTACCCTCGTAGACCGAAAGGGGAAGCGTCTAGTAACGCGGTTGATGTAGTCGAACGTCTTCGCGATCCAACCGATCAAGCACCGAACGTACTGCACCTCCGCGTTCAGCACATGTTCAGCTCGATGACGTCCCACGAGCTATTGATCCAGTTGAGCTTCACAGGAGAGTTTCGTCAGCACGACGGCGTGGTGACGGAGATGATGAAGCTACCGGCGCAGGGCTTCGCCTAAGCACTGCAACGATATGACCGAGGTGTGTTCCTGTGGAGGGGAGCACCGCACACGGCTAAAACGATGTTGCTTGTGTGTCTTTGGATGCCCCCTTCCCCCCGTATATAAAGGAGTCAACATGGCAATGGGTACCCGCTACCCGCGAACCCGATGGGTAAAAACCCAGTTAGGGTAAGGGTTCGGGAAAAATAATTACCCATGGGTTTATAAATGGGAAAAAGTTATACCGATTGGGTAAGCCGGGTACGGGTATGGGAAGGCAATACCCATACCCGAATGCTTATTTGTGTCATGAACTAATTTTTCATTTCTATGTTGAACCTATTTGTGGTCTCTAACTTATTTGTTTGTTGAATTTATATGTGTGTCAAACTTTAAGTGGCGGAAATGAATGTGTCTGCTAAAATGCCGAAATGTGACATGTTTATGTGTTGCAATATGTGTGCTAAAATGTTGTAATGTTGTTCATATGTGCTGAAATGCTGAAGTATATATGTTTAAATGTTGATATATGTGCTGAAATGCAGAAATATATTTGTTTAAAAGGAGCATGGGGGGAGGTGCGGCTGGCCAAGGGGGCACGCCAGGGAGTAGGATTCCTACTCCTAGTAGGAATAGGAACCCCCTTTTCCTATTCCAACTAGGAGTAGGAAAGGAAAGGTGAGGCGGCACCTCCCCCCTTTTCCTAGTCCAACTAGGAACCCTAGGGGGTGCGGCCAGCCCTATGGGCTGCCCCTCTCTTTCCCAAATTGGCCCACATGTCCCATACTCCCTCGGGGAGGTTCCGGTAACCCCCTACGGCACTCCGATTTTACCCGATAACACCCGGAACACTTCTGGTGTCTGAATATAGTCGTCGAATATATTAATCTTTATGTCTCGGACATTCCGAGACTCCTCGTCATGTCCGTGATCTCATCCGAGACACCGAACTACCTTCGGTACATCTAAACTCGTAAACTCATAATACCGATCGTCATCGAACGTTAAGCGTGCGGACCCTATGGGTTCGAGAACTATGTAGACATGACCGAGACTCATCTCTGGTTAATAACCAATAGCGGAACCTGGATGCTCATATTGGCTCCTACATATTCTACAAAGATCTTTATCAGTCAAACCGCATAACAACATACGTTCTTCCCTTTGTCATCGGTATGTTACTTGCCCGAGATTAGATCGTCGGTATCTCAATACCTAGTTCAATCTCGTTACCAGCAAGTCTCTTTACTCGTTCCGCAATACATCATCTCCTGACTAACTCATTAGTCATTTGCTTGCAAGGTTTATTATGATGTGTATTACCGAGAGGGCCCAGAGATACCTCTACGACACTCGAAGTGACAAATCCTATTCTTGATCTATGCCAACACCACGAACACCTTCGGAGACACCTATAGAGCATCTTTATAATCACCCAGTTATGTTGTGAAGTTTGATAGCGCACAAGGTGTTCCTCCGGTATTCGGGAGTTGCATAATCTCATAGTCATAGGAACACGTATAAGTCATGAAGAAAGCAATAGCAGTAAAACTAAACGATCATAGTCCTAAGCTACCGAATGGGTCTTGTCCATCACATCATTCTCCTAATGATGTGATCCCGTTGACCAAATGACAACTCATGTCTATGGCTAGGAAACATAACCATCTTTGATCAATGAGCTAGTCTAGTAGAGGCATAATAGGGACATTATGTTTTGTCTATGTATTCACACATGTACTAAGCTTCCGGTTAATACAATTCTAGCATGAATAATAAACATTTATCATGATATAAGAAAATATAAATAACAACTTTATTATTGCCTCTAGGGCATATTTCCTTCATAGTAAGCCAGTTGCTACTCCCGGAAGAAACCCAAGTCTGGAGCCAAGCCTGAAACTGAGTGCTTCTACTGCAAAGGGACTAGTCACTAGAAGCGGAACTGCCCCAAGTATTTGGCGGATAAGAAGGATGGCAAAGTGAACAAAGGTATATTTGATATACATGTTATTGATGAGTACCTTACTAATGCTCGTAGTAGCGCCTGGGTATTTGATACTAGTTCGGTTGATCAAATTTGTAACTCGAAACAGGGGCTACAGATTAAACGAAGGTTGGCTAAGGACGAGGTGACAATGCGCGTGGGAAATGGTTCCAAAGTCGATGTGCTCGTCGTCGGCACGCTACCTCTACATCTACCTTTGGGATAAGTTTTAGACCTAAATAATTGTTATTTGGTGCCAGCGTTGAGCATGAACATTATATCTGGATCTTGTTTGTTGCGAGACGGTTATTCATTTAAATCAGAGAATAATGGTTGTTTTATTTATATGAGTAATGTCTTTTATGGTCATGCACCCTTGATAAGTGGTCTATTTTTGTTGAATCTCGATCGTAGTGATACACATATTCATAATATTGAAGCCAAAAGATGCAAAGTTGGTAATGATGGTGCAACTTATTTGTGGCACTGCCGTTTGTGTAAAGCGCATGAAGAAAGTCCATGCTAATGGGCGTTTGGAATCACTTGGTGCTTGCGAACCATGCCTCATGGGCAAGATGACTAAAACTCCGTTCTCCTGAATAGTAGAGCGAGCAACTGACTAATTGGAAATCATACCTACTGATGTATGCGGTCCAATGAGTGTTCAGGCACGCAGCGAGTATCATTATTTTATGACCTTCACAGATGATTTGAGCAGATATGGGTATATCTACTTGATGAAACACAAGTCTGAAACATTTGAAAAGTTCAAAGAATTTCAGAGTGTAGTAGAGAATCATCGTAACAAGAAAATAAAGTTTCTACGATCTGATCGCGGAGACGAATACTCGAAGTTACGAGTATGTCCTTCATTTAAAACAATGTGAAATAGTTTCAGAACTCACGCCACCTGGAATACCACAGCGTAATGCTGTGTCCGAACATCGTAACCGCACTTTATTAGATATGGTGCGATCTATGATGTCTCTAACCGATTTACCACTATCGTTTTGGGGTTATGCATTAGAGACAACTGCATTCGCGTTAAATAGGGCACCATCTAAATCCGTCGAGACGACGCCTTATGAACTATGGTTTGTCAAGAAACTAAAGTTGTTGTTTCTTAAAGTTTGGGGCTGCGATGCTTATGTGAAGAAGCTTCAACCTGATAAGCTCAAACCAAAATTGGAGAAATGCTTTTTCATAGGATACCCAAAGGAGAATGTTGGGTACTGTCGTGGTTCTAAGTCTGACAGTAAGGGTAGGGGGTACGAATGGAGAGGCAAGGTTCTAGCTATGGCGAGGTTGTACACAGAGTGTTTAGCGAGTTCAGGCCCTTCTCGGAGGAAGTAATAGCCCTACGTCTCGACGCTCGGAGGCTTGGTCGACTGATGTGTGTATGTATGTGTTACAGAGGTGCGAACCCTTGTTCTGGAGGAGGGGGCGGCTTATATAGTGTGCCAGGACCCCAGCCATGCTCCACGTTACCAAGGGCTTAAAGGTACATTAAGGCAGGTGTTACTGATAACGCCTGCAGTAAAGGATAATTAAGATATTTACTACAGAGAGTAAATATAAGATTGTTGCTGTTTCAAGGGGCACTTGGTCCTCGGAGGTCGAGTGCTCGGTCCGGTCGAGTGGAATTGAGTCGTCCTGCGTACATGGGTCGGTCGAGTGAAGTGCCTCTTTGGACCGTCTCAGTCGACTGTCTTCACTGCCAAGGGTCTTGTCTTTTGATCTCCTAGGGTAGTGACCTTGGGTGGGGCACTTTGGTCAGGCTTATGACCCTACCCTAGGTCCGTAACCTCGTCAGTAGCCCCCGAATGGATTGGGGCTTGAGCAAGGGGATGCTGAGGGAAGCTCTGATCTTGGGTCGACGTCCTTGGGGCATATTTTTTCGGAGCTCGTGACTTGGGCAGGCTCCCTTAGTTGTGTCTTGGTCGCCTCGATCGATTCCGAAGCCATCGATGAATTAGTTGCTTTTTGTGTCGACTGGATGTCTTGCGTCGACTGGGTTTTGCGCTAGGCGTCGGGCGCCATGAGCGCGTGCCATTTTCGACAGAATCGGTTGCCCTCTATCCGCTGGATTCGGCGGAGCTTTCGAAATTTGGGGAAGCGCGCGGGACGGGACGTGCCGCATCAATCGGAGGGGTGCAGTTCGAACGCCCCGATTCCCGCGCCTCCTTTTTCGCCACGTATCGCATCAGCGCCTGTTACGGGAGCGGATAGGATTGCATGGGGCCACCGGTCAGCCACTCGACCGAGCCGTTATAAAGGTGCGCCGAGTCCGCCGTGGGGGATACTGTGCGCCTAGTCTTCTCCCGTTCGCCTTGTCTTCTCCGCAGCGTTCTCGCTTCACCGCCGTGCCCCTGCTCCTTCCTGCTTCTCTCCGCCGCGACCGCCGTCTCGCGAGCCATGGTCAATGACAAGACCGCGGCCATGGAGCGCTCCAAGAAGGCGGCATCGGGGAAGGGGAGGCGAGCCGGCCTGGTCGGTTCGTCGTCGAGGTCCGGACTCCCCGCTAGATGGATCCAGGGGGATTGGATCCGGTCCACCGTCGTGGTGGAGGATCTGGAGGAGCTGGAGGAGGAGGGGCTGATCGCCGGCGGCTCCTGGCGGGCGCCGGGAGGGGAGCTCGAGCCCCGGCCGCGGGAGGGCGAGTGTGTACTCCACGCTACCCACGTCGATCGAGGTTTCTCTACGCCCCCGCACCCTTTCTTCCGCGCATTTCTGATCTTCTTTGGTGCCCAGTTGCATTACTTTACGCCCAACTCCATCGCCTTCCTCTCCGCTTTCGTTTCTATGTGCGAGAACTTCCTCGGTTGTCGACCGCATTGGGGCTTGTTCAAGCACATCTTCAGCTGCCGCTCACAGACTGTCAAGAGGGTGAACCCGAGTGACGGCAAGACGCACGTCCTCCAGGCGTGCGGTGGGCTCGGGATTCAGCTTAGGAATAGGAGCGCCTTCCCTCCCATGAACCTTCCAAAGTTGATTCGGGGCTGGCAGTCGACCTGGTTTTATTACAAGGACAGTCTGACTCCGGGTCAGTCGACTGGCCTTCCTCCATTTACCCTAGGTCGAGCCAGCCCGCCTCCTTCGATGGTAGTGAGCAAGGCCGAGAGGGCCGAGGTAGACATGCTGATGGAGAGGGTCGTCCAGCTAGTCCGCGAGGGGGTCACGGGGATGGACTTGTTCGAGGTGTACCTCACACGGTGGATTCAGCCGCTTCAAGCCCGGGACTACCCGATGTGGCTGTACTCCGGTACTGACGACTCGTCGCGAGTCCACCTGGAGGCGGCCCACTCGGAGTACGTAGTGCGGTGCTTGAAGAGCATCACCGGGAACAAGGACAACCCCAGGGCGTCGAGGAGGATCATCCCATTCGACGCTGACCACCTACCAGACAAGGTTAGCCTTCCGCTTCCGAGTGACGCGTCCGTCGATTGATTTGTGGTCTTTATTGATGGTTCCGTATGGTATTTGGTCAACTTCTTTTCTTCGCAGATCTATACAGAGATGTACTCGCTGCCCAACGGGGACTTGGGCCAGGAGGGCGAGGAGGGTACGGGCGACGCCGCTGAATGGAAATCGGAGGACGAGACCGAGGAGAGAGAGGATTACAGCAGCGGGGAGGAGGTCGAGTCACCTCCCCGTGTCGAGCGCCAATCCAAGGAGAAGAACGACCCAGGGGCCGCTCGATCTCATGTGGGTCCCTCGGGGTCCCGGACACCCAAGTGTACTGGCACGACCACCCCCGAGCTAGCTGAGAAGACGCCCAAGCAGCCCAAGGTCACCACCACCAAGCCCCGGAAGGCCCTGCCAAGGATTAAGGTGGATGTACCCATCGCCTCCACGTAAGTGTCACTTGGGCTTGCTTTTCTCTGTTTCTTGGGGGTCGACTGCAGTTTTGGTCGACTCATTTCTTGACTGAATCTTTCAGAGCCGCCACTTCCACGACCTCGATGGACATCGATCAGGGTCGAGATGACGAGGAAATCGCGGATGCCGCGACATCTCGTGCATGTATGGGCTCTATGAGACTTGTATTTTCCTTCTTCTCTTTCGCGGGTGATGGTCGACTGACTCGGTTCCCTACTTGACCTGAAGGGCCACGCCTCGTCATACAGCTGCCGGACGGCGACGAAGACGAGGAGCAATGGGGGGAGGACCGCCGACGCACAAGGAAGAAGGGCCAGAAGGCGCCTTCTGGCTCGGAGGCCCAGCGACAGGAGGACGCGGCCCGAGCCGCGGTCTCTTTCGCCGTCCCTGTGTCGACCGTGCATGCTGTCGACCCACCGTCTGCGCCGAGCGTCGACCCAGCGCTCGCCCCGGTTTTCGACCCAGTATCCAGTGCGACCGTCGACTCAGCGCCGGTTCGCGCCGTCGATCCAGCGCCTGCGCCCGCGGACGGCTCGACGCCCGCTACTTCGTCTGTCCTCTTCTCTACCTACCGCCTCCCGGAGGACCCTGTGGGGGCGGCACAAGAGGCTGTTCGCCAGGCGGAGGTGATGATGGGGCGGACGAAGGCGGCGTATGAGGCCAGCATGGCGGCTTACGACGCCAGCTCTGCTCTTCGGGCCAACGTCCTGGTATGTTGTCTTTGTTGGAGTAGTTTTTGACTTCGAGAGAAATCTGCTTGTTTTGTTTTGTGAGGTATCACACCCACTAGGTGTTCTTCTTTTCATGTCTTCTTTGAGCTCGCGCCGGGCTGACCTCGGCCGAGTGAAACCAGTGGGGGCACGCTCAGTGCACCCACTGGGTGTAGTCCCCGAGACCGTGGTCGACTGCTGGCGGCCGGCCATGGTCTTACTATAGAACTTCCATGCTATTGGGTTTTTTTGCTCGCGCAGGACTGATCTTGGCCGAGTGAAACCAGTGGGGGCACGCTCAGTGCACCCACTGGGTGTAGTCCCCGAGGCTGCGGTTGAGTGATCTGACTCGACTATAGTCTTATAATCTTGCTTTGTTCTGTTGATGCAGAAATCTTGCGAGTTCGGGGCCAAGTTTGCAGATCTTGAGCAGAAGCAAATCCAGCTTAATCTTGACTTGCAGTTGGCTCGGGACCATTTGAAGAAGACGCAAGACGATGCGGCTGGTAACTTACTTCTGTCTTCTGTCGACTGACTTTCCGCTAGAGTGTTCCTTCATGTTCATCTGTCCAGTGGCGGCTTGGGTAGGTCAATTGAGGGCAGCTTTGGAGCAAAAGGATCTTGACCTGGCGGCGGTGCAGCAGGCGGCTCAGGAGAAGTCGGAGCTAGCGGCAAAGAAGTTGGCTTCCGTGGGTGCGCTCGAGGCGGAGATTATCCGACTGAGAGGCTCACTCGACGCGGCCAACCAGGAGGTGACTCAGCTGAAGAAGTCCAAGGCCGATTTCATCGACAAGTACGAGGCTCTCTTTCAGAAGAGGCTCGATCTTGAGGCGTATCTGGGCGACATCACCAAAAAATGGTACCTCGTGCTCGAAGGTATGTCCCCTTTGGATTGGTTTAAATTGGACCGGTCGACCCGTATCTTATCTGCTGACTCGACTTGCTGTTCTTGGTGCAGAGTTCTGTCGTAACTTCGAAGAGGAGACTGGCCGGGTCGAGCCTGGCTTGGACCCCACCAACTCCATCATGAAGGACGAGGTTTCCATGAACATACTGAGGCTGGAGTCCCGCCTTACTGCGGCCACTGATTACCTGGGACGACTGAAGGCGTGATGGCTTCTCGCCCCTCGTTGGTTACCCCAAGTGGAAGGTTGAGATGTAGCGTAGCGGCAAATTTCTCTTGGCAAAGATACCAAGGATCGAATCCCGTGAGACTCCGAGGGTCGACAAGTAGGTGTCAACGGCGCCAGAAACTTAGCGGTTGAAGGGACCTGCACACAGATACAGATAACTTTGCTCCCAACGAGTACAGAGAGGTTGTCAATCCCTCCGGCCTTGTTGTTTACAAAGGATCAAACACAAGAGATAATAATGATAGCTATGACTGCAACTAGGAAATAAAAACAAGAAGTAAATAGAAGGTGTGATCAGCGGTGGTAATATGGACCGGGGTCCCATGATGTTCACTAGTGATGTCTCTCTCCCAAAAGACGATAAAACAGCAAAGCGAGGTAAACAAATTACAGCTGGGCAATTGACAGGATTATGTGCGCAAACCAATGCTAACTATGCTGCAAAGAAAGGTAGAGGCTCAAAAGCATGGGCGGTACGCCAAGGCAAGTAGACCAAAATCCATCTGCATCTACTACTAATCATCCACCTTGAGATATCTATCCAGAACATCTCGCTGGTATTAAGTTGTGAATCCCACCCAAAGTTTAAACTCAAAGCAACAGACAACTGCATTAAAAGAACTTTGCATAAAGTAAACAATCCTTGCACCCACAAGTACAAGCACCGTTGTTTTCTCCCTTGTGGCAATAACACATCCCCTAGACTCATGTTTCTGTCACTCAAGCTAGTCATCAGGGGGCATGAACCCACAATCAAGCATAACGCTCCCTCTTGGAGTTACTACCTACTACTTGGCCAAAGCAATAAACAGCAACGGAGAACATGCAAGAATTACTCAAGAACAAAGATATAAAAGAGGTGAATCAAATATATTACTCAAACACAATCTGAACATAGTCTCATAATCCATCAGATCCCAACAAACTCAGCAAAGCAACAGGAAAAAGATTACATATGTGCCCCGATCATGTAGGGCAGCTCACGAGGTCTAAACCATGAAGAGCAAAGAGGGGAGGAGAGCATCACATAGCTACTGATCATGGACCCATGGTCCAAGGTGGACTACTCACGACTCATCCGGGAAGCGTCCATGGTGGTGGAGAAGCTCCCGGTGGTGGTTCTCCCCTCCGGCAGGGTGCCGGGAAGAGTTCTCCTAATGCTCCCGATCTTGGAAGCGCTGCTGCGGCGGAACAGAGCTGAGATCGCGAAAAGGGTTCTGTCCTCGAGGGTTTCGGGACGAGAGGGATATATAGGCGAAGGGGGGCAGCCAGAGACGGAGCAGGGGCCCCAGGCGCCCCCCTTGCGCGGCCAGGGGTGGGGCCGCGCCAGGTGGCCGCCTGGGCCTCCCCTGGCTCCCCTCTGGCCCATCTTTGGTTCTTCGCGAAGCTTCCTATACGCTGATTTTTCCTATATTTTTCCTATAATTTTTGGAGCACTTTTAATATGGGGGAAACCTGAAATAGAAAAACAGCAGAAAACAGGAACTGGCACTGTGGTGCACTGAGTTAATAGGTTAGTCCAAATATGATCAAAAGTGTATGTAAGTGCATCAATATCATAGCAATATCACACAAAAGAAGCATGGAGCAAGCAGGAATTATAGATACGTTTTGGACGTATCAAGGCGGTGATGGCCCGAATCGACGCCGAGCTTTGGAGGGGGACCGTGCAGGAGAACGACCTCGAGTCCTTGATGACTCGACTTAACGAGATACCCGACCGAGTGCAGGAATGGAAGAAGTCGGCCGCCCGGGGAGGAGCAGACGTGGCGCTGTCTTTTGTCCGTGTGCACTGCAGGGAGGTGAAGGAGAGGAAGCTTGCTGCGCTGAAGGTCGCAAACACGAAGGAGCTCCAATTCCAGTCCTTCATGGAGATTTTCTTGGAGGCCACCACACGTATCGCCGATGGGATTGATTTGGACGAATTTGTTGTGCCTGCAAGCCCGCCTCCTCCCGAGCCATGACTTTGATACATTAATCTTATTTGCCGCGGAATGCCGCGTGGATTTGTACTCGTTAAACTCTGGTGGGTCTGCGGCCCAAGTACTCTTGCCCAATCTTTGCGGGGCTTTTATTTGATTTTGATCCTTTGGTTCGTCGCTCTTCTTCTGACCATTTGAATCTTTGAGTCGACGTCTTTGGCTAAGTTCTCCCCCGAGTGAGAGGGTTGCTCTTCATTTGGAGTAGATAGTTGTAACTTAGGCGAGTCACGGGGTCGCAGCTAAGCCCCCGAGTGAGAGGGTCGCTCTTCACTCGGAGTAGAATGTTTATAACTTAGGTGATTCCAAGCTACGTTGTACTTGTGGCGGAGTTTGGAGGACAGAGCCGCTTTGTACTTGTGGCGTAGTTCGGAGGACCGCAGCTAAGCCCCCGAGTGAGAGGGTTGCTCATCACTCGGAGTAGATTGTTTATAACTTAGGCGATTCCAAGCTACGTTGTACTTGTGGTGGAGTTCGGAGGACCGAACCGCTTTGTACTTGTGGCGTAGCTCAGAGGACCGCAGCTAAGCCCCAGAGTGAGAGGGTTGCTCTTCACTCGGAGTAGATTATTTATAACTTAGGCAATTCCAA
>LR738714.1:753002939-753013406 GCA_902687465.1 Secale cereale
TTTGAATCTTTGAGTCGACGTCTTTGGCTAAGTTCTCCCCCGAGTGAGAGGGTTGCTCTTCATTTGGAGTAGATAGTTGTAACTTAGGCGAGTCACGGGGTCGCAGCTAAGCCCCCGAGTGAGAGGGTCGCTCTTCACTCGGAGTAGAATGTTTATAACTTAGGTGATTCCAAGCTACGTTGTACTTGTGGTGGAGTTCGGAGGACCGAACCGCTTTGTACTTGTGGCGTAGCTCAGAGGACCGCAGCTAAGCCCCAGAGTGAGAGGGTTGCTCTTCACTCGGAGTAGATTATTTATAACTTAGGCAATTCCAAGCTACGTTGTACTTGTGGCGGAGTTCGGAGGATCGAACCGCTTTGTACTTGTGGCGTAGCGCGGAGGACCGCAGCTAAGCCCCCGAGTGAGGGGGTTGCTCTTCACTCGGAGTAGAAAGTTGTAACTTAGGCGATTCCAAGCTACGTTATACTTGTGGCGGAGTTCGGAGGACCGAGCCGCTTTGTACTTGTGGCGTAGCTCGGAGGACCCCAGCTAAGCCCCCGAGTGAGAGGGTTGCTCTTCACTCGGAGTAGATAGTTGTAACTTAGGCGAGTCACGGGGTCGCAGCTAAGTCCCCGAGTGAGAGGGTCGCTCTCCACTCGGAGTAGAATGTTTATAACTTAGGCGATTCCAAGCTACGTTGTACTTGCGGTGGAGTTCGGAGGACCAAACAGCTTTGTACTTGTGGCATAGCTCGGAGGACCGCAGCTAAGCCTCCGAGTGAGAGGGTCGCTCTTCACTCGGAGTAGAGTGTTTATAACTTAGGCGATTCCAAGCTACGTTGTACTTGTGGCGGAGTTCGGAGGACCGAACCGCTTTGTACTTATGGCGTAGCTCAGAGGACCACAGCTAAGCCTCCGAGTGAGAGGGTCGCTCTTCACTCGTTGTAGAGTGTTGAAACTTAGGCGAGTCACGGGGTCGCAGCTAAGCCTCCGAGTGAGAAGGTCGCTCTTCACTCGGAGTAGAATGTTTATAACTTAGGCGATTCCAAGCTACGTTGTACTTGTGGCGGAGTTCGGAGGACCGAATCGCTTTGTACTTGTAGCGTAGCTCGGAGGATCGCAGCTAAGCACCCACTAGGGGATTTAGAGGACACCAATCGTTAGGGGATCATTGCTATCTTGTCTTTGAAACAAACTGGGGAATCCTTATTACAACTCGACCGTCGAGTGTTTCAAGTGTAAAAACGGCGGAGCAGGTCCGCATTCCACGGATGAGGTTCGTCTTTCTTCTGGGCTACGTTGTAGAGGTGGTAAGCTCCGTTGCGCAGCACCTTTGTGATGATGAATGGGCCTTCCTAGGCTGGGGCGAGCTTGTGCGGATGTTTCTGATGCACTCGGAGGACCAGGTCTCCTTCCTGGAACGCTCGACTTCTTACGTTGCGAGCATGGAATCGACGCAGGTCCTGTTGGTAGATGGTCGACCGGATCAGGGCCATCTCTCTTTCCTCTTCCAAAAGGTCGACTGCATCTTGACGAGCTTGCTCTGCCTCAGCTTCGGAGAAGAGTTCCACTCTAGGGGCGTTGTGTAACAAGTCGCTCGGCAACACGGCTTCGGCTCCATAGACCAAGAAGAAAGGCGTACGGCCAGTCGACCGATTCAGCGTCGTCCTCAGACCCCATAGGACGGATGGCAGCTCAGTTACCCAAGCCCCGGCGGCATGCTTGAGGTCGCGCATGAGCTGTGGCTTTAAGCCTTGGATAATCAACCCATTTGCTCTTTCTGCTTGTCCATTCGACTACGGGTGTGCCACGGAGGCATAGTCGACTCGCGTTCCTTGGGAAGTACAGAAAGCTCTGAATTCATCTGAGTCAAAGTTGGAGCCATTGTCTGTGATGATGCTGTGAGGGACCCCATATCTGAATATTAGTTCCTTAATGAAGCTGGTGGCGGTGCTCGACTCGAGGTTCTTGATGGGTTTGGCCTCAATCCATTTGGTGAACTTGTCGACTGCCACCAGAAGGTGGGTGAATCCGCTCCTGCCTGTCCTGAAGGGGCCGACCATATCTAAGCCCCAAATAGCGAAGGGCCAGACTAGCGGGATGGTTTTCAGGGCGGATGCTGGCTTGTGTGACATGTTGGAGTAGAACTGGCAACCCGCGCATTTATCCACGATATCCTTGGCCATCTCGTTTGCGCGGGGCCAGTAAAACCCGGCTCGGTATGCTTTGGCCGCGATAGTCCGAGAGGAGGCGTGGTGGCCGCAAGTTCCCGAGTGGATTTCATCCAAGATCAGTCGACCTTCCTCTGGATCGATGCAGCGCTGGGCGACTCCGGTGACGCTTTCTCTGTAGAGCTGACCTTGAATGACAATGAACGCTTCGGATCGGCGGACGATCTGGTGCGCTTCTTCTTCATCTTCTGGGAGTTCTTATCTGAGCCGATATGATATATATGGCACAGTCCAATCAGGTGTGATCACTAGGACCTCCATGATCAAGTCGACCACGGCAGGCACTTCGACCTCAGTCGGATCTGTCGCACAGACTGGTTGCGGGGGCTCTTCCGTGAAGGGGTCTTCCTTGACAGAGGAGTGTGCAGATGTTCTAGGAACACATTCTTGGGTATGGACCTCTGAGTCGACCCAATTTTTGCGAGATCGTCGGCTAGCTAATTCTTTGCTCTGGGCACATGATGGAGCTCTAAGCCTTCGAACTTCTTTTCAAGCTTTCGCACTGCACTGCAATAACTGGTCATTGCCGGGCTCCTGACGTCCCATTCTGTCATTACTTGGTTCACCACTAGGTCGGAATCGCCGTAGACCATCAGGCGACGAACGCCGAGTGAGATGGCCATACGCAACCCATACAAAAGTGCTTCGTATTCAGCCTCGTTGTTTGATGAATCAAAATGGATCTGAAGGATGTAGCTGAGCTTGTGATACGTCTCAAACTTATCTACTTTTCCAAACACTTTTGATATTGTTTTGGCCTCATTCTTGCATGATTTGGACTAAACTAACCCGGACTGACGCTGTTTTCAGCAGAGCTGCGTGTATGGTTTATTTGTGTGCAGGAAAACGGATTTTTAAGTATCTCAGAAAAATCCACGAAAAATCACAGAAAATCCACGCACCCGAAGGAACCAGATGCCAGAAGTGGGGCCAGAGGGGGGCCAGGGGGTGCCCAGGCGCCCTGTGGGCGCGCCCCCCCTGGGCCACGCCGGGGGGGGGGCGCCTGGGTGGGGCCCACACCCCCTGGTGCCCTACTTTAGCCCATATTTTTCTCCCGACGCAAAAACCCGAGATCGGAAGTTCTTTTGCAGTTTTTCGTCGCGGAGCCGCCGCCACCCTCTGTTCTTCCTCGGGAGGGCTAATCTGGAGGCTGAATTGGCCTCCGGAGAGGGGAGATCATCGCCATCGTCATCATCATCACCACTCCATCCTCCCTCCATGACTTCCCCTTTCATGTGTGAGTAATTCCCCTGCTGTAGGCGAAGGGGATGGTAGGGATTGGATGAGTTAGATCATGTAATAGTTTGTCAGATTGTTGGGGGCATGTTGCCTATCATCTACTATGGTGTTTATCATCTTTGCTACAACTTGTTATTCTTAATGCTTGACACTTAGGGCCCGAGTGCCATGATTTCAGATCTGAACCATATGTGTTTGTATGAATAAATTTGTGTTCGTGATCCTATCTATGAGTTGTATGCACCTGTTACTGTTCGGAACCGGCGATCCCAAAAGTGACAGCTTGGGACACCAAAGGGGATGGTCCGTAGTTTGAGGATTACATGTATCCATTGAGTTCATTGCTTTGTTCCGGTGCTCTTTGACCGGAGCACCTTAATATCCATTAGTTCCTTTTGGCCCCGTTCGTAGCGGGATGGTAGGACAAAAGATGTTGTGCAAGTTCTTATTGCAAGCACGTACAACTACCTACGGGATACATGCCTAATGTTTGATATTTGCCTAGATGATCATTACTTTTCTGTGTGCCATGCCCCAAGTTAGAATCTATCTCATCCATGCAGCGCCCAACCATCCATCTCCCTAGCCTACAGTATTTTAAACCTTGCTTGTCACTAGTTGCTACTTTTGCCATTTACTACTGCTATTTACTTTTGCCGTTTACTTTTACTATTACTATCATCACTAACATATCACTGTTACCACTTATCTTTTGTTGCAAGTAAGTATATTTCAGGTGCGGTTGAATTGACAACTCAACTATTAAAGCTTATAAATACTCTTTGGCTCCCCGTGTGTCTAATCAATAAATTGGGTTATTCTTACCCGCGAAGACTATCTCGATCCCTTATGGTTGAGGGTTATCAGCTTGTCGCCCCTGGGAGAGATCAGGACCACGCCTGCACCGGATCCGTTCAGCATCTTGGACCCATCGAAGAACATAGTCCAATGGTCCGACTGGACTTGAGTCGGCAGCTCTTGTTCTATCCACTCAGCCACAAAATCCGCTATGGCCTGAGACTTGATGGCTTTCTTTGCTTCAAACTTGATATCTAACGGAAGAAGTTCAATCGCCCATTTTGCTACTCGACCGGTTGCATCTCGGTTGTTTAGTATCTCTGATAATGGGCGTTGCAGACGACTGATATTGAGTGATCCGAGAAATAATGGGCAACCTTTTTTGCAGTCAAGTAAATCCCATACACAAGTTTTTGGTAATGTGGATACCTTTGCTTGGAGGGACTCAAAACTTCGGATATGTAATAGAACGGGCGTTGGACCTTGTATGCCTTGCCCTCTTCTTCTCGCTCGAATGTGAGTACAATACCGACGACTTGTCCGGTGGCAGCAATGTACAGCAGAAGAGGCTCTCCGCTGACTGGGGCAGCGAGCACCGGCTGGGTGGACAGCAGGGCTTTGAGCTCTTCAAACGCTGCTTCGGCTTCGAGATTCCACTCGAACTTGTCAGATTTCTTCATGAGTCGGTAGAGAGGCAGTGCCTTCTCCCCAAGACGAGAAATGAATCGACTCAATGCGGCCAAGCAACCAGTAAGCTTTTGGACGTCGTGTATACGCTCGGGGCGTTTCATTCGGAGGATGGCGCCGGCTTTCTCTGGGTTGGCGTCGATTCCCCGTTCGGAAACGAGAAAACCGAGCAACTTGCCACCAGGAACTCCAAATGTACACTTCGACGGGTTGAGCTTGATATCGTAGCTTCTGAGGTTTGCGAATGATGTCATCGAGGTCAGTCAGCAGGTCGGAACCTTTCCGTGACTTGACCATGATGTCATCCATGTACGCCTCGACGTTCCGACTGATTTGCTTTATTAAGCACTTCTGGATCATGCGCATGAAGGTGGCGCCGGCATTTTTGAGGCCAAAAGGCATGGTGACATAACAAAAACACCCGAAAAGGGTGATGAAAGCTGTCTTTATTTCATCGGGCCCATACAGACGGATCTGATGGTACCCGGAATATGCGTCCAGAAAGGACAAACGCTCACATCCCGCAGTCGAGTCGACTATCTGATCGATGCGGGGAAGAGGGAAATGATCTTTCGGGCAGGCCCGATTGATGTGCTTGAAATCGATGTACATGCGGAGAGACTTGTCCTTCTTGGGGACCATGACGATGTTGGCGAGCCACTCGGAGTGGTATATCTCGCGGATGAACTCTGCTGCTAGGAGTCGAGCCACTTCTTCGCCAATCGCATTTCGCTTCTCCGCAGCGGATCGACGGAGATGTTCCTTCACAGGTTTCACCTTCGGGTCGACTCGCAAATGGTGTTCAGCCAGCCCCCTGGGTACACCCGGCATGTCGGATGGTTTCCATGCAAAGATGTCCCAGTTCTCACGGAGGAACTGGATGAGCGCTTCTTCCTATTTGCTGTCGAGTGTGGTGGAGATGTGGGTCAGCGCTGTGTTGGGGTCAGTGGGGTGAATGTGCGCAGGTTTTGTGTCCCCGGTCGACTGAAAAGCTGACTCGGAAGCCGACTTCTTTGCCCTTAGCAGGTCGCCTGGATCCACTTGCTTCTGGTACTCCTCCATCTCTACTGCTGTCATTTGCTCGTCGGCGATCTTCGAGCTTTTCCGGAAGCATTCTTCCGCTTTCAGCCGGTTCCCAGTGATGGTTATGATGCCGTTGGGTCCCGGCATCTTCAGCTTGAGGTAGACGTAACATGGTCGAGCCATGAACCTGGCGTAGGCTGGCCTACCCAGGATGGCGTGATAGGCGCTGTTGAAGTCCATCACTTCGAACGTCAGCTTCTCCTTTCGGTAGTTCTTGGACTCACCAAAGACGACGTCGAGTGAGATCTGGCCAAGTGAGTCGGCTTTCTTCCCGGGGATTACCCCATGGAACCTCATGTTACTTTCCCTTAGCTTGGACATCGGAATGCCCATATCCCAGAGGGTTGCTGCATACAGGATATTCAAGCCACTGCCTCCATCCATCAGAACTCTGGTCAGGCGAGTGCCTTCGACTACTGGGTCAACCACCAACGCCTGCCGCCCAGGGGTGGCGATGTGCGCTGGATGATCGGACTGGTCAAATGTGATGGGGGTCTTCGACCATTTTAGGAACGTGGGGGTCGCCGGAGCAACCATGTTTACTTCTCTGTTGATGATCTTCAGTCGACTTTTACTCTCGACGTCTGCGAAAATCACCAAGGTGGAGTTGATGCGGGGGTATCCTCCATCCCCTTCCTTCTCTTTGGACTCTTCTGATTCCTTCTCTTTCTTAGTCGACTGATCCTTCTGGAAACTCTGGGTCAAGAGTCGACACTGTCGAGTGGTGTGCTTGGGATACACCAAGTTTCCCTCTTCATCTTTCTTTGTGTGTATGGGACACGGCTGGTCGAGCATATCATCTCCAGCCTGACCCTTTCCTTTCTTGGGGGCCCAGGAGCCTTTGGGCTTCTCTTTGCCCTTCCCTTGATTAACCACTGCAGCCTCTCCCTGAGCGGCTGGGTCGGCCTTACGCTCGTTCTTTCGATTGTGATTCTGGTCGTCCTGCCCGACTGGTTTCTTGCCGCTACGGAGCCGATCGGCCTCTTCGCCGTTGGCGTACCGACTGGCAATTTCCATCATCCGTGATAGGGACATGTCGCCTGTTCGACCAAACTTCAGATTCAACTCTCGATTGCGCACGCCTTCCTTGAAAGCGCACACCGCCTGGTGCTCAGAAACATTTTCCACCGTGTGATGCAAAGTGGTCCACCGTTGAATGTAGTCCCTCAAAGTTTCACTCGGCTTATGCGTGCAGTGCTGAAGCTCCGCGAGTATAGCGGGTCGCTTGCAGGTGCCTTAGAATGTCCGAACGAAAACTCGAGCGAGCTCTTCCCAACTGTATATGCTCCTGGGGGCTAACTGGTTGAGCCACGCCCGAGCGGAGCCTCCCAGCATCAAGGGGAGGTGTTTCATGGACACGTCGTCGTTGCCTCCTCCGATCTGTACGGCCACTCGGTAGTCTTCCAGCCAAGTTTCCGGCTTCGACTCACCGGTGAACTTGCTTACTCCTGCCGCCAGCCTGAAGTTCGGGGGGATCTCCGTGGCCCTGATTGCGCTGCAGAAGCATTCGGGCCCGGAGGCCGGCGCTCTGCTGCCGCTGGGTTGGTCTCCGCCTCGCTCGTCCCTAGATGCCCGGTTACGGTCGACCCGACCTTGCACAATGATGGACCTTGCATCGAAACCTGGCCGCCGGGGATCCGGGGGAATCCTACGCTCGTCGTCTCGCAGGCGCCTGCCCACGTGCCGCTGGGGCGAGTGTGACTCTCTCCCCGGAGGAGGGGTAGACGCTCGACGGCGGTCGTAGCGACCGTGTAGACGGTCGAGTGGATCGTCGTTCCGACCCAGGTGCCGGTCATGCTGCGGACCACGTTCCTCGCGCCTCGGGGGCGATCTTGGACTGTGGGCCGACCATACGGTGTCTGCAGCCACCGATCTGCTGTGAATCCTGTTGCGCGACTGAGAGACAGCAGCGTTCTGCTCTTCAGCCGTTCGGAGCAAAGCTCGGATCTGCTGAAGACCTCTCCCAGCTTCTGACTGGGAGGGTTGAATCGACTCCACGATACGAGTTGCGGCCTCGAGGTATTGGACTGGTGTGCAGAACACTCGAGTCTCGCGCTGACGCGATTGCCGCGGCCGTCGACTGGACTCGGGGGCCAGTTGGCGGGCCTGTTCGTCGAGTGAACGTTGGATGTTTTCCAGGCGCGCGCGCTCGGCCAAGGTGGCCACGCGCGTGGCTTCGAGAGCCAAAGCTTCTGGGGAATCCCCCATGATGGGGGTGAAGAGCGCATCTCCGTTGCGGCGACAAAGCTCAGCTCTTTGCTCGAAGGAGAGGGGCTGAGGGATGTAACTATCGTTGTCGTGCGCCCGATCGCCACCGCTGCCGCCGTTCTCCCCACGAGGAAAACCTGGCGAGCTGCGGCGCGGATCGACCATGAGGATTTCCGCCGTGGGATCGCTGCTCCCGCACTCGGAAACGGAATCTTCGAACCCGGTCGACTGATCGGCCAGCCCGTAAAGGTAACCGTCGGGCTCAATGGCCGCGACTTGCGGGGTGGCCGATTGACGGGCCACCGCATGTTTCCCCCACCGCTGGAGCCGTGAACGACCGGATCGCTTACGGCGGCGTCCAGCGGGGATGGTGGACGATGAGTACCGGGTCGACGGCTGTAGAAGGAGGACGCCGCCGGCTCCAGCACGAAAGTGTGTGGCTCCGCGGGCGGGTAGAGCCTCAACGTCGAGAGGGGCTTCCCGGAGCCATGCGGAGTCGTCGGCGACGAAGACCAGCGCGCCTAGCCGGATCTCGTGGCCCGACGCCAAAGCGCCGCCTGACACCATGATGAAAGTGGTCGGGGAAGAGATAGCAACTTCACCAAATGTCGCTAAGACGCCTTGCCCCACGGTGGGCGCCAACCGTCGTGGTTCTAAGTCTGACAGTAAGGGTAGGGGGTACGAATGAAGAGGCAAGGGTCTAGCTATGGCGAGGTTGTACACAGAGTGTTTAGCGAGTTCAGGCCCTTCTCGGAGGAAGTAATAGCCCTACGCCTCGATGCCCGGAGGCTTGGTCGACTGATGTGTGTATGTATGTGTTACAGAGGTGCGAACCCTTGTTCTGGAGGAGGGGGGTGCTAGGCTTCTCGCCCCTCGTTGGTTACCCCAAGTGGAAGGTGTGAGATGTAGTGTTGCGGAAGTTTTTCCCTTGGCAAAGATACCAAGGATCGAATCCCCAGAGACTCCTAGGTTCAACAAGAAGGTGTCAACTGCTAACGGCGCCAGATATTAGCAATCAACGTGGACCTGCACACAGATACAAATAACTTTGCTCCCAACGAGTACAGAGAGGTTGTCAATCCCTCCGGCCTTGTAGTTCACAAAGGATTAAACGCAAATGATAGTAGTGATAGATAATGTTTGCAATAGTAAATGATAGCGAAAAGTAAATAGCGGGTGTGATCAATGATGGTAATATGGACCGGAGTCTCATGATGTTCACTAGTGATGTCTCTCTCCCAAAAGACGATAAAACAGATATGTGAGGTAAACGAATTACAGCTGGGCAATTGACAGGACCACGAACGCAAACCAATGCTGACTACATTGCAAGAAAGGTTGAGGTTCAAAGCATGGGCTGTACGCCAAAGTAAGTAGACCGAAATCCATCAATATCTACTACTAATCATCCACCTTGAGATATCTATCCAGAACATCTCGCTGGTATTAAGTTGCGAGCCCCACCCATAGTGTAAACTCAAAGCAACAGACAACTGCATTAAAAGAACTTTGCGTAAAGTAAACAATCCTTGCACCCGCTGGCACAAGCACCGTTGTTTTCCCCCTTGTGGCAACAGCACATCCCCTAGACTCATGGTTCTGTCACTTAAACTAGTCATCGAGGGGCATGAACCCACAATCGAGCATAACGTTCCCTCTTGGAGTCACTACCTATTACTTGGCCAAAGCAATAAATAACAACGGAGAACATGCAAGAATTACTTATGAACATAAATATAAAAGAGGTAGATCAAATATATTACTCAAGCACAATCTGAACATAATCTCATAATCCATCGGATCCTAGCAAACTCATCATAGCAACAGCATAAGGATTACATATGTGCCTCGATCATGTAGGGCAGCTCACGAGGACTAATTAGTGAAGAACAAGAACGGGAGGAGAACATCACATAGCTACTGGTCATGGACTCATGGTCCAAGGGAGACTACTCACAACTCATCCGGGAGGCGTCCATGGTGGTGGAGAGGCTCCAGGTGGTGATCCTCCCCTCCGGCAGGGTGCCGGGAAGAGTTCTCCTGGTGCTCCCGATCTTGGAAGCAACGGCGGCGGCGGAACAGAGATGAGATCGCGAAAAAGAGTTCCTATTTCGAGGGTTTCTCAAAACGCTTTAGATATATGCCAAAGGGGGTATCGGGGGAGCCTCGGGGGGCCCAGGCGCCCCCCAGGCGCGGCCCAGGGGGGCGCGCCGCCAGGGCGCCTGGAGCCCTGGTGCCCCCCC
>LR738714.1:753013556-753034336 GCA_902687465.1 Secale cereale
CCCCCCCCCCCCCCGGGCTGTCCTTCAGGCGCACGGTAGTTTCTGGAACGCTGATTTTTTATATAATTTTTCTGGATTTTTCTTGGGAGTTCTCGTAATGTGAAAACCTGAAATACAAAAACAGCCGAAAACAGAAACTGGCACTGGGGTGCACTGAGTTAATAGGTTAGTCCAAATATGATCAAAAGTGTATGGAAGTGTATAAATATCATATCAATATCACCCAAAAGAGGCATGGAACAAGCAGGAATTATAGATACGTTTTGGACGTATCAACATCCCCAAGCTTAATTCCTGCTCGTCCTCGAGTAGGTAAATGATAACAAGAATAATTTCTGTGGTGACATGCTATTAACCATATAGGACTTTTTCATAGTCATATGACAAAAGCTCACTGAGACAATGAATCTGTAGTAATTAAGTTGCCTCATGAGAAAATCACAAAGAACTGAAAGTTTTACAATATGATATTGAAACATCAAATAGATTTGCAATGAACATGATGTGCAAATATGATAAAGTGATATCTAGCTTGCCCCCTTAGTGATGCAAAACATAAATGCAGGGGCACCTTCAAGGTTTAAGTGATGACTAGATACAATGATGTCAGAATAAACGATATCACAATCATGCAAAAGACAATGCTACTTTGGAACAATGCACATTACACTAAGAATGACAATCATGCTCTCAGTAGTTGGTGCTTTTAAAATAAGGTGGAGACTCAACATAAAAGTAAAAGAATGGCCCTTCACAGAGGGAAGCAGGGATTACTCATGTGCTAGAGCTTTTATTTTGAAAACATAGAAGCAATTTTGTCAACGGTAGTAGTACTTCATATGTGTTATGCATAAGACATCCTATAAGTTGCAAGCCTCATGCATCGAATACCAATAGTGCTCGCACCTTGTCCTAATTAGCTCGGATTTCCATGGATTGTCATTGCATTACATATGTTTCAACCGAGTGTCACAAAGGGGTACCTCTATGTCACTTGTACAAAGGTCCAAGGAGATAGATCGCATTAGATTTCTCATTTTTGATAGATCTCAACTTGAGGACATCCATACCGGGACAACATAGAAAATAGATAATGGACTCCTCTTTAATGCTTACGCATATTCTCATAAGAGATTGAGGATTAATGTCCAAGCTAAAACTTCCACCATGATACATGACTTTGGTTGGCGGCCCAATGTTCTTCTCTAACAATATGCATACTCAAACCACTCAACTAATGGCAAATCACCCTTACTTCAGAGAAGACGAACATGCATAGCAACTCACATGATATTCAACAAAAGTGTAACAGTTGATGGCGTCCCCAGAAACATGGATACCGCTCAGCAAGCAACTTATAAGAAATAAGATACATAAGCGAAATATTCTTTAGCACAATAGTTTTTAAGCTACTTTCCCATGAGCTATGTATTGCAAAAACTGAAGGTTTTAAAGGTAGCACATGCAAATTTACTTGGAGTAGCGGTGAAATACCACATATAGGTAGGTATGGTGGACTCATATGGCATAACTGGTTTAAAAGGATGTGGATGCACAAGCAGTCAGTCCGCTTAGTACAGGTGGAGGTTAGCAAAAGACTGGAAGCGACCAACTAAGAGAGCATTGACAGTCATAATCATGCAGAGCGACAAAGCAACATTGAATCAGGCATGGAAGTTATATCACTACTCAGAAATAAAAGATCATCAAGGCTTGACAGACTTTCTTTACAGTCTTAAATATGCGTGAGCATACGCCAAGTCAATCAAAATAAATTCTTGAGGGAAGATATTACTAAACCATACCACATCATTGGCAAACAAATCATGTTGGTACTCCAATAACACATTGGGAATCCCCCAGCTATTTGAGACTAACCATAAGAAAACATGAACTACTAAGCGCCATCATGCACGTAGCATCTTTATCATAGACATATTAACCACTGCAACGGAAGCAAACTCTCTTAATAAGGTGAGAATGGTAATTAAAGAGAGTTCAAGCAACCAACTAAACAAAAGCTCTTTAAAAAGATAAGCATGAATACTAAGAGCAGAGCATGATAGTAGCTATTAAAAGACAAAGAACACACACATCAAAGATAGTCATGAAAATTCTATGTTATGTTCTAGGTAGAAGTGGAGCGTGTTTCTCTCCCACATAAAGAAAGCTGAGTTCCGACTCGTTATGAAAAACTAAAAAGGAAACTAAAAACAAGACGCTCCAAGCATAGTACATAACACATGAAGTGATTAAAATATAGTGGAACGAAAGACGAACTGATAATGTTGATGGAGAAGGGGATGCATGGGGGCATCCCCAAGCTTAGACGCTTGAGTCTCCTTGAATATTTCTTGGGGGTGCACGGGGGCATCCCCAAGCTTGAGCGCTTGACATTCCTGAATCTTTTTATCATCTTCCCTCGCACACTTGAAAACTCCCTTCATACATAACTCATCATAATCTGATTAGCGAGGTTAGTACCCATAATAAATTAATTGTACCTTGCTGGAAATAAAGATATTCTTGAAGGTCTACTGTTTCTCAAGATTGCCAAAAGGTTTTTGCAAAGAAAAAGCAAGCTTTTGGTTTGCAAAATGAAAGAAAGGCAAAACAGGACAGAATCTGTGAAAAACAGAACAGCAGGTAGTAAATGATTTGTTCGGGGCACTTCTGCAACTCTAATAAAAAAACTCAGAACAGACGCACGAAAGAAAATTATATAGAGAACGCTGTCGAAAAACTTCAGACCAAAAAGATGATCTGGTGATTTTATACGAATTTTTCTATCCAAGGACAGAATCTGTTTCCTGGACAGCACCTCACAACTTTTGAACTTTCTAGCAATCAGAGGCTAAACTTGGCACAAATATGAAAAGCAAAGATACAATGATGATGCTACTGTAGTAAACAACATCAAGACACAACAAAAGAAAAATAAAATTTTATTCATGTGGGCTGCCTCCCAAAAGCGCTTTCTTTTATGCCTTTAAGCTAGGCATAATGCATAGAGATCAAGTTGTATCAATTGAACCATCATCAAGATCATCAAAAAGCTCTTCAATAATACAACTACTCTTAAGAGGACTCTCAAATAAGGGCCTCATAGAGATACTTCTAGGTAGAAGACCAAAAGGATAAAAGTCAAGGGAAGATTCATTTATAAATTCATCACAGAGAGGTGTTTCTTCCAAAGTCTTTACAGTTTCAACCCCTTTGGCAATAGATGGATTACTTTTAGAACGGGAAGCCTTTGGAACGTGAATGAACTTAGGCTCCCTCTTTGCCGGAGTTTCTACCTTTTTGGTTCTGATTGAGGAGAAGGTGGTTCCTAAAGTATCAAAGATATCCTCAATCTTGTCTATCCTAGAAGAGTCCAAGTCATGGAATTTGACGGTCTCCAAAATTTTGCAAATTTTATGCATGGAGCTATCAAGCCTATTCAAATTCCCTTGGACCTTACGATCCAACTCATTCATCTTATTAATGCTTGGCATCTCTAGCTCTATCTTTTCAAGTTTTTTCATAATGTGAGCTAGGGTGATGTCCTCTCGAATGCTAACAACAGGGAGATTCCCAACAAGATTTTCAATAATACTAAGAGACTCCCAAACTGGGGCCTCTAGGAAATTCCCATTGATAGAAGTATCTAGAATAAACCTATTCCAAGAAGTAATTCCAACATAAAAATTTCTAAGCAGGATAGTAGTAGGTTGCTTCTTGGTGGCTCTTTTTTATGAATCATTAATTCTATACCAAGCATCTTTCAAACTTTCCCCACCTCTTTGTTTAAAGGTGAGAACTTCTGCCTCGTCAAAGACAAAAGGACCCGACATAATGACAACTAAAGAACGAGTTAACTATTTTTGTGATTTTCGATATAAAGGTACTAAAGCAAAAACAGAAAGGTAAACTAACAAGACTAAAAAGCAAAGGTAAAAGATAGCGTGCAACTCCCCTATCCTGAAGAGTGGAGTCCCCGGCAACGGCGCCAGAAAAACTCTTGCTCGGCTTCTCGCCCCTCGTTGGTTACCCCAAGTGGAAGGTGTGAGATGTAGTGTTGCGGAAGTTTTTCCCTTGGCAAAGATACCAAGGATCGAATCCCCAAAGACTCCTAGGTGGAACAAGAAGGTGTCAACTGCTAACGGCGCCAGATATTAGCAATCAACGTGGACCTGCACACAGATACAAATAACTTTGCTCCCAACGAGTACAGAGAGGTTGTCAATCCCTCCGGCCTTGTAGTTCACAAAGGATTAAACGCAAATGATAGTAGTGATAGATAATGTTTGCAATAGTAAATGATAGCGAAAAGTAAATAGCGGGTGTGATCAATGATGGTAATATGGACCGGAGTCTCATGATGTTCACTAGTGATGTCTCTCTCCCAAAAGACGATAAAACAGCTATGTGAGGTAAACGAATTACAGCTGGGCAATTGACAGGACCACGAACGCAAACCAATGCTGACTACATTGCAAGAAAGGTTGAGGTTCAAAGCATGGGCGGTACGCCAAAGTAAGCAGACCGAAATCCATCAATATCTACTACTAATCATCCACCTTGAGATATCTATCCAGAACATCTCGCTGGTATTAAGTTGCGAGCCCCACCCATAGTGTAAACTCAAAGCAGCAGACAACTGCATTAAAAGAACTTTGCATAAAGTAAACAATCCTTGCACCCGCGGGCACAAGCACCATTGTTTTTCCCCTTGTGGCAACAGCACATCCCCTAGACTCATGTTTCTGTCACTCAAACTAGTCATCAAGGGGCATGAACCCACAATCGAGCATAACGTTCCCTCTTGGAGTCACTACCTATTACTTGGCCAAAGCAATAAATAACAACGGAGAACATGCAAGAATTACGTATGAACATAAATATAAAAGAGGTAGATCAAATATATTACTCAAGCACAATCTGAACATAATCTCATAATCCATCGGATCCCAGCAAACTCATCATAGCAACAGCATAAGGATTACATATGTGCCTCGATCATGTAGGGCAGCTCACGAGGACTAATTAGTGAAGCACAAGAACGGGAGGAGAACATCACATAGCTACTGGTCATGGACTCATGGTCCAATGGAGACTACTCACAACACATCCGGGAGGCGTCCATGGTGGTGGAGAGGCTCCCGGTGGTGATCCTCCCCTCCGGCAGGGTGCCGGGAAGAGTTCCCCTGGTGCTCCCGATCTTGGAAGCGGCGGCGGCGGCGGAACAGAGATGAGATCGCGAAAAAGAGTTCCTGTTTCGAGGGTTTCTCGAGACGCTTTAAATATATGCCAAAGGGGGGCATCGGGGGAGCCTCGGGGGGCCCAGGCGCCCCCCCAGCGCGGCCCAGGGGGGGCGCGCCGCCAGGGCGCCTGGAGTCCTGGTGCCCCCCCCCCCGGCTGTCCTTCGGGCGCACGGTAGTTTCTGGAACGCTGATTTTTTATATAATTTTTCTGGATTTTTCCTGGCAGTTCTCGTAATGTGAAAACCTGAAATACAAAAACAGCCGAAAACAGAAACTGGCACTGGGGTGCACTGAGTTAATAGGTTAGTCCAAATATGATCAAAAGTGTATGGAAGTGTATAAATATCATAGCAATATCACCCAAAAGAGGCATGGAACAAGCAGAAATTATAGATACGTTTTGGACGTATCAGGGGGGAGGCTTATATAGTGTGCCAGGACCCCAGCCATGCTCCACGTTACCAAGGGCTTAAAGGTACATTAAGGCAGTCGTTACTGATAACGCCTGCAGTAAAGGATAATTAAGATATTTACTACAGAGAGTAAATATAGGACCGTTGCTGTTCCAAGGGGCACTTGGTCTTCGGAGGTCGAGTGCTCGGTTCGGTCGAGTGGAATTAAGTCGTCCAGCGTACATGGGTCGGTCGAGTGAAGTGCCTCTTTGGACCGTCTTAGTCGACTGTCTTCACTGCCAAGGGTCTTGTCTTTTGATCTCCTAGGGTAGTGACCTTGGGTGGGGCACTTTGGTCAGGCCTATGACCCTGCCCTAGGTCCGTAACCTCGTCAGGTACACCGTCTATCACAGATCCGAAGGCATGTTATTCGTTGTTAAGAATGAATCCTTTCTAGATAAGGAGTTTCTCTCGAAAGAAGTGAGTGGGAGGAAAGTAGAACTTGATGAGATAATTGTACCTTCTTCCGAATTGAAAAGTACTTCATCACAGAAATTAGTTCCAGTGATTCTTACACCAATTAGTGAGGAAGCTAATGATGATGATCATGAAACTTCAGATCAAGTTACTACTGAACCTCGTAGGTCAACCAGAGTATGTTCCGCACAAGAGTGGTACGGTAACGCTGTTCTGGAAGTCATGTTACTAGACCATGACGAACCTATGAACTATGAGGAAGTGATGATGAGCCCAGATTCCGCAAAATGGCTTGAGGCCATGAAATCTGAAATGGGATCCATGTATGAGAACAAAGTGTGGACTTTGGTTGGCTTGCCCAATGATCGGCAAGCCATTGAAAATAAATGGATCTTTAAGAGGAAGACTGACGCCGATGGTAATGTTACTGTCTACAAAGCTTGACTTGTTGCAAAAGGTTTTCGACAAGTTCAAGGAGTTGACTACGATGAGACTTTCTCACGCGTAGCGGTGCTTAAGTCTATCCGAATCATGTTAGTAATAGCTGCATTTTATGATTATGAGATATGGCAAATGGATGTCAAAACTGCACTTCTTAATGGATATCTCAAAGAAGAGTTGTATATGATGCAACCAGAAGGTTTTGTCGATCCTAAAGGTGCTAACAAAGTGTGCAAGCTCCAGCAATCCATCTATGGACTGGTGCAAGCATCTCGGAGTTGAAATATACGCTTTGATGAGGTGATCAAAGCATATGGTTTTATACAGACTTTGGGAGAATCATGTATTTACAAGAAAGTGAGTGGGAACTCTCTAGCATTTCTGATATTGTATGTGGATGACATATTATTGATTGGAAATGATGTAGAATTTCTGGATGCAGAAAAGGATACTTGAATAAGAATTTTTCAATGAAAGACCTCGGTCAAGCTACTTAGATATTGGGCATCAAGATCTATAGAGATAGATCAAGACGCTTAATTAGACTTTCACAAAGCACATACCTTGATAATGTTTTGAAGAACTTCAAAACGGATCAGTCAAAGAAAGGGTTCTTGCCTGTGTACAAGGTGTGAAGTTGAGTCAGACTCAATGCCCGACCAGTGCAGAAGATAGAGAGAAAATGAAAGTCATTCCCTGCTTCAGCCATAGGTTCTATCATGTATGTAATGCTGTGTACCAGACCTAATGTGTGCCTTGCTATAAGTCTAGAAGGGAGGTACCAAAGTAATGCAAGAGTGGATCACTGGACAGCGGTCAAGAACATCCTGAACTACTTGAAAAGGACGAAGGATATGTTTCTCGTTTATGGAGGTGACAAAGAGCTCGTCGTAAACGGTTACGTCGATGCAAGTTTTGACACTGATCTGGATGACTCTAAGTCACAAACCGGATATGTATTTTGTTGAACGGTGGAGCTGTCAGTTTGTGCAGTTCCAAGCAGAGCGTCGTGGCGGGATCTACGTGTGAAGCGGAGTACATAGCTGCTTCGGAAGGAGCAAATGAAGGAGTCTGGATGAAGGATTTCATATCCGATCTAGGTGTAATACCTAGTGCATCAGGTCTAATGAAAATCTTTTGTGACAACACTGGAGCAATAGCCTTGTGGAAGGAATCCAAGCTTCACAAGAGAACCAAGCACATCAAGATACACTTCAACTCCATCCGTGATCAAGTCAAGGAGGGAGACATAGAGATTTGCAAAATACATACAGATCTGAATGTCACAGACCCGTTGACTAAGCCTCTTCCACGAGCAAAACATGATCAACACCAAGACTACATGGGTGTTAGAATCATTATTATGTAATCTAGATTATTGACTCTAGTGCAAGTGGGAGACTGAAGGAAATATGCCCTAGAGGCAATAATAAAGTTGTTATTTATATTTCCTTATATATCATGATAAATGTATTTTATTCATGCTAGAATTGTATTAACCAAAAACTTGATACTTGTGTGAATACGTAGACAGAGTGTCCCTATTATGCCTCTACTAGACTAGCTCGTTAATCAAAGATGGTTGTGTTTCCTAACCATAGACATGTGTTGTCATTTGATCAACGGGGTCACATCATTAGGAGAATTATGTGATGGACAAGAACCATCCGTTAGCTTAGCATAATCATCATTTACTTTTATTGTTATTGCTTTCTTCATGACTTATACATGTTCCTCTGACTATGAGATTATGCAACTCCCGAATACCGGAAGAACACCTTGTGTGCTATGAAACGTCTCAACATAACTGGGTGATTATAAAGATGCTCTACAGGTGTCTCCGAAAGTGTTTGTGGTGTCGGCATAGATCAAGAATAGGATTTGTCGCTCCGAATGTCGGAGAGGTATCTCTGGGCCCTCTCGGTAATACAAATCATAATAAGCCTTGCAAGCAAATGACTAATGAATTAGTCACGAGATGATGCATTACGGAACGAGTAAAGAGACTTGCCGGTAACGAGATTGAACTAGGTATGATGATACCTACGATCGAATCTCGGGCAAGTAACATACCAATGACAAAGGGGATAACATATGTTGTTATGCGGTTTGGCCGATAAAGATCTTCGTAGAATATGTAGGAGCCAATATGAGCATCCAGGTTCCGCTATTGGTTATTGGCTGGAGATGTGTCTCGGTCATGTCTACATAGTTCTCGAACCCATAGGGTCCGCACGCTTAACGTTTGATTACGATTCGTATTATGAGTTATGTGATTTTGATGAACAAAGATTGTTTCGATTCCCGGATGAGATCACGGACATGCTGAGGAGTCTCGGAATGTTCGAGACATAAAGATTGATATATTGGAAGGTTATGTTTGGACATAGGAAGAGTTCCGAGATGTTCGGGCATTTTTTCGGAGTACCGAGAGGTTACCGGAACCCTCCGGGGAGTCAATGGGCCTTAATGGGCCCTAGTGGAGAGAGGAGGCAGCAACCAAGTGGTGGCGCGCGCCCCCTAGGCCCAAACCGAATTGGTTTATGGTTGGGGGCCGACCCCCTTTCCTTCTCTTCTCCTCCTCCTTCCCTCCTTCTCCTAGTGGGAATAGGAAAGGGGGGTGAATCCTACTTGGACCAGGAGTCCGAGTAGGACTCCCCTCCTTGGCGCGCCCCCCTTGGGCCGGCCTCCTCCTCCCCCTCCTTTAGCCGTGTGCGTTGCCCCCCTCCACTGTTACACACCTCGGTCATATCATTGCAGTGCTTAGGCACAGCCCTAAAGCGGTAACTTCATCATCACCGTCACCACGCCGTCGTGCTGATGAAACTCTCCCTCGTCCTCAACTGGATCAAGAGCTCGAGGGACGTCATAGTGCTGAACGTGTGCTGAACATGGAGGTGCCGTACGTTCGGTACTTGGATCGTTTGGATTGTGAAGACATTCGACTACATCAACTGCGTTACTAAATGCTTCCACATTCGATCTACGAGGGTACGTGGACACACTCTCCCCGCTCGTTGCTATGCTTATCCTAGATAGATCTTGTGTGATCGTAGGATTTTTTTTAAATACTACGTTCCCCAACAGTTTCATGTCCAGCGGATTGGTTTGCGTCGTCACAGACAGGAGACGGACCCACCACGGAGCCGCACAGTGTACGCCCCAGGCCCATGCGGGATCAACCCAATGACAAACGCCAATTCCTTTAAAATGTTATGAGTATAGGGTTGGGGCCGCCCATTGCTACTTGTGATAGGTGTTGGGGATTTTTCCTAAGAGAAATGGTGATGTAGATAGTATTTCCCTTAGTTAAGAAGCGAGATTTATCGGATCAGTAGGGGACGACACACAAACAAGATAAGCGGTACCTGCACACACACACACACACAAAGCAAATGCTTGTACCCAATGAAGATAAGAGGGGTGTCAACCTCTTGTTCCTTCGAGATGCAATGATTAAATCTTATAGTGCTGGATAGATAAAATAAAATAAAATACAACGATAAAATTTAGGGTTTTAGTAAATATGAAAAATGGACCCGAGCAAATTTAGGGTTTTAGTGATCATTGTGTTGAAGACGAGAGAGAGAGAGAGGGAGAGAGAGAGAGAGAGAGAGAGAGAGAGAGAGGGAGGGAGGGGGAGAGAGAGAGAGAGAGAACCATCTAGCTATTGATATGGACCCGTAGGTCGTGTAGAAACTACTCGCACATCATCATGGAGACAACAAGGTCGATCGGGATTGCCTCCCCAATGGTTTCCTCCTCCGACTGAGTACCTGCGAAGGTCTCCAAATGGGATCGCGGAAGAATAGAGGCTTGCGGTGATGGAAAAATTGTTTCGAATCTCGCTTTGGTTTTTGTTGGAATTTTAAGGAATTTATAGATCACAAATTAGGTCAAATGGAGCCACGTGGGCCCCACAAGGGGTGATACCGTGCCTCCCCCCTGGGCACACGGTGTGAGCTTGTCGCTCCCTCATGCATCCTCTGATCTCTCCTCAAAGCTAGTAGGTCTCTTCTGGTCCTAAAAAATGACCGTAAAGTTTCATCATGTTTGGACTTCGTTTGGTACGGTTTTTTTGCGAAACGAATAAATAGGCAAAAGAACAGGAATTCGCACTAGGACCAAATTTATAGGTTAGTCCACAAAATGATATAAAATGGCATATAAATCATATCGGTTGCTCCTGCCCCCTTGTGCGCGGGTGGCACTTGAACACGAAATGGGTTCCAGTACCGGTTGATCCAGCCTCCGATTCGCATGACAGACGGAGATCCAATGTCATCGAAATCTACTTTAGGACGACCTCCTAGACGACCTAGCTTACGCCAAGGAGGCCCCCTATAGGATCAGATGGTTCTATGACGAGCACCACCAGTGCCGTCACTCAAGCTTTGCGCGTGCACGTGCTCTAGTGCCACCGCGCGTGTGTTCTCCAATGCCTGAGCCACCGCGAGTCCTGCGATGAAGGATGAAGAGCCTGAGGATGACATGCTCAAGAAGGCCCTCGAGGCATGGTGAAATAGTTCTTATGGATCATGTGCTCGCTAACACAGGGCGCTGGCAGGATCTCACCTTGTGAAATACAATACTCAAGATCCACCAGCATTGTATTTTCCTCCACAAAAATGCGGAGCCCTTCAGAAGAAGCCATGGAGGGGAACCACTTCCTCGTGGTCTCGTTGTCTTCTCAACTTCATTGTTCCTCACAACACCATCAATGTCACCTAGAATGGATGAAGCTGGTAGTTTAGGGAGCAACACTAAGCTGTGATTCAGGCCTTGCTCATGTTCGTCCATAAGAGAGTTGTTCATATTAGTGATAAGCCTTTCATCTGTTATGATCAAATGTTAACATGATATAGGGAGAGGATAGCGAATCTGAACAACATCTACAATTGTAATGAAGTAGAGGCTTTATGGATGCTTCGATGAAAAGAGCACCTTTCTTCGGGATTGTGTAGACATTCCGGAGCAGGAGACTGCTACAAGATAGTGATGTCTACTACGCAACCTTCTTCTTGTAGACATTGTTGGGCCTCCAAGTGCAGAGGTTAGTAGGACAGTAGCAAATTTCCTTCAAGTGGATGACCTAAGGTTTATCAATCTGTGGGAGGCATAGGATGAAGATGGTCTCTCTCAAACAACCCTGCAACCAAATAACAATGAGTCTCTTGTGTCCCCAACACACCCAATACAATGGTAAGTTGTATGGGTGCACTAGTTATGTGAAGAGATGGTGATACAAGTGCAATATGGATGGTAGATATAGGTTTTTGTAATCTGAAAATATAAAAATAGCAAGGTAGCAAGTGGTAAAAGTGAGCATAAACGGTGTTGCAATGATAGGAAACAAGTCCTAGGGTTCATACTTTCACTAGTGCAAGTTCTCTCAACAATAATAACATAAATGGATCATATAACTATCCCTCAACATGCAACAAAGAGTCATTCCAAAGTCACTAATAGCGGAGAACAAACGAAGAGATTATGGTAGGGTACGAAACCACCTGAAAGTTATACTTTCTGATCGATCTATTCAAGAGTCCGTAGTAAAATAACATGAAGCTATTCTTTCTGTTCGATCTATCATAGAGTTCGTACTAGAATAACACCTTAAGATACAAATCAACCAAAACCCTAATGTCACCTAGATACTCCATTGTCACCTCAAGTATTTGTGGACATGGTTATATGATATGCATCACACAATCTCAGATTCATCTATTCAACCAACACAAAGTACTTCAAAGAGTGCCCCAAAGTTTCTACCGGAGAGTCAAGAGGAAAACGTGGGCCAACCCCTATGCATAGATTCCCAAGGTCATGGAACCCGCAAGTTGATCACCAAACCATACATCAAGTGAATCAATAGAATACCCCATTGTTACCATAGGTATCCCACGCAAGACATACATCAAGTGTTCTCAAATCCTTAAAGACTCAATCCGATAAGATAACTTCAAAGGGAAAAGTCAATCCATTACAAGAGAGTAGAGGGGGAGAAACATAATAAGATCCAACTATAATAGCAAAGCTCGCGATACATCAAGATCGTGCCATCTCAATAACACGAGAGAGAGAGAGAGAGAGAGAGAGAGAGAGAGAGAGAGAGAAAGAGAGAGAGAGAGAGAGAGAGAGAGAGAGAAATAGAGATCAAACACATAGCTAATGATACATACACTCAGCCCCGAGGGTGAACTACTCCTCCCTCGTCACGGAGAGCGCCGGGATGATGAAGACAGCCACTGGAGAGGGATTCCCCCCTCCGGCAGGGTGCCAGAACGGGTCTAGATTGGTTTTCGGTTGCAACAGAGGCTTTCGACGGCGGAACTCCCGATCTAGGTTATTTTTCGGAGGTTTCAGTATATATAGGAGGTGTTGGAGTCGGGGCCAAGCAAAGGGGGTCTACGGGTTGTCCACGAGGCAGGGGGCACGCCCAATAGGGGAGGGCGCGCCCCCCACTCTCGTGGGCAGCACGTGCATCTCTTGGTCCTCCTCTGGTACTTTGTGGGCTTCTTTTGGTCCAAAAACCACCTCCGTTGAATTTCAGGTCAATTGGGATCTGTTTGATATTCCTTTTCTGTGAATCCCTAAAACAGGAGAGAAACAGAAACTGGCACTGGGCTCTGGGTTAATAGGTTAGTCCCAAAAATCATATAAAAGTGTATAATAAAGCCCATAAAACAGCCTAGAAGGTTAATATAATAGCATGGAACAATCAACAATTATAGATACGTTGGAGATGTATCAGCATCCCCAAGCTTAATTCATGCTCGTCCTCGAGTAGGTAAATGATAAAAACAGAATTTTTGATGTGGAATGCAAACCAACATAGTTTTTAGTGTAGTTCTCTTTATTGTGACATGAATGTTCATATCTGAAAGATTCAAGACAAAAGTCTATATTGACATAAGAAATAATAATACTTCAAGCATACTAACAAAGCAATCATGTCTTCTCAAAATACTATGGCTAAAGAAAGTTATTGATAACCCACAAGTGTAGGGGATCAGTTGTAGCCTCTTTCGATAATTAAGATTGTCGAACCCAACGAGGAGCTAAAGGCAGAACAAATATTCCCTCAAGTTCTATCGACCACGATACAACTCTACGCATGCTTGACGTTTACTTTACCTAGAACAAGTATGAAACTAGAAGTACTTTGTAGTTTTTGTGGGATAGGCTTGCAAGAATATAAAGAGCACGTAAATAAAACTAGGGGCTGTTAAGATAAAGAAACAATAAAGTTAGGGATAGCGAGTGTGGAAAAGTGGTGGTAGGAGTTGCGAAATTGCCCCTATGCAATTGACTACGTTACTAGACCGATAGCAAGTTTTATGTGGGAGAGGACACTGCTATCATGTCATCCCTTACTTGGAATTCTATGCACTTATGATTGGAACTATTAGCAAGCATCCGCAACTACTAACGTTCGTTGAGGTAAATCCCAACCATAGCATTAAGATATATTGGTCCCCCTTCAATCCCGTATGCATCAATTTCTATGCTAGGTTGAAGTTTTTGTCACTCTTGCCCTCCAATACGTAGTCCTATAAACATACAACTAACCCTATGGTGTGATCCAGGCGCGCGCTCATATGATGGGCATCAAAGGAGAGCAACATAACCACAAGCAATTTAAATCAATCATAGCAATTCACCAATCACCGATAGGACAACGATTATCTACTCAGACATCATAGGATGGCAACACATCATTGGATAATAATATGAAGCATAAAGCACCATGTTCAAGTAGAGGGTACAGCGGGTTGCGGGAGAGTGGACCGTTGTAGATAGATGGGGGAAGGTGATGGAGATGTTGGTGAACTTGACGGAGGTGTTGGTGTAGATCGCCGTCACACGATGATGGCCCGGTGGCACTCCGGTGCCACCGGAAGCGAGGGGGAGAGAGCCCCCTCCTTCTTCTTCTTCCTTGACCTTATCCCTAGGTGGGAGAAGGGTTTCCCCTCTGGTCCATGGCCTCCATGGCGGCGGAGGGGTGAGAGCCCCTCCGAGATTGGATCTGCCTCTCTGTCTCTCTCTGTTTCTGCGTTCCCAGATTCTGGCCCTTCATCGTTTCTTAAATTCCTGGAGATCCGTACTCCGATTGGGCTGATTTTTTGACATGATTTTTATCCGGATATTAGCTTTATTGTGGCGAAAGAAGGGCATCAACCGCCTTACGGTGTGGCCACGAGGGCCCAGGGCGTGCCCCCCTGCCTCATGGACCACTCGGGCATCGTTTCATGTTGGTTCCGCTTCCCAAAATTCACATATATTCCATAAAAAATCTCCGTCCGTTATTATTCCGTTTGGACTCCGTTTGATATGGATATTCTGCGAAACAAAAAACATGCAACAAACAGGAACTGGCACTGGGCACTGGATCAATATGTTAATCCCAAAAAATAGTATAAAAAGTTGCCAAAAGTATATGAAAGTTGTAGAATATTGGCATGGAACAATCAAAAATTATAGATAAGACGGAGACGTATCAGCATCCCCAAGCTTAATTCCTGCTCGTCCTCGAGTAGGTAAATTATAAAAAAAGATAATTTTTTATGTCGAATGCTACCTAGCATAATCTTGATTAGGTAATCTAATCATGGCATGAATATTAAGACATGAGTGATTCAAAGCAATAGTCTATCATTTGACATTAGGGCAATAATACTTCAAGCATACTAATAAAGCAATCATGTCTATTCAAAATAACATCGCCAAAGAAAGTTATCCCTACAAAATCATATGGTCTGGCTATGCTCCATCTTCACCACACAAAGTATTTAAATCATGCACAACCCCGTTTTTAGCCAAGCAATTGTTTCATACTTTAGTATTCTCAAACCTTTTCAACTTTCACGCAATACATGAGCGTGAGCGATGGACATAGCACTAGGGGTGGAATAGAAGGTGGTGATATACAAAAGGAGGGAGAAAGTCTCACATCAACTAGGCAAATCAATGGATTATCGAGATGTCCATCAATCGATGTCAATGTGAGTGACTAGGGATTGCCATGTAACGGATGCACTAGAGCTATAAGTGTATGAAAGCTCAAAAAGAGAACTAGTGGGTGTGCATCAACTTGCTTGCTCATGAAGACCTAGGGCATTTGAGGAAGCGCGTCGTTGGAATATACAAGCCAAGTTCTATAACGAAAAAATCCCACTAGTATATGAAAGTGACAACATAGGAGACTCTCTCTCTCATGAAGAACATGGTGCTATGATGAAGCACAATGTGGAAAAAAATAGTAGCATTGTCCCCTTTTTTTCCTTTTCTATTTTTCTTTTTTTTGGGCCTTCCTTTTTTTATTTGGCCTTCTCCTTCTTTTTATTTGGCCTTTCTTTTTTTCTTTTCTTTTGGCCTTTTTTAAGGGACAATGCTCTAATAATTATGATCATCACACTTCTATTTACTTACAACTCGATACTAGAACAAAAATATGACTCTATATGAATGCCTCCGGCGGTGTACCGGGATGTGCAATGATCTAGAGTAGCAATGACATCAAAAAACGGACAGGCTATGGAAACATCATGCAATGCAATATGACAATGATGGTGTGTGTCATAATAAAAGTAACGGTGGAGTTACATGGCAATATATCTCGGAATGGCTATGGAAATGCCATGATAGGTAGCTATGGTGGCTATTTTGAGGAAGGTATATGGTGGGTGTATAGTACCGGCGAAAGTTGCGCGGTACAAGAGAGGCTGGCAATGGTGGACGGGTGAGAGTGCGTATAATCCATGGACTCAACATTAGTCATAAAGAACTCACATACTTATTGCAAAATTTTATTAGCCATCAAAACCAAGTACTACATGCATGCTCCTAGGGGGGGCGTTGGTAGGAGTAAACCATCACGTGCCCCGACCTCCACACAAAGGATGACACTCAATAAATAAATCATGCTCCAACTTCGTCACATAAAGGTTCACCATACGTGCATGCTACGGGAATCACAAACCTCAACACAAGTATTTCTACAATCCACAACTACCCACTAGCATGACTCTAATATCACCATCTTTATATCGCAAAAACTATTGCATGGAATCAAACATATCATATTCAGCGATCTACAAGTTTATGTAGGATTTTATGACTAACCATGTGAATGACCAATTCCTGTCAACTCTCTAAATAAATATGAGTGAAGCAAGAGAGTTTTAATTTTTTTTCTACAAAAGTTATGCCCACGCGCTAACAAATATAAGTGAAGAAAAAGAGCATTCTACAAATGGTGGTTTCCTATGTGAGGAGAAACAGGCAATCCAAACTTCAACTGATATAAGTGAAGCAAATGAAGTATTCTATAAAGCCATACTCAAAAGATATAAGTGAAGTGCAAAGAGCATTCTATAAATCAACCAAGGACTATCTCATACCAGCATGGTGCATAAAAGGAAAGGTGAAAACTAAATGCAAAAGACGCTCCAAGATCTGCACATATCACATGAATGAAACGAATCCGAAAACATACCGATACTTATTGAAGAAAGAGGGGATGCCCTCCGGGGTATCCCCAAGCTTAGACGCTTGAGTCTCCTTGAATATTTACTTGGGGTGCCTTGGGAATCCCCAAGCTTGAGCTCTTTCCTCTCCTTCTTCTCCTCACATCAAGACCTCCTCGATCTTCGAATACTTCATCCACACAAAACTTCAACAGAAAACTCGGTAAGATCCGTTAGTATAATAAAGCAAATCACTACTATAAGTATTGTTGCAAACGAATTCATATTTTGTTTTCCATTGTAGCTATTGTAATATAACTTGTCCATGGCTTAATCCACTCATAGAAATTGATAGTTTCATCAAAACAAGCAAACTATGCATCAAAAACAGAACAGTCTGTAATAATCTGAACATTCACCATACTTCTGATAGTTGAAACATTCTGCCAAAATTACGAAAAATAAAAAATTTGTATAGAAAGACATTGCAAAAAGTTTCAGAACCATTTGACGTTCCAGCAAAAAATGTAAAATCGCGCACTACAGCCAAAGTTTCTGTCCTGCACCGCACAAACCAACAAGCATTGTAAACATCCTAAAGGCAAACCTTGGCACATTATTTTCATAATACAATGGAATTGTACAAGGGGATAATTATTTTTGTTGAAAAGTTTCTGTAACTAAGATTCACAAAGTTTCCATGGGCATGAACAAAGTTCAAGGACGTCCCCCACTTTCACAATGCTCGTCTATCTCACTTTCACTTTGCTTTTTGAAAAGTTTTAGGTTCCCCTCTTTATTTTTTTGTTTTTAAACTTTATAAAAGCACACAACAGAAATAAATGACTCTCTAAAACTTCCGGGTTGTCTCCCTGGCAGCGCTTTCTTTAAAGCCATTTTGCTAGGCATATAGTGCTCAAGTAATGGATCCACCCGGATCCCAAGGTATATCAAAGCCAATTTTAATTAGCAATGATTTGGCATTTAGTAGTGAGCACAAAGTGATATGTGTCATGCTACGGGTGATCACGTACTTGCTATGGTCAATGATTTACAGGTAATCTTTGGAAAGGGTCCCGGTGGACTATCTATTCCGAATGACGTTGAGGGACGCGCACCCATGTGGAAGAAGAAATGTATATTTTTGGGACCTACCCTACTGGAAAGACCTAGAGGTCCGCTCTTCAATCGATGTGATGCACGTGACGAAGAACCTTTGCGTGAACCCGCTAGGCTTCTTGGGCGTGTATGGGAAGACAAAAGATTCACCGGAGGCACAGGAGGACCTGCAATGTTTGCACAAAAAGACGGCATGCCTCCAAAGCAGTATGAAGGTCCTGCCAGCTACGCTCTTACCAAAGAAGAGAAGGAAATATTCTTTGCATGCTTGCTCAGTATGAAGGTCCCGTCTGGCTTCTCGTCGAATATAAAGGGAATAATAAATATGGCAGAGAAAAAGTTCCAGAACCTAAAGTCTCATGACTGCCACATGAATATGACGCAACTGCTTCTTGTTGCATTGAGGGGGCTTCTACGGGAAAACATCCGATTAGCCATTGTGAAGCTATGTGCATTCCTCAATGCAATCTCTCAGAAGGTGATCGATCCAGAAATCATACCAAGGCTAAGGAGTTATGCGGCGCAATGTCTTGTCAGTTTCGAGCTGGTGTTCCCACCATCCTTCTTCAATATCATGACGCACATCCTAGTTCATCTAGTCGACGAGATTGTCATTATGGGCCCCGTATTTATACACAATATGTTCCCCTTTGATAGGTTCATGGGAGTCCTAAAGAAATATGTCTGTAACCGCACTAGGCCAGAAGGAAGCATCTCCATGGGCCATCAAATAGAGGATGCCATTGAGTTTTGTGTTGAATTCATTCCTGGCCTTAAGAAGATTGGTCTCCCTAAATTGCGGTATGAGGGGAGACTGACTGGAAAAGGCACGCTTGGATGGGACTCAATAATATGTAGGGACGAGCATTCTTGGTCTGAAGCACACTACATAGTTCTATAGAGCTCTACCTTGGTGACCCCGTATGTCGATGAACACAAGAACAGTGTGCGCTCCAAACACCCGGAGGAGTGTGACGACTGGATTACATGTGAGCACATCAAGACTTTCGGCAGTTGGTTGGAAACACGTCTCAGAGGTGACAACACTGTTTGTGATGACCTGTACTCGTTGTCCAGGGGACCATCTTCGACTGTATTGACTTACAAAGGATACGAGATAAAGGGGAATACATTTTACACGATCGCCCAAGATCAAAAGAGCACCAACCAAAACAGCGGTGTCCGCTTTGATGCAGTAACCAAGAAGGGAAAGGACACATATTATGGTTACATAATGGACATATGGGAACTTGACTACAAACATGATTTTAAGGTCCCTTTGTTTAAGTGCAAATGGGTCAATCTGTCAGGAGGCGGGGTATAGGTAGACCCAGATTACGGAATGACAACAGTGGATCTGAACAATCTAGGGTACACAGACGAACCGTTCATCCTAGCCAATGATGTGGCGTAGGTTTCTATGTGAAGGACATGTCTACCAAAACCAGAAAAAAGAAAAGATAAGGAAGCGAACACATCATATGATGATCCAAAACGGCACATAGTTCTTTCAGGAAAAAGAGACATCGTGGGAGTGGAGGGCAAGACAGACATTTCCAAAGATTATGAAAAGTTTCAGGAAATTCCTCCCTTCAAAGTCAAGGCTGACCCAAGCACCCTGACAAACGATGAAGATTATCCATGGTTACGGCGCAATAAGCAAAGGACACAAGTGAAGAAAAAGTGAAGACTTTCTCTCCACAACTATTATGATGATGCCTTTGATCTAGAATATCACTGCAGTTACATGTGAAGAAATGAAATCCCTTTGTAACAGACGAGTTTCCGTATGAAACCCGGATAGTTCGAAAGAGATTGTCCATTTTGCACACGAAGTGCATCCAGTTTTTGGCGTAACCTCTCAACTTTTCTTGTACATGCTATGTGGGTGAAATGATACCATGCCAACTTTCAACCTTTTCAGAGATCATTTGAAATGCTTTTCAATTTCAGGGTCATTTAGCTCAAAGAATGGCCTAATATAAAAAAACATGAACTGGAAAACTTTTATTAAACTCTAATAGCAAAAATAATAAACTAAAAGAATTAACTAGAAAACTTTAGTGAAACTCTAACAGAAAAAAGAATGAACTAGAAAACTTTAATGAAACTCTAATAGCTAAAGGAATCAACCAAAAAGCTTTTAAAAACCTCTAGTATTATAGAAACATTAAAACAAACAAAAAAAAAATCAAAGTATTTTCTGTTCAAAACATAAAAGCAAAAAGAATTTCATAAAATAAATAAAAAAGCAAAAATAAAATAAAATAAATAAGTAGAATAAAAATAAAATAAATAAGTAGAAACAAATTAAACTTTAATAAACTAAAATAAATAAACTTTAATAAAACAAATAAAAATAGCAACAGTAAGTATTTTGTTGAAAGTAGAAACAAAACTAAAAAAATAAAGTAGCAAAGAAAAAATGCCACCTACTGGGCCACCACGGCCTAAATACGACTAGAAACCCAACCGTGGGCCAGGATTCAGGCCCGCAGAAGGCCCAGTAGACCCACAAGCATAGCAGTGCCAGATTAGGTCTGTAAGCCTACATTTGAGAGGAGCTCGAGAGGGCAGTAGCAGTGGAGCTTCTAAACCACTTCGAGCCCCTCTCAACTAGCGAGGTGGGACTAAAG
>LR738714.1:753036094-753062046 GCA_902687465.1 Secale cereale
TGTATGATTATATATGATGATTTTTTTTGTTCATAGATGATCATACGATTTTTTTTGTTTATATATTTGATTTTTTTTGTTCATATGTATGCAAGCGAAGTCGTTGTCGTTAGTTGTAATGTTTATGTTTAGGGTCGTCGGGGAAGAAGAAAAATAAGCAAAAAGAAGAAAAAAGGAAGAAGGAAGAAGGAGAAGAAGAAGAAGAAGAAGAAGAAGAAGAAGAAGAAGAAGAAGAAGAAGAAGAAGAAGAAGAAGAAGAAGAAGAAGAAGAGGAGGAGGAAAAAAAAATAAGAAGAGGAGGTAGAAGACAAAAAGGAGAAGAAGAAGGAATAGAGGAGAAGAAGAAAAAATAGAAAAAATTATGTTTTTTCTTCTTCTCCTCTATTCCTTCTTCTTCTCCTTTTTTTCTTCTATTTTTTTCTTCTTATTCTCCTCTATTCCTTTCTTCTTCTCCAATTTTTTTTCTTCTTCTTTCTCTTCTTATTTCTTATCGGCCGGGCATGTCGTTATCGATATACCCCCTCCCCGATAACTTCGACATGAGGGGGAGTCGATATACCCCCTCCACAATAACTTCGACATGAGGGGGGAGGGGTCGCCGAGGGTTCGAGGCGCGAGGGTCGGGAACTAGGTAGGGTAGAGAGGATCGAGGGTCACCGAGGGGTCGAGGGTCGCCGAGGGTTCGAGGGTCGAGGGTCGAAGGTTCGAGGGTTGTCGAGGGGCCGAGGGTTCGAGGATCGTCGAGGGGTCGAGGGTTCGAGGGTCAGGAACTAGGGTAGAGGGTCGTGGATCGCCGAGCGGTCGAGGGTCGAGGGTCGTCCAGGGGTCGAGAGGTTGCGTACTGTCAAAGTATTGAAGAAATCCATGCCTGCATCATTTGCCAGAAGTAACCATGGCATGATGGTATGATGCTATCACGGAGTCTCAACAATGCCACCTTATGACACAATGGCAACAATTCAAAGTCAAGGCGGCTGTCGGCTCTGTTTTACCTCCTAAACCCGGCGCAACTTTTCACTGCCGTCCGATTCCAGAAGGATATGCTAGGGTGATGGTGGATCAAATAACGGAGGGATTTGAGGAGCTCGAGCTTGACCACCCTACCGGTGAAGGGGAGACTCGGCTGGGTTCTTATCTGAAGACTCCATGCCTATGGCGGAAGGACCTCATTAACCTTCCGAACTGGACGCCTCCGCCTCCTCCGGCGAGTCAGTGCACTCCGCCTCCTCCTCCGCCTCCTCCTCCTGCAAGGGATCAGGGCACTCCGCCTCCTTCTCCAGTTGCTCAGGAGCGTGGCGGCACTCCGCTTCCTTCTCTGCCTGCGCCGGCGCGTCCGAGCAGCCCGCCTCCTCCTCCGCCTCGTCAGCAAGGCGGGAAGACCGCCGCCGCTCCGGCTGCTCTGATGCGTCGTAGCACTCCGCCTCATTCTCCGCCTCGTAAGCAACAAAATAAGGCAACCGCTCTGGCTGCTCCAGCGTCTAGCAGTACAACCAGAGGCAGGAGGCAATACAAATACGGTACATCTCACAAGCCTTTAGAGAAGTTAGCATACGAGAGGACCGACGAGGAAAATGTGGAGATCTTTAAAGCCGAAGTGAAGGACTTTTTTGCAAAGAAACCTCCACCTCCTGAGGAGAAGATAGATCCGGTGAGAGCAAAGCGCACTATTGATGCCCTAAAGAAACCACCACCATCTCCGCCGAAAACTAACTATGAGCTAATTATTGAAAAGTCATATGTCGAAGCGGAGCGGTCGGGATGTACTTGCAGTGATCGAAGGTTAGCACAACGAAGAAGTGGAGAAAAATTCCCCAACTCGGCGAACAAGAGAACCAATCGTGCCCCCCGCTCAAGGTGCCTAGCGACATCATCGCTAATCATCCGGGGATGGCGCCCGGGACCAATCTTGGAGATTACTTGCGCGATGATGTTGTGTTTGATATGTTAGAGGTGGAGGAACACAAATACCGGTACGGGAAGCCTCTCGTCAAAGATGTCACTACTCTAACGACGATGATGCAAAGATTTCATGATTGGTACATGGATACCTATAGAGAGTCTGGTGGGAAGGATACTTTGGTGCTGAAAATTAAAGAGGAGCACGACCTCGTTGGAATTGAGGTGTTGTCTGTTCCATTTGAGGAGTTCTTACTGTTTTTCAATCAAAAGGCCCTCGATAAATTAACGGTCACTTGCTACTGTCTGTAAGTAATACTTCTGTCATTAAGTCTCTATATATAGCTCAGCTCTTTCATTGCATCTACATATAATTATCCTCACTATATTATGCAGATTGAAGACCATCGAATGCAGAAAAGCTGATATCTATGATATTGGGTTCATTAACCCAAATCTCATAGGTGAATATTAGGTTACATTTCATGCCAAAGAAGCCGAAGCCAACTTGCTACGATCGTTGGTAGTAAATCAAAACAAATATAAAATACTCTTTCCTTAAAACTTCAAGTGAGTGTTATTGTCTTGTGCATATTCGGCTTCCCTTAATTATTACTCGAGGTTAGAGTAATTAATGTAATTGATGAGTTATATGCATGCGTGCGCAGGTTCCACTATATTCTCCTAGAGATTAAGCTTGAGCATGGACTAGTAACCGTCTTAGACTCGAGATGAAAAGATCCCGAGGACTATGCGGACATGTCTAAAGTGCTCGACAAGTAAGTTCAATCGATCATTATCCCACCATATCGGCAAATTTGTTCATTTCCTGATATAAAGTAATTGTTTTCTTTGTCTCGCAGGGTTTGGAAAGCATTCACCCAAAAAGTTCCGGCACTGCCACGAGATCTGCGATGGAATTACCCGAAAGAAAGTACTACTAGCTAGCTAGTTCCGCGCATCACCCATTGACTCTAGCTACTTTCATCAATGACATTTATAATGCTTCATTATCAGTTTGATTGACCTATATTTCTCGTAAAGTGCTTGTGGCAGGAAACCGGGATTAATTACTGTGGATACTATGTCTGCCAGTTCATCTACAACGAGACGCCCAAGAATAGGCGGGGCTACTCTAAAGGACAATATGAAGTGCGTAAGCAAAACTATTCACAATTTTATTTTATTACCATCATTTCTGTTGAGTTTCATTCATATATATGTATTGACCCCCTTCTTCAAATTAGATGTGGCAGATGCGGAATGAACTCCTACCACAAGATCGCATGCGAGCAATTCAAGAGGAATTGGCGGCATTCTTTCTTGACCATGTCATCAATAAAGCTGGAGAATACCATGTGGAAGTTGAGTTAAGATGTTAGGGTATTGTAAGAGATCTTACACATTGCATATATATATATGTGTGTAGCCAGTAGCGTCGGATAGATATACAAAAACTTGTTCGACCAATCTCTCGTAGAAGGAGAGAGGTCGATCATCACTTCTCTCTGTATATGTTCATGACGATCTTCTGTACTTAATGGTTTCCTTCATTTCCTTACTAGCTAGCACGTCGAGTCCTCTCGATATATACATATAGTACGTACCGTCGACCAAGCACGGAGATAAGAGAGGACACTTCTCTATATTAGCTAGCTAACACAATATATGAAACCCCTAAATTAACCCTACAAAACCCCCTAAACCCCCTCCCCCCCTCAGAAAAAACAACAAAAACCCTAGCCCCTGAACTGCTGACAAGTGGACGCTTATTTGTCCCGGTTGGTGCTACCAACCGGGACAAAAGGCCCCCCTGCCTGGGCAAGCCGCAGTGGCCACATGGAGGACCATCTGGCCCAGTTGGTATAAGAACCGGGACTAAAGGTCTTGGGCATTTGTATCGACCGTTTAGTCCCAGTTCCCCAACCGGGATAAATGGCCCTTACAAACCGGGGCAAATGACCCTTATTCTACCAGTGGCAGTACTCATAGTTCATGCCTTAGCATGTTTGTATTGTTATGGTACACATAGCTCAATCTTTTCATGCCCATTTCAGGACTGCATTAGCATAATATATGGTACTCGTTCCCTGCTACTAGAGTGTCAAGGTCACAGTCTGCGGTATACACGGGTAGAAACCACTACACAAGCGAGAATGTTCTTGATGTTGTTGACTTTGATCTGAAGGTTACATATGGGTTAGCTAGTTGGAAAGGATTAGTCCATGGTGTTAGGTCATATTTCTCCCTTAGTGGTTTGGGTGATTGATGAAATGTGTTTTGCGGACTAATCGTGTGCATTGAGCATTTCAGATATTCTATCATATGGCACAAGATGATTTATTCCTTTTGGTGATATAGAGAGAAGACGATTTATTTCGGAAGTTTATTTTTTGGTGGAATTGAGTCGTAGGGAAATCGTAGGGGTCCGTTTTGGAAAGGTTTTGGGTGGAATTAACACGTACACATTCACATATGCACCCAAATACCTTCCTTGCATCTCTGGAATTTCCACTGTTCTCTATCTAAAGAGTTGTGTGAGTTATTTAGCGGTAGTACCACTTTGGCCCGGTACTTCCGCAGTCTAGTGTCGTGGGCACTACCGATTATTCTTGAGCCACTGCGCTCTTTTAGTCTCGAGCCACAGTAGGGCGGTAGTAGGGTTCTAGCGGTACTACGGCCCAGTACTACCCTACCCACCGCTATTTTATCTATAGGCCATAGTATTAAGTAGAAGTAGAATGGTAGTAGAGCGGTAGTACCGCTTATGCGGTACTTCTGCATCGTACTACCGTATGAACCACCACTTATATTTAGCTCTCTGTACTTATTTTCCTCTCAGCGGAAGTAGAGCGCCAGTAGCTAGTGGTAGTACCACTTCGGGCGGTACTTCCGTTTTACCTACCTCTACTAGCATGATTCTCCCTGATTCTATGACACCGGGCGGTAGTACTATTGGTTGGGATGGTAGTACTGCTCTGGCGGCACTACCGCTCCCCTTTTCACTAACTCACAAGCTATGGCATGTGTTGCCACCTCTAGCGGTAGTATCGCTCACAAGTGCTCGCTTGTGTTGTCATTGTTGAGCTCAACATATAGGTTATCCACCTGATTGCATATCTAGACCACCTATTTGTTGCTAACCCTAATTTGTTAAAATGATCTAAAAATTGGTAGTAGCCTATTCACCCATTTCCGGTCAACCATATTGATCCTTTCACGTGATTCTAACATTCAATCTGACAACATGTCTCGAGTTGGTGGCATCAATATCCCCATGGCAAGTTCTAACTAGGAGATGTTGGCTATGCTTGTCGACCTAGTGTTTTTTCACCCTTCAGAAAAAACAGGCACCATCCCAACAAGTTCTCTGTTAGGAACTATCCTAGGACTGTACACGAATTGTTTAATCTCACACACTTGCTACTTATGAACTGTGTTGAGATTTCCCCGAAGTGGAGAGGATTATGCAGTACAGTAGAGATAAGTATTTCCCTCAATTAAGAACTAAGGTTATCAATCCAGTAGGAGAACCACGCAACACCTCGTTAGCAGTACCTGAACACAAACAACAAATTCTTGCAACCCAACGCGAACAAGATGTTGTCAATCCCTCGGTGGTTACGTGCAAGATTAAATTGTGTAGTGTTTCACAGATAGATAGATGCAAAAATACAAAATAAAGTAAATAAATAAAAAGTGCAGCAAGGTATTTTTGGTTTTTGATATGTGATAAAAGTAGACCCGGGGCCATAGTTTTCACTAGAGGCTTCTCTCTTGAAAATAGCATACGGTGGTTAAACAAATTACTGTCGAGCAATTGATAGAAAAACAATTAATCATGATGATATCCAAGGCAATGATCATATATAGGAATCACGTCCGAGATAAGTAGACCGACTCTTGCCTGCATCTACTACTATTACTCCACCCATCGACTACTATCCAGAATGCATCTAGAGTATTAAGTTCATAAAGAACGGAGTAATGCCTTAACCAGGATGACAAGATGTAGACAAAGTAAACTCACGCGTGAATAAAACCCATCATTTTATCGTTATTGGCAATGATACATGGCATGTCCCTTTCTGTCACTACGATTGAGCACCGCAAGATCAAACCCATCACAAAGCACCTCTCACATTGCAAGAAAAACCAATCTAATTGGCCAAACAAAATAAATAGATCGGAGAGAAATACAATGCTATAGTAGTCATGCATAAAAGAGTTCAGAGAAAACACAAATAATATTCATGGATAATCTGATCATAAACTCACAATTCAGAAGGTCACAACAAACACACCTCAAAAAGTCATTATATCGAATAGATCTCCAAGAACATCAAGGATAACATTGTATTGAAGATCAAAGAGAGAGAAGAAGGCAACTAGCTACTAGCTATGGACCCTTAGGTCTGTGGTAAACTAGTCACACATCATCGAAAGGGTAGCAAGGTTGATGTAGAGCCCCTCCGTGATTGATTCCCCCCTCTGATAGAGTGCCAGAAAAGGCCTCTTGAGAACAGGAACTTGAGATGGCGGAAAAAGTATTTCGTCTCGCTCTCTATTGGTTTCATGAGTTTGAGTGTTTATACAGGCGGAGTTAGGTATGTTGCATATATGCCCTAGAGGCGATAATAAAGTTGATATTATTATATTTTCTTAATGATGATAAAGGTTTATTATTCATGCTACAGTTGTATTGATCGAAAACTTAAATACATGTGTGAATACATAAACAAATACCAAGTCACTAGTAAGCCTCTACTAGACTAGTTCGTTGATCAAAAGATGGTTAAGGTTTCCTCACCATGGACATGAGTTGTCGTTTGATAACGGGATCATGTCATTAGGAGAATGATGTGATGGACAAGACCCATCTGTTAGCATAGCATATGATCGTTTAGTTTATTACTACTGCTTTCTTAATGTCAAATACATGTTCCTTCGACCATGAGATCATACAATTCCCGGACACCGTAGGAATGCCTTGTGTGTATCAAACGTCACTTCGTTAGAGTTGCAACTAGAGGAGGTAAAATGACTCAGGAACCACTTTATCCTGAGGGACACCCAAAAAGAATTGAACAGGGCTCGCAAAGAAACGGCACCACTGCACCTAGTCCCTCTAAAAAGAAAAAGAAAAAGAAAATTGATAGGACTTTGCATGCTACTAGAGAACCTGAAGTAGAAAAACCTCCTGACAATGATAATGATGTTTCTATCTCTGATGCTGAAAATCAATCTGGTAATGAACATCCACCTAGTGATAATGAAAAAGACAATGCTGATGTTCATGAAGATACTCAATTAAATAATGAAATAGAACCAGATAATGATGTTGAGATATAACCACCAGTTGATCTTGATAACCCACAACCTAAGAATAAAAGATATGATAAACACGACTTTGTTGCTAGGAAACACGGTAAAGAAAGAGAACTGTGGGTTCAAAACAATATGCCTTCTCCACCCAAGTCAACTAAAAAGAAAGATGATGAAGAATTTGAACGCTTTGCTGAGATGCTGAGGCCAGTCTTTTTGCGTACTCGCTTGACTGATGTCTTGAAAATGCCTCCTTATGCAAAGTACATGAAAGACATCATCACCAATAAGTGAAAAATACCAGTAGCTGAAATCTCCACCATGCTTGCTAATTATACTTTTAAGGATGGAGTACCTAAAAACTTGGAGATCCAGGAATACCAACTATACCTTGCTCCATCAAAAGGAATTATCTGAAAACCGCTTTATGTGATTTAGGAGCTGGTGTTAGTGTTATGCCTTTCTCCTTATATAAAAGACTTTATTTGAATAAACTCACACCTACTGAAATATCTTTGCAAATTCCTGATAAATCAACTACTATCTCTATCGGTATCTGTGAGGATGTGCCCATGGCTGTTGCTAATGTTACTATTTTAAATGACTTTGTTATACTTGAGATGCCCGAGGACGACAACAAGTCGATTATCCTTGGTAGACCCTTCTTGAATACTGCAGGGGCTGTTATTGATTCCAATAAAAGCAAGGTCACTTTTCATATCAATGGTAATGAGCATACGGTGCACTTTCCGAAGAAACAATTCCAAGTGAATGGTGTTCATGTTATTGAAAACTCTTCGACAATCACTATTGCAAGTTTTCAAATACCTCTACCTATAACTAAAAAGAAATATGAAATGCTTATTGTTGGGGACTTTCATATCCCCGTTGAGGTAACTTAGTGATTTACGAAAGTTCTTCTATTTCATGCTAATCGCAAGTGGTTGTTAATAAGCCTTGATCAACCTTATTAATGGATCATTTTTTAGCAGTATGAAGATGATGAATTTAGTAAGCACTACCTTCTGTCCCTATCTCCAGGTTTCTGTTTTTATTAGATAAATAAAATAAAATGTCATATTTTGTCTGTTTTCTGAATTTCCTGTGCAATAAAAAAATGGGCCAAAAATAAAAATTCTTAGAATGCCTTGAAAATTTAGCACGATTGTTTTCCCGAATATTTAAGAATTTCGGGTGCAAATATTATCAGAGGGAGGTGCACCATGTGGGCACAACCCACCTGGGCGCGCCAGGACCCCGAGGCGCGCCCTGGTGGGTTGTGGCCCCCACGTTGGCCCTCTTGCTTATCTTTTTATACCACATCATCACCTACCTTTAGAAAAAATTCTCCATTGCTCTCTCTCTCTCTCTCTCTCTCTCGTGTTCTTGCTCTCAAACCCACGGATTTCGATCCCTTTGCTCGAAGCTCCGTTTTCGAAACTGTTTCAGGGGATTGTTGCTTGGTATGTGACTCCTCCGTTTGTCCAATTAGTTTTTGTTTTTGTGGTTTATATTTTGAATAATTTGCTACTCTTGGTGCTGCTGTAGACGATCTTGCATGTTGAATTCTTAGAGTTCTAAGTAGTTTGAATGCTTGCTATAGCTTCTTTGTATCCCTATGAGTAGTTGCTATCAATTTTGTAAAATTTTGTTGAGAAAAAAATTGTGGACTAAAAATTTCAGAATTTTGTTCATGGGAAAAAAACTTGAGTATCTTTAGGAAGTTTGCTTCCAAGAAGAACTCCAAAGGAGTGATTGGGGAGTCATATGATGGAGATCTCCACTTCCGGAGATTGGCGGAGATACTGCCATACGAGTGGCCGCATACTCCATTCATGGAAGATGCTGGAATTCTTCAAGAGTTTACACAATATGCTACTAATGGCGGCCTCACTGACTTCATTGCGGCTGAATGCGGACAGTATCATCTCCTCACTAATACCTTTGTGCAAAGTTTAAATTTCCTCCCTAGGAATAATCCCCTGAGGTGCAGTTTAAATTATATGTCGAACCCTATCAGATACTGCTTACTGGATTTTGCGGAATATGCTTGCTTCCCACTGGTGGTAATTTGGCAGAGCCCAGACCCGTAGAGTTTGAAAGCTTTTACCGCTCTCTCACAGTGGGTGATGAGAGAGGGGTGTCGGTTATCACTGCTGCTGGTTTGCATTTTCCTGTTGTTCGTTATTTTGCCTTTTTTATTACAAAATGCTTGCTAGCTAGAGAGAAGGTGGGTGCACTTAGTTCACCCGACCTTGCTATTTTGCGTCGTGCACTAGAGGGCGACAACACTTATAGCTAGGGAGCTATTGTGGCGCGCCGCCTCCACATTAATAAATCTAAGGGTAAAATACATGGAGGTATTTACGCCGCTCATTTGGCGACTCGCCTTAACATTCAGATACACCTCCATGATTTTCCTTTACCCAAGGTCTACCTAGATCATGCTGCTATGGATCACTACCAGTTTACTGATGCCGATTATCCTAACATTCATATTCCTTATAACCTAGTTTTTAGTGTGACTACTCGTGATATCATTCCACTGCATGCACATGCTTTGTTCGATCCTATCGCCAGGGGCGGATGCAGGATTATGCGTGCGGATATCATTGCCCATCGGAACGCTCAGGCTGCAGGAGAGGAGGAGCCTCAACAGTGGGATGAGTAGATGCCTGCTCCTCAGTACCCCGACTATTATCCAGGCTACTGACTGCATACCAAGTTAGGACAAAAGCCTAATCTTGGGGGAGTACGTGTTTCTCACCGACTTTACATTCATGTTCACACATCTCAATCGTCGGTGTTCACACTTTTTCGTTGTATTATCCATGCTTAATTTATTTTCTTGCTTTCTTCTTGTGTATTTGGAAAACTTTGAAAAAAAATATCTAGCTGTAGTTAGTTTACTTTCTATGTTTGCCTAGTTATAATATTAAGAAGAAAACCAAAAAAGATTTCCTTGTTCTTCTTTTGCTTGTTGGGAGTTTTCCCGTGTAAATAGTTTTTCTCGTTTTTGTTTTCCTTTTTCGTTTGCTTGCTCTGGAAAACCAAAAACTCAAAAAATATTTCAGTATGTTTCTCTGAATTTCTTTCTTTTTATTTTCGAGTCGTACTAAGGAGAAGACCACAATGAAAATATTGAGTGGCTCTCTTGCATAATTGGTGATCTAATGAAGAGCCTATTTTACCTTGTCTTCTCCTGTTGAATAAAATGTTTGCAGATTCTAGCTTAGTCCACAGCACTCTTGCACCATTATTATTATTTCACATCATTCGGTCGTGCAAGTGAAAGGCAATAATGACGATATTCGATGAACTGGCCGTGCCAGAGAGAAACTGGTATGAACTTGACGTATTCTGTTTTTGTAAATAGGTTTAACCGAGTATCCATGATTCAGCCTATTACGATTAAACAGGTTTTCAATGACAATTAGAGATTATAGTTTCACATGTCATGCATAAGTAACTAAGAGTTGATAATGATTTATCTTGGTTATCAACATTGTACTAAAATAATTGTGATGTAGTATGATGATATGGTATCCTCCTCTAAACGTTCGAGTGGCTTGAGTTGGCACATGTTTATGCATGTAGTTGAATCAAAACCAACATAGCCTCTATGATATTTATGTTCATGCTGTTGATATCCTACTCATGCGGGTGCCCAATGTTTATTATGCATGATGCATGTTCATGACCATTGTTGCTCTCTAGCTGGCCGCTTCCTAACCTATTTGCTAGCCATCACATGTACTAAGCGGGAATATTGCTTGTGCATCAAATTCAAGAACTCAAGTTATTCCAGATGAGTCCACCATACCTACCTATATGCGGTATCCCCCTGCCGTCCTAAGTAAATTTGTATGTGCCACCTCTAAAAATGTTCATGGAACGACAGGAGGTGGTCGGTATCTTCCATGCTAAGCGGGCTATTGTCAGGTCGAGTGTTTATTCAGTCGCCATTGCACGAGAAAGGGGCAGTAATAGGGATTCGCATTCCCAAATTGCAAAAAGAAAAAGCTTATAAATAAACAAACAAAAACTCCCAATGGATTCCAAACTTTACTTTTCTTCTTGGGAACCGCCACTAGCATGTTTAGCATGGGAGATATTGATAACTGATAGCCGTGAAGTAAATGAGAAGGGTGCATTTCTCAAAATATCATTAACTCTGTTTTTAAAACTTGAGCTCTGGCACCTCTGCAAATCACTGCTTCCCTCTGCGAAGGGACTACCTATTTACTTTTATGTTGTGTCATCACCTTCTCTAATAAGCGCCAGATCTAAGAGCATTGTTGTCATGAATGTGCATTGTGTGTAGTGAATGTTGGGTGTTATCATGACTGGATCTTTTCTATCATGAATTACAATGTTTAGTCATTGCTCGGACTTTGGGGGTGCTCTGCATTTGTGTTTTGCGGTCACTGAAAGGGCTAGCAACATACCACTATTGTCATATTATATCATAGTTGTTTTGATAACATGTTGTTGTTTGAGCTATCTTATTATTGCGCGTTAGCTGATTATGTCAATGATATGAGTCATTATAATTTTTAAGAGTTATTGTCAACATGGTTAGTTATAATGTTGGCTGAAAACATGGGTGTTGTTTAAGCTTATTTATGCAAACAAGACTAAAAGAGTTCATAAAAGTTTTTCTTTCTCACTTTCAGTTTATCAACTGAATTGCATGAGGACAAGCAAATGTTTAAGCTTGGGGGAGTTGATACGTCTCCAACATATCTACTTTTCCTAACGCTTTTCCTCTTGTTTTGGACTCTAATTTGCATGAGTTGAATGAAACTAACCCCAGACTGACGCTGTTTACAGCAGCACTACCATGGTGTTGTCTTTGTGCAGAAATAAAAGTTCTCGTAATGGAACAAAACTTTGCAAGGATTTTTTATATAATAAAAGAAAAATACTGGAGCCAAGAACCACTGAATGGGGACACCTAGGTGGGCACAACCCACCAGGGCGCCCCCCCCCCTCCTGGCACGCCCAGGTGGGTTGTCCCCACCTGGTGGCCCCGCAGACGTCAACCCTGATACTATAAATTCATATTCACCGAGAAAAAAATCAGGGAGAAAGAATTATCGCGATCCACGAGACGAAGCAGTCGTCACCTCCTGTTCTTCATCGGGATGACAGATCTGGGGGGCTCCTGAGAGGGGGGTCTTTGTTCTTTGTCATCACCAACCCTTCTCCATCGCCAATTGCATGGTGCTCCCCGTTGGGAGTCAGTAATTCCTTCGTAGGCTCGTTGGACGGTGAGGAGTTGGATGAGACTCATCATGTAATCTAGTTAGTTTTGTTAGGTTCGATCCCTAGTATCCATTATGTTCTGAGATTGATGTTGCTGACTTTGTCATGGTTAATGCTTGTCACTTTGAGCCCGGGTGCCATGATTTCAGATCTGAACCATTTTGATATTATCATTATATTCATGTTTTAGATTCGATCTTGCAAGTTATAGTCACCTACTACGTGTTATGACCCGGCAACCCCGGAGTGACAACAACTAGAACCACTCTCGGTGATGACCGTAGTTTGAGGAGTTCACGTATTCACCGTGTGTTAATGCTTTGTTCCAGCTCTCTATTAAAAGGAGGCATTAATATCCCTTAGTTTCCAATAGACCCCGCTGCTACGGGAGGGGTGGGACAAAAGATGTCATGCAAGTTTTTTCCATAAGCACATATGACTATTTACGAAATACATGCCTGCGCTATATTTATGAACTGGAGCTAGTGTCGTATCGCCCTAGGTTATGACTATCACATGATGAATATCATCCAACAAATTACCAATCCAATGCCTACTAATTTATCCTATATTGTTCTTGCTAAGGTACTACTGCTACACTTGCTACAAAACTATTGCTATCACTATTACCGTTACTGTTGATGCTACCACTACTATCAAAACTATCATATTACTGTGCTACTCATCACTTTGCTGCAGATAATTAATCTCCAGGTGTTGTTGCATTGACAACTCAGCTGCTAATACTTACAAATATTGTTTGGCTCCCCTTGTGTCGAATCTATAAATATGGGTTGAATACTCTACCCTCGAAAACTGTTGCGATCCTCTATGCTTGTGGGTTATCACCTCCCCCTCCACCTATATATACGAGAGGATGGAGGGCGCCACACACCACGATTCACCAAGACGTGTGCCGGCGCCCCCTCTCCCTCTAGTTCACCCTCCGCTCTAAATCTGTTGTGCTTGGCGAAGCCCCTCGGAAATAATTTCATCATCATCATCACCATGCCATCATGCTGCCGGAACTCATCTAGTACTTTGCCCCTCTTGCTAGAGCCCCTCTTGCTGGATCAAGAAGGCGAGGACGTTACCGAGCTGGACAGATGCTGAGCACGGAGGTGTCGTACGTTCGGTGCTAGATCGGAACGGATCGTGAAGGTGTACGACTACATCAACCGCGTTGATAAACGCTTCCGCTTAGGGATCTACAAGGATATGTAGATGCTCTCCCCATCTTTGTAGCTATGCATCTCCGGGAGGCACTTAGACACAGACTTGATCAATCACTCTGATATCACCTGAGTGTATCCCTCGAACTAAGATCGAAACTACAACCTCTCTACGAAGTTGCACACATCCAAAATCTACTATCCAGCAGGGTTAGGCATCCAGAACTAGAACCAATTGAAGACTAGACAACCTTTCGACTATAAAACTATTGCATGCACTAGTGGAAAAATAGTTAGCCACAACTTTTGTTGTTGGCGCACTGGCATATTTGCACTACAAGAAATATGTCAACTTATGACCTTTTGTTAGTGACCCTGGAAGAATTGGTCATAAATTTATGACCATTTTAGACCAATTGGTCAAAAGCTGCCTGGGGGGCTCTAAACCCTAAACCATAACGACCATTTTGGTCAGAAAGGTCATAATTTCATTAGAGGAAATGGTCGTAAAGCTAGTAGCATTGTCCACTGCCTCTTGCCTACCTGATAACGACCAATATAAAATGGTCACTACACTTGACTTTGAATGAATTAGGATGATTAGGCAGCCACCTCAGCAACCTCTCTTATGTGTCACTGTCTAGGTGTCATTTTTGCTTGAGTTTTAATATTCAACAGACAGACGGGGCACACACTGACAGTCGGGACCCATTTGACAGGTGGGGCTGAGCGCTTAATTCGCCCAAAAAAGATGCACGAGGCGGGACTCGAACCCACGACCTCGCGCTTGCTTCGCTCGCATGCTACCGCTAGGCTAGAGAGGGACAGTTGCTCACATCTGGGAGTTTATCTATACATTATATAGAACTAAAAATGTGCGCTTTAATTCCTAAAAAATGTGCGCTAGCGGGGACTCGAACCCACGACCTGGCACTCGCTCGCTCGTTCGGTACCGCTGGGCTAGAGAGGGATTGTTGCTAATGTGTGGGTAATTTTCTATATACTATACAAAACCAGGGCTCTCTCGTATCAATGACAAGTGGGGCCTTACGACCAGATGGCGGCGGGTGGCATCGAACAGAGCAACACTTAACGTTTTTCTAGGTCTTCCGACCAGGTGGCGGCGGGCGGCGGCGGAAGCAACCAGCAAGTGTCGCTCGGCCGAGGGCGGGGCGGCGGGCGGCGGCCGGCGGGCGGGGGCCGGCGGCCGAAGCAACCAGTAGGGGCCGCTCGCCTTGCCCACGACCTCGCTGCAGGTGACCTCGCCCACGGCCTCGCGGCGGAAGCAACCAGCAGGGGCGGAGGCGGGGGCGGGGCGGGGACAGGAACGGCGACCTCGCCGCTCGCGTCGCCCACGCATGGGGGACTCGCCGCCGCCGAGCATGGGGGAGTCGCCACCGCCGCAAGCAGACCTCGCCCACGTATGCACCCCTCTCCTTCCCCCTCCTCTTCCCCCTCTCCTCTCTGTTGAGGTAGATTTGTTAGGAGAATCTTCAGAGTGATTTGATGTAGGTTTGTTGTAAGCTTGGAAAAATCGCTTGGAAATGTCATTGATGAATTTGGTAGAAATTGTGAAGAGAATTTCTGTTGATGAAATTTTTAGGAGAATTGTTGTTGATGAAATTGTTAAGAATTCTTTTGGAATTCGGTCAATTGTTACTAGTAAATTATGTTGTCAGCAATCAATAGAATAGAGCTCGAGTTGGTCTTTCCCTGAAACAGGATCCTGGGGTTGATGTAGATTTGATGTTACACCTCTGAAATTTCAGCCTCAAATCCGTGAAAGGACCTGAATATTGATGTAGATTAGATGTAAACTAGGAAAACTCTCATTGATGTAGATTTGATGTAATCTTGGAAATGGCATTCATGTAAATTGATAGTGGTGTTATTGTTGGTGGTTTAACCAAAATAGTTCTTAGTGGCAGCATATATTGTTATTGTTGGTTGCTTAACCACCTCTGTTTTTTGTGAATCATCATGTTTTAGTTAGCTTTTCTTTTCTCCCATGTGAAATCTGTATTTCCATTTGAACTACTTTTTATTGCTCCCATGTGAAATCTGTAAACCATGTGAACTGGACTAAAGTAGTGAGGAATTGGAAATAGCTGAATGTTGTGCTTAGGCAGTTAGCATATAAACTTGGGTGCCTACCTTATTTTCTGGAATTTTAGCTTCCATTACTTCCATCCATTTTCATTAATTAATGTTGATGCACTTAGATTGATTTGCTAAGTTGCAACAATTTGTTGTCTTTGGCAGATGGATAGAAGCTGGATTAGACAAGGAGTTAGAAAGTTTTCGAAAGAACATATGAAAGGAGTTGATGATTTCATGGCATTTGTTCGGGCAAATTTTGCCAACGATGCTCACATTCTTTGCCCATGTTGTGAATGCCTCAACCGTCCAAGAATGGCTCAAGGAAGAGTGGAAGATCATCTGCTTCTTAATGGGATGTCCAACACATATGATAGATGGATATATCATGGAGAAACTTTAGACAGACAACCTCAACATTTTGAAGCTGATACAGAGGCCCCTCATATGATGGGTGGTGGTGATGCTGGCATTGATTTCATGGAAAAGGTTTTGCGAGATAATGCTGTTTTGGAGGAAGAGGATGGGCATGAAGATGATAGGATTCCTGACCTATTGAAGGATTTGTACGATGTTGAAGGTCGTGCTGATGGACAGAAATCATTGTTTGCTGAGGTGTTAGAGGAGGCGAAGCGCGCAGCTCATGAAGGGGGTAAATTTTCAAGATTTACCTTCACCGTGAAGTTACTCCACATCAAGTCTTTCTACCAGATTAGCAATGCCGCATTCAACGCAATACTCCGTCTTTTGAGCTTGCAATTCCCTGATAGTTGTGTTCCCAGATCTTATGATGAAGCATTGAGCATAATCCGCAGGCTGGGGTTAGGTTATGTGTCAATACATGTGTGCCCAAATAACTGTGTCTTGTTTCGGAAGGATTTAGCAAAGCATGACAACTGTCCAAAATGCAATGCATCTAGGTGGAAAGATGCTGATGGGAAGAAGTCAATACCGGAGAAGGTACTGAGGCACTTTCCCTTGATACCAAGGCTGCAGCGGATGTTCATCTCGAAGAAATCATCGCGTGAAGTACAGTGGCACAAGCTGAAGCGGCAACCTGTGGACAATGAGCTGAGCCATCCAGCGGATGGAGAGGCATGGAAAGAGTTTGACAGTATACATTTAGATTTTGCTGCAGATCCAAGGAACATAAAACTTGGCATTGCCACAGATGGGTTTAATCCGTTTGGGAACATGAGCACGTCTTATAGCATGTGGCCAGTTTTTGTGGTGCCGTAGAACCTGCCACCATGGGCATGCATGGACCAGTCCAACTTCATGATGTCATTGCTTATCCCGGGTCCAGATTCTCCAGGAAAGGATTTTGATGTCTTTATGGAGCCCCTCATAGAAGAACTGCTCCAGCTCTGGACTGGTGTACCTACATACGATGCCTTGAGTCCGGAAGAAAAGTTCAATCTACGTGCTGCGATCATATGGTCCATCCATGATTTCCCGGCTCTACACAATCTGTCTGGGAGGATCACTGCGGGTTATCAGGCTTGTGTCCATTGTGACAAAGACCCTTGCTCAAAGAGAATAAGGAACAAGATCTGCTATATTGGGCACCGCCGCTTTCTTCCCCGAAACCATCGCTGGCGAAGAAGCAAAGATTTTAATGGTGAGAATGAAACCAGTGACAAGCCAGCTGACTTCACTAAAGAAGAGCTGGAGCAGCAACTTGAAAAGGTGAAAGATGTGAGACCAGGAAAGCTGGCGAAGAAAATAAAGCGTGAGGAAGATCAATGTTGGGACCGGAGGTCTTGTTTGTGGGACCTGCCATACTGGGTTGATCTGAAATTAAGGCATAATCTCGATGTAATGCACATTGAGAAAAACATATGCGAGAATCTGCTAGGGACGTTTCTGAACATTGAAGGGAAGACAAAGGACACGGTTAGTTCTAGGCTTTATTTGGAGGACATGGGCATAAGAGAAGATTTGCATCTACAGCACAATGAAGATGAAGATTCATTTGAAATTCCACGAGCATGGTATACAATGAATAAAGAACAAAAGCTTGCATTCTGTGAATTCCTAAGAGCGGTGAAATTTCCAGATGCTTATGCTGCTAACCTAGCAAAGTGTGTTACTTCTGATGGATTCAAGCTTTCAGTACTGAAAACCCATGATTGTCACATCCTCCTCCAAAGGATTTTACCGGCGGGCCTCCGAGGAATCATGGACAAGGATATATATGAAGCGGTTGCTGAGCTAGGAAATTTCTTTAAAGAACTGTGCTGCAAAACCCTGAAGTTAACTGTCCTGGAAAGACTTGAAAAAGAAATCCCAATTATTCTTTGCAAGCTCGAGAAGATTTTCCCTCCAGCTTTCTTCACCGTGATGGTCCATTTGGCGGTGCACTTACCCAAAGAGGCAATGCATAGAGGCCCTGTGCAATACGGTTGGATGTACCCAATCGAACGAAGGCTGCTTACTTGTAAGCGTTATGTGCGAAACACGGCAAGACCTGAAGGTTCTATTGCTGAAGCATATGTCGTTGACGAGTGCTTGACTTTTTGCTCTAGATACTTTGGTGATGTGGAAACAAGATGGAACCGGCCGGGCAGAAATAGAGAGTGGTCTGATTCGCAAAGTGGTGATGTCTCTGTTTTTAACCATGGTGTGAACTTTCTTGGAGCCTCACAATACTTGGAGGCTGGTGATGAGTATGACAAGATGGTTTTGTTTGTGCTCAGCAATTGCGCCGAGGTTCTACCATATATCGAGTATGTTATATCTTGTGCACTCATTAAATATATATTTTTTGCTTGGGTTGGCACCAGCCTAATGTTTTAATTCACATGTTTTGTTGGCATTGCAGGAAATGCAAGGAAGAGTTAAACCAGGAAGAAAGCAATATCAATGTTGATAAAAGGGTTGCCAAGGTGTTTGCTAAGGGGTTTAAGAATCATGTGAGATCTTTAGCCACATGTTTTATGTTTTCTGTGTTATTCACCCATTGTTAAATACCATCGTTTGCTAAATGGTTTATTTGTGTAGATTGGAAAGTTGCATGAGGAGAAGAAGGTCAGTGATGATCTATTTGCTTTGGCATGCTTACCGGATAAGCGAGTGAGAGTGTATTCAGCATGCATTGCTGACGGTGTCCGGTACCACACCGTTGACCGCGAGGAAAAAAGGAAGACACAGAATAGTGGAATCGTCACTGAGGGGTCACATGATGGTGAGATCATTGACTTCTATGGTCAGTTGAGAAGCATTGTAGAGTTGCAGTACAACTCTAGTGGAGGCATCCATCGCTCGGTTGTCTTATTTCGTTGTGACTGGTTTGAGCTTGGTAGCAAGAAGAGGAGAGACTCTTTTGTCAAATATGATGGCCACTTCAAAAGCATCAACACTGCAAGGTGCTGGTATAAGAGTGATCCCTTTATTCTAACAACAGAAGCAACAATGGTGTTTTATCTGCCAGACACTCTTTTGCACGGAAAATGGCGAGTTGTGCAAAAGTTTCAGCACAGACACTTGTGGAGTGTGACTGAAACTGAAGTGGAAAAGGGCCCCGGTGATGGTGGACTAACATACCAAGATGATGACTCTACGGAAGTTCCGTTGCAAGCTGATGATGACTCTATGGAAGTTCCGGTGCAAAGCAGAGTGCGAAGGGACCGGGAACGTGTGATCGTTGGTGCTGCAACAGTTGAAGGCATCAAGAAAAGAAGAAAGGTGGTAGAGGATGGACATGAAAGCGAGGATGAGGAAAACCGGACTGATCATACTATGCTGCAATATTGTAGTGATGAGGAGGAAAACAGGAGCGGGCATAGAGTTCCTTGTTTTCGTATCGACGACGATGAGTAGCGAATGGACTGGCAAAGGTAAATACTATTACTTAATGTTCTTTGTTTTGGTATCTATGGGACTGGTGACCTGATGTGATCAATCTTCTCTCCAGGTAGAAAAATCCTTGAAGATTCTAGGAGCAAAACGATGATCCTGATGGTTGTAGCAAGATGATGATCCTGATGTGTGTAGCAAAATGATGATCCTGATGGTTGTAGCAATAGTGATGTAGTTATCCTGATTCACAATGCTTTAAGATTCCAGCAGCAAAATTGAGATGTTATGCTTGTTGTTTTGACCTGAATTGAGATGTTATTGTAGCTATTATGCTTGCTGTCAAAATGTTGTCTTGTAATGCAAAAGATTGCAAAATGATGATACAGAAGATTTTTTGAACATCTTTAGTTCAAGTTTTGGTCAGAATGTTGTCTTGTGGTTGTTGTGATCATCTTGTAGTTGTTTTAGTCAGAATGTTGTCTTGTAGATGCTATTTTAACTGAATTTTGGTCAGAACTGAAGATGCTATTTTAACTGAATTTTGGTCAGAACTGAAGATGTTATTTTAACTGAATTTTGGTCAGAACTGAAGGTGAGCAAAAACATATGCGCCAGCGGGGACTCGAACCCACGACCGTGCGCTTGTTTCACTCTGTTTCTACCAGTGGGCTAGGACGAGGCTATTAGTCTTACACTCTATGCCAACCTTTTTGAATATATCAAACTAGTCAAGTATGAAGCACACACCTCACCGACAAGTGGGCCACTCGACCCACTCGCTGACAAGTGGGCCATTTTGCTATTGTACCCAAGCTACCAAAAATATGCGCGTGACCAAAAAATATGCGCGTGCGGGGGCTCGAACCCACGACCGTGCGCTTATTTCAATGTGTTTCGACCACTGGGCTAGGAAGAGGCTGTTGGTTTTGTAATCTATGCCCACCCTTTTTAATGTATCAAACCAGTCACGTAGCAAACACCGAACTCGCTGATAAGTGGACCCGCTCCCTCTCTTTTCCCCACTTCTCACCACTCGACCCGCTCCTCCTCTCCATCGACGGTGCCGCCCACCGCTGCCGGCTCCTTCCTCTCCCACCGTCGGCCTCCCCACCGCCGCCGGCTCCTTCCTCTCCCACGGCCGGCCTCCCTACCGCCGCCGGCTCCTTCCTCTCCCACCGCCGCCGGCTCCTTCCTCTCTCTCTCGAGGTATGCATCCTTCCTCTCTCTCTCCTTCCTGGTTGGATTAGTTTTCTGCTACTGGTTAGATTAGGGTTCTTGCCGTCGCGTAGATTGGATTAGATTAGATAGGGATTGGATTAGATTACGGTTTTTTGGTTAGGGTTTGATTGGGACTGCATTAGATTAGATTAGGGTTGGATTATTAGGGATTGGATTATGTTTCCTCACAGATGTTCTTTACTAGATAGTTAATTAGATTAGGGTCGGATTGGGACTGCATTAGATTAGATTGGGACTGCATTAGATTAGATTAGGGTTGGATTTTTAGGGATTGGATTATTAGGATTGGATTTGTACATATGAACTACATATTAAGATAAGTTGTAATGCATGTTTGTCCTTGGGTGTATCTGGCATATTCTGAATATTAAGTGAAAAAGAAGCTTGTCTCTGTACACATTGTTGTTTCTTGAGAAACTAGAGGCATCATAAAAATTCTGTATGGATGCCAAAGCATGTTGGATGCTGCTAGTTGGATGCTGCTAGTTTTATCTTGAGAAACTGGAGGCATCATAAAAATTCTATATGGTTCTATTGATGATGCATGAAGTATTTCCTGCTATAATTTTCTTCAGTCACACTGTTGTTTTGCTGTGCTTGATAAACCTGAGACTTCTTTCTTGTGTAATATTGAAACTGTTGTTTTGCTGTACACTATTGGTCCATTTATAATAGATATGGTTCTGGTCAATTTATAGTAGATATGGTTATGGTCAATTTATAGTAGATTTTAGTGTTGTTGCTGTTGGTGGTCACCTGATGATGTTGTTGTTGCTGTTGATGTTGATGTGCTTGTTTTAAGTGTTAGTTTACTATGCTATTGATGTTGATGTGCTTGTTTAATTTACAATGCTGCTTTTCAGATAAGTGAGATGGTTGGCTTGGAAGGTTTCGAGTTCTTCGAGATCATAATTGAGAAATCTTGGAGTAGGCAGGTATGTTTATCATCACTCATTTCTTTATCATCACTCTGCTGTCTAGTGGTTGATTGCCACAATTAACCACTGCTTGACCCTCGCTGCAGAGGCTGCCTGACAAGTTTGCGAAGATGCTCGCCGGCTGTGAGCCCCACAAAGTGAAGCTGCGGGAGGCCGGCGGCGGGCTTCACAGGCTGTGGGAAGTGTTGGTGGTGTTTGATGGTGAAGGCCACATGTACCTAGGGCCCGGCTGGGAGCATTTCGCCCGCGCCCATGAGCTACAGCTCGGGTACTTCCTTGTCTTCCGCTATGACGGCGACGCCATGTTCACCGTGAAGATGTTCGACAACACCATGTGCCGCATGTACTACCAGCACGACGACGATGCCAGTAAGCTCTCTGCCTCTCTTCTTCCTGCCCTTTTGGCTTCCTCTACCTGCACGACGACAACACCATGTTCACACTTTGTTGCATTTGGCCAGGCAATGGGAGCCGCAGCGGGGATGATGAGGAGCAGAACGGGTATGACGACGAGGAGCAGAGCGGGGATGACGAGCAGAGCGGGGATGACGAGGAGCAGAGCGGGGATGACGACGAGGAGCAGAGCGGGGATGACGAGGAGGAGCCTATTCTGGCTGATGACGAACATGCTATGGTGGTGGCGGATGACGACCTTGCTATGGTGGTGGCGGACGACGACCTCGCGATGGTGGTGGCGGACGACGACCTCGCGATGGTGGTGGCGGACAACGACCTCGCGATGGTGGCGGTGCCTGCAATCCCACAGCTTGGCGACAGGACCATGCCAATTGTGGTAGAGGAGTACATCCGTGTTGGGATTCGCCACTCTCAGCGCATTAGGTTGATGAAGGAGAAGAAGGAGGAGTGAAGATGTTAAGAAGGTGTTCAGCATGTTAGGTTTAAGCTTGTTAGTGTAATATGAACATGTCAATGTTAAGTATGTCAGGTTTAATTTTTGTGCATGCTCATGGATGCTGTATGACAGTGTCATCTAAACAAGTCATGTTTTTAACAATGAATATTCAGTTTGGTAATTGATGGGAATTGAAATTTTTTATGCATGCTCATGGATGAAAGATAAAATTATGGGTTTTTGTGCATGCTCCTGTATGAAACAATATAAGTTTCATTTTTTGAATGCTAAAAACATGACTCAAACCCTAGCCACGGACGGCCGCCGCGACGAAATTGGCCGGTTTTTGAAAACACCGTAAAAAATTCAAAAAAATGGGAGACCTCCGTGTCACATCATCAAATGTGGCCTACCAACTAGCAAAAATACCAAACTTGCAATACCGGCGTTTTCTTGAAAAAGTGTTCTCAAAAACGACCTACCATGAAGGAAGATTCATGCCTTTCAAGCCAAACTAGCAATGATATGGCCGCATCCGTTGAATAGTTTCTGATAATATGCCCAAATTGGGCGCATGCCTCCGTCTTGTGATGGCAAACAATGCTGCCAAAGCGAGGTTCCAACTTGTTTAACAAAAAAAACCGTTTTTCATTTTTTGAATGCAAAAGACATGCGTTTTTCGTGAAGTGGCTACAAGGGGGGGCACCCCAAACGGCGCCATTCCATGTCTATCTCAAAGTAGACCCTATTTTACGGACGGTCACCAAAAAGCATGCATTTCCGACCCTCGTAGCTACTCCCGGCAATTCGGACCACCTTCGGCCGATTCAGCTGGAACCGGCTGGAATTTGAACCGCGGGTCCTCCATAGCTTGCTCGTTATTTTCACTAAAAATGCTTTTTAGCTTCACAGGTAGGCATTTCATCACAGAATCGACAACAGATTTGCACGGCTCAAACCCTAGCCATGGACGGCCGCCGCGACGAAATCGGCCGGTTTTTTAAAACACCGTAAAAAATTCAAAAAAATTCAAAAAAATGGGAGACCTCCGCGTCACATCATCAAATGTGGCCTACCAACTAGCAAAAATACCAAACTTGCAATACCGGCGTTTTCTTGAAAAAGTGTTCTCAAAAATGACCTACCATGAACGAAGATTCATGCCTTTCAAGCCAAACTAGCAATGATATGGCCGCATCCGTTGAATAGTTTCTGATAATATGCCCAAATTGGGCGCATGCCTCCATCTTGTGATGGCAAACAATGCTGCCAAAGCGAGGTTCCAACTTGTTTAACAAAAAAAATTGTTTTTCATTTTTTAAATGCAAAAGACATGCGTTTTTCGTGAAGCGGCTATAAGGAGGGGCACCCCAAACGGCGCCATTCCATGTCTATCTCAAAGTAGACCCTATTTTACGGACGGTCGCCAAAAAGCATGCATTTCCGACCCTCGTAGCTACTCCCGGCAATTCGGACCACCTTCGGCCGATTCAGCTGGAACCGGCTGGAATTTGAACTGCGGGTCCTCCTAGCTTGCCCGTTATTTTCACTAAAAATGCTTTTTAGCTTCACAGGTAGGCATTTCATCACAGAATCGACAACAGATTTGCACGGCCCAAACCCTAGCCACGGACGGCCGCCGCGACGAAATCGGCCGGTTTTTGAAAACACCGTATAAAATCAAAAAACTGGGAGACCTCCGCGTCACATCATCAAATGTGGCCTACCAACTAGCAAAAATACCAAACTTGCAATACCGGCGTTTTCTTGAAAAAGTGTTGTCAAAAACGACCTACCATGAACGAAGATTCATGCCTTTCAAGCCAAACTAGCAATGATATGGCCGCATCCGTTGAATAGTTTCTGATAATATGCCCAAATTGGGCGCATGTCTCCGTCTTGTGATGGCAAACAATGCTGCCAAATCGAGGTTCCAACTTGTTTAACAAAAAAATCGTTTTTCATTTTTTGAATGCAAAAGACATGCGTTTTTCGTGAAGCGGCTACAAGGAGGGGCACCCCAAACGGCGCCATTCCATGTCTATCTCAAAGTAGACCCTATTTTACGGACGGTCGCCAAAGAGCATGCATTTCCGACCCTCGTAGCTACTCCCGGCAATTCGGACCACCTTCGGCCGATTCAGTTGGAACCGGCTGGAATTTGAACTGCGGGTCCTCCATAACTTGCCCGTTATTTTCACTAAAAATGCTTTTTAGCTTCACAGGTAGGCATTTCATCACAGAATCGACAACAGATTTGCACGGCTCAAACCCTAGTCACGGACGGCCGCCGCGACGAAATCAGCCGGTTTTTGCAAACACCGTAAAAAATTCAAAAAAATTCAAAAAAAATGGGAGACCTCCGCGTCACATCATCAAATGTGGCCTACCAACTAGCAAAAATACCAAACTTGCAATACTGGTGTTCTCTTGAAAAAGTGTTCTCAAAAACGACCTACCATGAACGAAGATTCATGCCTTTCAAGCCAAACTAGCAATGATATGGCCGCATCCGTTGAATAGTTTCTGATAATATTCCCAAATTGGGCGCATGGCTCCGTCTTGTGATGGCAAACAATGCTGCCAAAGCGAGGTTCCAACTTGTTTAACAAAAAAAAACCGTTTTTCATTTTTTGAATGCAAAAGACATGCGTTTTTCGTGAGGCGGCTACAAGGAGGGGCACCCCAAACGGCGTCATTCCATGTCTATCTCAAAGTAGACCCTATTTTACGGACGGTCGCCAAAAAGCATGCATTTCCGACCCTCGTAGCTACTCCCGGCAATTCGGACCACCTTCGGTCGATTCAGCTGGAACCGGCTGGAATTTGAACTGCGGGTCCTCCATAGCTTGCCCGTTATTTTCACTAAAAATGCTTTTTAGCTTCACAGGTAGGCATTTCATCACAGAATCGACAACGTATTTGCACGACTCAAACCCTAGCCACGGACGGCCGCCGCGACGAAATCGGCCGGTTTTTGAAAACACCGTAAAAAATTCAAAAAAATGAGAGGCCTCCGCGTCACATCATCAAATGTGGCCTACCAGCTAGCAAAAATACCAAACTTGCAATACCGGCGTTTTCTTGAGCTACTCGGTATGATTTAAACCATGATTTCTACAAAGTTTGCAAAAAAAACCCTATTTTTTTCTACACCCAAACCCAAAAGGATTTCCCTCCCACACCAAAATTTTCCCTCCACCAAAATTTCCCTCCACTCCCTCCACTCCCTCTCCCACTACCAAGCGGGACCCACCACTCCCTCTCCCACTAACACGCGGGATCCCCTCCCCTCCCCTCCCAAAATTTCCCCGTTCCCCTCCCCCGACAAACCCTATCTTCTCCCCATTCCCCTCCCCGACG
>LR738714.1:753062103-753094716 GCA_902687465.1 Secale cereale
CTCCCCGAGCCGCCCCTCCGACGAACCCTCCCCTGCTCCGTGCCGCCCCGCCACGCCGCACCGCGGTGCGCCACCCACCCCGACGACGAATCCATCGCGGTTCCCCTCCCCTCTCCCCTCGACGACTACGAATTCACCGCGGTTGCTAAATCGACGGCTACATCAACGATAGTGAGTACATCGGCGACGGTGGCTACATCATCAACGATCGACGACGGCGACAGGTACCTCTCTCCTCTCCCCTCTCCCCCTAGGGTTCGGTAGATCCCCCTCCTGGTCGACCTAGGGTTATGATTCGATCGATCTAGGGTTAGGATTCGGTTGTTCATGTTCATCGAGCTCCTGGTTCTTGTTCTTGTTCTTGCTCATGTCGATCTAGGGCTAGGATTCATTTTCTTGTCGATCTAGGGTTAGGATTCGCGCGTCGGCTCCTCCCTCCCTGCTCGAACCCTACTGATCCAGAACGTGCTTGCCAGATTCACTCATGGTGCTTGTCTTGGGTCACATTTGGTTATGTTGCATGCGTGTCCTTGTGCACTTGTAGTGTTTGATCCCCCTCATGGTTTAGGGTTCATGTTGATGGAGAGGAAGTGCATGATTTTAGGGGATGGGGATGGATGAGGAGGTGGATGAGGTTTGAGGAAGACCTCCCTCTGGTTCATGGTTCATGTTCCTTGTGTATGATTTAATTACTTGGCTTGTATCAGTAGCACTTAGAGAAGGTGTGATGTCTACACACGCTTCTACTCTTGTAGACTATGTTGGGCCTCCAAGCGCAGAGGTTTGTAGGACAGCAGCAATTTCCCTCAAGTGGATGACCTAAGGTTTATCGAACTCAGGGAAGTAGAGGTTGAAGATGGTCTCTCTCAAGCAACCCTGCAACTAAGATACAAGAAGTCTCTTGTGTCCCCAACACACCTAATACAACTAGGAGTTGTATAGGTGCACTAGTTCGGTGAAGAGATGGTAAAATATGGATGATAGGAGTGGCAAAGCAAAGTAATATAAATCTGTAATAAAAATTGCAGCAAGCAAACAAGTGGTAAACGTGAGCACAAATGGTATTGCAATGGTGGAAACAAGGCCTGGGCTTCATACTTTCACTAGTGGCAACTCCCAACAACATTAACATAATCGAATCACATGATATTTCCCATAAAACATGCAATGGAGACGCACCCGGAGGTCATTCCTTCGTGGTCAAGAGAGGACGAGAATTATGTAGGGCTACAAAAGCACACCTCAAAGTTCGTAGTTCTCAATCTAAGGATTTCCCAATGTCACCGCGGCCATCCAAAGAAAGTCCCACAATCACCACAACATATCTAAAGGATAGTAAAAGACAAGCACCAAGAGACTCTCAATCTTCAATCAACACACAAGAGAGGAAATCACTCATGAAAATATTTTTCTAATCCATGTCCAATAGACCCCTGTCACCTTGGTCTCGGGGATTATACTAGATAAAGACAAGTGAGTACATCAATCCAATACATAGAGGAAGGGGAAACATCATGGGATCACCATAGATTAACATAGCCTATGATCACAACGAAGATCACGTCATGGGAGAGAGAGATAACCACATAGCTACTGGTAGAAACCTCAGCCCCGAGGAGGAACTACTCCCGCATCATGGAGGGAGGAAGCAACGTCGATGGAGATGAATCCGGGGGCACTTCCCCGTCCCGGCAGGGTGCCGGCACAGGAATTCTGGTCCCCCGAAGCTTGATGGCGATGGCGGCGGAGATCGGAATTGCGTCTGGAGAAAAGGGGTCCGGAATCAGGGTTTCTGCGACGCGGTGTAAATATATGCCAAAGGGGGTCACCAGGGGAGCTAAGGGGGGCCCAGGCGCCATCCCGGCGCGGCCTGGAGGGGGCCGCGTGGCCAAGGCGCCTGGAGCCCTGGTGGCCCCCCTCCGGCCCTACTTTGGCCGCATGGAAGCTTCTGGAACGCTGATTTTTTATATATTTTTCCCGGAATTTTTCTGGCAGTTTACGTAATGGGAAAACCTGAAATACAAAAACAGCAGAAAACATAAACTGGCACTGGGGTGCACTGAGTTAATAGGTTAGTCCAAATATGATCACAAGTGTATGGAAGTGCATAAATATCATAGCAATATCACACAAAAGAGGCATGGAGCAAGCAAAAATTATAGATACGTTTTGGACGTATGAACATCCCCAAGCTTAATTCCTGCTCGTCCTCGAGTAGGTAAATGATAACAAGCATAATTTCTGTGGTGACATGCTATTAACCATATAAGGACTTTGCACAGCCACATGACAAGTGCTTACTGAGACAATGAATCTGTAGTAATTAAGTTGCCTCATGAGAGAATCACAAAGAACTGAAAGTTTTACAATATGATACTGAAACACTCAAATAGATTTGTAATGAGCATGGTGTGCAAATATGATAAAGTGGTACCTCGCTTGCCCCCTTCAGTGAAGCAAAACATAAATGCAGGGGCACCTCCAAGGTTTAAGTGACAACTAGATACAATGGTTTCAGAATAAACGATATCATAATCATGCAAAAGACAATGGTACTTTGGGGCAATGCACATTACACTTAGAATGACAATCATGCTCTCAATAGTTGGTGCTTTAAAGAAAGAAGGTGGAGACTCTCGAACCGTGGATTTTGATGGCAAGGTTGAAAACCCGTGGTCGGAAACAAAAACTAAACATGTACCAGAGCTCTTGGTTTTTAAAACAGAAGTAAAATTATTTTTGGGATATGCATATTTCGTCAACGAATGCTAGCAGATAACTCAATTACTTCTCGAGCTGGACAAGTTTCGAGGAACGGCTCCCCCATGAGGACGATCACATCCTCTTAATCTCCTTTGTTTATCACGGCCAAAGTTTTCTGATTTCTCATGAACAAAGCGTGAAGGAGGGTTTGTTTGTTGTATTATTTTTTAATGAGTCGGGCGCACTCTTTGCCAGTTCCTACTCGTATTAGGGGTTTGCACATTAGACATGCAATCCCGGGGTGAAGCTTGTCCAACTTAAAAAGATCATGAATTAACTACTACTTCCTCATGAGCTAAAACAGAGGCACAAAAGAGAAATGCTTTTTTTGAATAATTTCGAGATGGTACATGAAAGTCTTCGTTAGGAATGGCAGGTAAATACCATGTATAGGAAGGTATGGTGGACTCATATGGCATAACTGGTTTAAATGATTTTGGATGCACAAGCAGTCAGTCCGCTTAGTACAGGCAAAGGTTAGCAAAAGACTGGGAGCGACCAACTAAGAGAGCAATGACGGTCATAATCATGCAGAGCGACAAAGCAACATTGAATCAGGCATGGAAGTTATATCGCTACTCAGAAATTAAAGATCATCAAGGCTTGATAGACTTTCTTTACAGTCTTAAATATGCGTGAGCATACGCCAAGTCAATCAAAATAAATTCTTGAAGGAAGATATCACTAGACCATACCACATCATAGGCAAACAAATCATGTTGGTACTCCAATAACACATTGAGAACCCCCCAGCTATTTGAGACTAACCATAAGAAAACATGAACTACTAAGCATCATTATGCATATAGCATTTTTATCATAGACATATCGACCAGTGCAACAGAAGCCAACTCTCTTAACAAGATAAGCATGATAACTAAAGAGAGTTCCAGCGACCAACTAAACAAAAGCTCTTTAAAAAGTAAAGCGTGAAAACTAAGAGCTAAGCATGACAGTAGCTATTGAAAGACCAAGAACATACACAACAAAGATAAACATGAAAATTCTATGTTGTGTTCTAGGTTGAAGTGGAGCGTGTTTCTCTCCCACACAAAGAAGGCTGAGTTCCAACTCATTATGAAAAGCAAGCAAAGCTAAAGAAAACTAAAAAGGAAACTAAAAGCAAGACGCTCCAAGCATAGCACATACCACATGAAGTGATAAAAATATAGTGGAACGAAAGACGAACTGATAATTGTTGATGGAGAAGGGAATGCATGGGGGCATCCCCAAGCTTAGACGCTTGAGTCTTCTTGAATATTTCTTGGGGGTGCACGGGGGCATCCCCAAGCTTGAGCGTTTGACACTCCTGAATCTTTTTATCATCTTCCCTCGCACACATGAAAACTCCCTTCATACATAACTCATCATAATCTGATTAGCGAGGTTAGTACCCATAATAAAATAATTTTTCCTTGCTGGAAATAAGGATATTCTTGAAGGTCTACAGTTTCTCAAGATTGCCAAAAGGTTTTTGCAAAGAAAAAGCAAGCTCAAGGTTTGCAAAATGAAGGAAAGGCAAAACAGGACAGAATCTGTGAAAAACGGACCAGCAGGTAGTAAATGATATTTTCGGGGCACTTCTGCAACTCTAATCAAAAAACTCAGAACAGATGCCCGAAAGACAATTGTATAGAGCACGCTGTCGAAAAAATACAGACCAAAAAGATGATCTGGTGATTTTATACGAATTTTTCTATCCAAGGACAGAATCTGTTTCCTAGACAGCACGTCACAACTTTTGAACTTTCTTGCAATCAGAGGCTACACTTGGCACAAAGCTGAAAAATAAAGATACAATGATGTTGCTACAGTAGTAAAAACATCAAGACACAACAAAAGCAAAATAAAATTTTATTCATTGTGGGCTGCCTCCCAAAAGCGCTTTCTTTTATGCCTTTAAGCTAGGCATAACACTTTAATGATGCTCTGGTAGGAATAAGAGTTGAAGAACAAAAGAGTGCATCAAGAAGCAAATACCAAACACATTTAAGCCTAACATGCTTCCTATGCATAGGAATATTGCAATAGAATAATTCATTGAAGCACAAAGCAATAAGCATAGGAAGGCAAAACAAGCATAACTTCAAAATATTCACCATAAAAAGAGGAAACTTCTTATTATTTAGAACCATGTCTCCCTCTCTCATTATAAATTTCAGTGGCATCATGGATGAACTCAACAATATAACTATCACATAAGGCATTATTTCCATGATCCAAAAGCATAAAAGTGGCATTACTCTTCATATAAGCAAAATCTTTCTTATTAGGAATAGTGAGAGTAAGACTATCATAACCATCATGGTAATCATCGTATTTAGGATGCATATCATAATCATAATAAATTTTATCCTCAATAGTAGGTGGACTGAAAATATCATATTCATCATTGTAATCATCAAATATAGGAGGCATAGTATCATCAAAGTAATTTTCTCCTCAAAAGTTGGGGGACTAAAAATATCATGTTCATCAAACGTGTCATCCCCAAGCTTAGAGCTTTCCATGTCATTAGCAATATTGATATTAAATAAAAACATACTAATAACATCACCACCATCATGATTGTTATGCAAATAATAAAGTTCCAAAGGTTTTTTAATTTTCTCTTCGAACACATCATGTCCAAGTTCAAGGTAGAGCTTATAAAGCTCTCTCATATTTTTGTTGTTTTCCATTAAGCAAAACTAGTGAAAATAAAAACAAGAAACAAAAAGATTTAATTGCAAGATCTAAAGATATACCTTCAAGCACTCACCTCCCCGGCAACGACGCCAGAAATAGCTTGATGTCTACACACGCTTCTACTCTTGTAGACTATGTTGGGCCTCCAAGCGCAGAGGTTTGTAGGACAGCAGCAATTTCCCTCAAGTGGATGACCTAAGGTTTATCGAACTCAGGGAAGTATAGGTTGAAGATGGTCTCTCTCAAGCAACCCTGCAACTAAGATACAAGAAGTCTCTTGTGTCCCCAACACACCTAATACAACTAGGAGTTGTATAGGTGCACTAGTTCGGCGAAGAGATGGTAAAATATGGATGATAGGAGTGGCAAAGCAAAGTAATATAAATCTGTAATAAAAAGTGCAGCAAGCAAACAAGTGGTAAATGTGAGCAGAAATGGTATTGCAATGGTGGAAACAAGGCCTAGGCTTCATACTTTCACTAGTGGCAACTCCCAACAACATTAACATAATCGAATCACATGATATTTCCCATAAAACATGCAATGGAGACGCACCCAGAGGTCATTCCTTCGTGGTCAAGAGAGGACGAGAATTATGTAGGGCTACAAAAGCACACCTCAAAGTTCGTAGTTCTCAATCTAAGGATTTCCCAATGTCACCGCGGCCATCCAAAGAGAGTCCCACAATCACCACAACATATCTAAAGGATAGTCAAAGACAAGCACCAAGAGACTCTCAATCTTCAATCAACACACAAGAGAGGAAATCACTCATGAAAATATTTTTCTAATCCATGTCCAATAGACCGCTGTCACCTTGGTCTCGGGGATTATACTAGATAAAGACAAGTGAGTACATCAATCCAATACATAGAGGAAGGGGAAACATCATGGGATCACCCTAGATTAACATAGCCTATGATCACAACGATGATCACATCATCGGAGAGAGAGATAACCACATAGCTACTGGTAGAAACCTCAGCCCCGAGGAGGAACTACTCCCGCATCATGGAGGGAGGAAGCAACGTCGATGGAGATGAATCCGGGGGCACTTCCCCGTCCCGGCAGGGTGCCGGCACAGGAATTCTGGTCCCCCGAAGCTTGATGGCGATGGCGGCGGAGATCGGAATTGCGTCTGGAGAAAAGGGGTCCGGAATCAGGGTTTCTGTGACGCGGTGTAAATATATGCCAAAGGGGGTCGCCAGGGGAGCTAAGGGGGGCCCAGGCGCCCCCCGGCGCGGCCTGGAGGGGGGCCGCGTGGACAGGGCGCCTGGAGCCCTCGTGGCCCCCCTCCGGCCCTACTTTGGCCGCATGGAAGCTTCCGGAACGCTGATTTTTTATATATTTTTCCCGGAAATTTTTCTGGCAGTTTACGTAATGGGAAAACCTGAAATACAAAAACAGCAGAAAACAGAAACTGGCACTGGGGTGCACTGAGTTAATAGGTTAGTCCAAATATGATCAAAAGTGTATGGAAGTGCATAAATATCATAGCAATATCACACAAAAGAGGCATGGAGCAAGCATAAATTATAGATACGTTTTGGACGTATCAAGGTGCCCCTCAGGGCCTCTCATGCTACCCATTCCTGTTGTTTTGAGGTTATGGGTGGGTTTGCTGTGCGTTTGGTTATATTGTGCTTGTGCGTTGGTTTGGTTCGTGGCGTGTTTACCGCTCTTGTGAGCGGGGCGTGTTTATGTCATATCTCTCTGATGAGATGTATGGACAAGTGAATGTTGTCATCATCACGATTCACCCCTATGAAACCAGTAGTTTATTTCCCTTTGATTTCATCGAAAATGATGCCTTGTGCTAGCCCAAGATGTTGTAATATTGTTCTATGGCTGCCCATGATCTGTCCTTTTTTGCGGGTATGGCGTTCTTTCTGTACTCAAACACAAAAGCAATTTGTGTTAAGTAGAAGGTGCTGTGTTCAGTCACCAAGCTATAGTGGAATTACATGATTCAGATGAGCATTTCTTTATCAGCATAGAGGCCGTCCTGTGTGGCCCTCTCGCCTTTTTTGTTGTTGTTGTTGTTGCAAAGACCGGGAACTTTATTGAGCAGTTGAGAGTATTTTTTTTCATCTGCTTTTGTACTTCTGCAAGTACTGTTGTTTCATGCTTTACTAGTGGAAACATCTAGTTGTTTTGAAGGTCCTCATGATATACTCGTCTAGCTTGCTATCAGACTGTCTAAGCATGTGTACATGACACTAATTCACTAGTTCATGTTGCTTGCTTGCTAACATACATGTTGCTTGCAAGCATACATGCTTAATTAGGGTTTCCATTAGCAGTACTTGCTTGTATCAGTAGCACATGGAGAAGAAGCTACTAGCTTTCTTATTAATTAGGGTTTGTATCAATAGTATTTCCTTGCTTCTTTTCAATTTCCTTCAATGCTTGCTTGTTTCTATTAGTAGCACTTTGATTGCTTGCTTGTTTAGTGTACATATATTTCCACTGTACATGCATGCTTGTTTAGTGCACTTACATGTTTGCTTAATTAATAACAGTACATCACTGTATGTGCATGATGGTCCAAATGCTTTCCTTTATTGATACAAGTGCATCATTTTACTTTATCCCTGTTGTATATGATTGTTGTTTATTCTATTTTGCAAGCACCACCTCAAGATCATCCATGGCAAGGATGACAAGGTCAAGCATGAGGCCAACCGTTGGTATGCAACTTGCTCCTTGTGGTTATACTGTCAGTTTCATAAAATCTGTGTCTTAATATGCTAAGTGAAATGTATTGCTGCAATCTGAATAAGTTGGCTTAATTGTGCATGTGTGTTGTTAGTCTTCCTTACCTGAATAGCTAGGATTAAATGATAATAAAATTTCATAAGATATGTTTGGCTGCCTGTCCATGCATTCCAAACATTCACCTAATAGTTATGTTTCCTTTATCATGCAAAGAAGAGCCTCTCACCGAGTACGAGAAGGTTAGGGCTAGAAATATCATGTGGAACAATCGGATGTTCCAGTCCCTTGGCATCGGTGCAATGGCGTCGATGATTAGGAAAACAAATGGTGTACAAGAAGGTAGAAGTGATGAGGTTCAAGGGGGTAGTGGAGTTATCAATGATGACCCAGAGTACAATCCTAAGGAGGATGAAGTTATTGATGGAGAGGAAGTGGATGATGTTGTAGTCAACAAGATTGTTAAGGTGCAAACTCTGTCTTGCTTGGAGGGTTGGGGTTCTGTTATTCTATGTTATTCCTTGTGCTCACATATTTCTCTTGTGATCTAATGCTTTTTTCCGTGCTGTTCATACGAGGCACTGAAGGAATCTAGGACGAAGAGGCCTGGTGTTAAGAAGACAGTCAGCAAGAAGAACAAGAGCTTAGAAACATCTGCTGCAATGCCTCGAGGAAGGGTGATGGCCCCAGCTCCAGGACAAAAAAAGAGGATCCTAGAACCTCATGAACCTGCCCTTGATAGAGTCACAAGGCAGAAATCAATGATGGCGACTGCGACGGACCATCAGGAAAGTATGCTGCGCATGGACTCTCAGACCTCGGTGCAAACGGGTGATGAGTTGCTGCCCATGGATGAAGGAACCACTCTCAGCATGGATGGAAGTGGCATTGTCTGCCTACATGAAGCAGGAACCATCTTCATTGATGAAGCAGGCACTGTCCACACAGACCTCAGCCCTGTTGCACCTTCTATTGACACGAACGTTGTCATCAATGAAGAAGAACAGCAGCTTGTGCTTCAATCAGGCAAGTTGACCTTTGCAATGCTATCTTTTACTAGTGCATTTTCCAAATGGAATGATCATGTATGCTTTTGTCGATTCCTGCATTTGTCGATTTCTATTCTAATTTATGAGTTTAGATTCATTTTCAGATGCAATGAATCCCAAGACTAGACTTAGAAAGGGCAAAGGGCTAGAGAGGATCACCAAGTCGCTTGGTAGCAAGGTGCCTATCCAAATTGCTGAAGGGATGATTCGTCCAGCGAAGCCTCTGCAGGCAGCAAAGCTTGCTTCTGAATGTGGACTCATTGCAAAAAGCCATCTTCCGGTTCTTCCTCACTACAAGCTATACAAAAAAAAATGCTAGTCTATTGGAGAACTACATTGGGAAAGTTGTTGTAAGCTACTTGTTTCATAGTTAATGTGCTATCTATTTTCTGTTACACCTATGCATGATCACTAATATTGTTCCTACCTTGTTTGCTATCTTGGTAGGCAAATTTTGAGATGAACACGGACTCGAAGACCATCAAGACCTCGTGCAAAGATATTCTGCAGAAATATTCAAAGAACAGACGCCATCAGATCAAGAAGAAGTATTTTGATACCGTAGCCGCAAATAAAGTCAGCATTAAGTCTCCGGTGCCTGATCTAAGGGATGGTGAATGGCAAGCTCTGGTGGAGATGAGGTCTACCCCAAGACACAAGGTTTGTCTCAGCTTTGTTTGATGTTTTATGTTCTGCACATGATATGCTAGTGCTAGATCATGCTGGCAATGTGCTTTTTTGTAGGAAACCTGTGTGTCGAACAAGATGAATCGAGAAAAAGTCGTGTACAATCACAGAACTGGTTCCAGGCACTACACAGCACACATTTTTGCCACTGTGAGAACTCTTCTCTAGAGACCTTACCGTTTGATCCTCATTGAATAACATTTCTGATTCTTGCTGAATAACATTTTGATTTTTGTTGAAAAACATTTCAGAAAGAAGAGCGTAAGGGTGAGGAGCTGTCTGCGATTGACTTGTTTAAGGCCACCCACAACAGCAAGAAGCATGGGTTTTCGGAGCCAGTAAAGACTGCTATAGTAAGTCACTCCATGCTTTGTCCTGTTTGATTCACAGCCAGCTTTGATGCTTTGATGATTTGATGTTGTTTGATTCGGAGCCAGTCAAGAACACACGCTATGTTCCATGCTTTGATGTTGTTTGATAGTTCAACAAATATATCAGAACTTGCTGTAGCTATTTGATGCATTTTTATGATATGATGAAATTTGATCTGAATGTTAGTTTGATGATCGGCTCACTCGGGAAGCCATCTTATATAGAACCACCATTCTAGGCTTAATGAAGTGATCATATTGTTCCAATTGCATGTCTCCAGGTCACTAGTCATCATCTTCTTGTATAGATTTTGTGTGCTGGTTTGGTTATTTCAAATAATCCATTTGTGTGCTGGTTTGGTTTCTCCTGCTTGGTTTGGTTTGCAAAATGTGAAATAGATCTCCCACTAATGCCTATCATTTTCCTCCATATGCTAGCTTGAGATGGAAAAAATGAAGGACGCGCCGGTACGAGAAGGTGAAGAGCCAAAGTCAGTTGTTGAAATTGTTGAACAAGTCCTCAAGACCGAAGTCAAGCAAAGCACATTCCTCAGGAATGTTGGGCTCCAGTCATCTAGGAACTACTCCGGCAAAGCAACAACTGAAGTTGTTGCTCATGTTCGTGACCTTGAGCAGAAGCTGGAGAGGTCTGAGCTTCAAGCTGAAGTGATGTAAGAAGAATTGGCGGCAATGAAGATGAAGGCGGAAGAATCTGAAGCTGCACGCGACAAGGAACTTGAGCTGCTGCGCAAGAAGTCTCAAGAGCAGGAAGAGCAGTTAGCCCACTTGATGGCTCTCTTTCGAGCTAAGGCAGTTTGATGGATGTGCTGTGAACCTCTTTGTCCTTGAGCTGGGAGCTGAGCTGAGAGCTGTTGCATTTTGTTGAGAGCTAAGGTAGTCTCAAGGGCATTTTGAACCTGTGAACCTGGGAGCTGAGCTGAGAGCTATTGCATTTTGTTGCATTTTGCATTTTGTTGCATCTTTCTGTGAAGTTATGTGATCACTTGTGAACCTGGGCCTTTCTGTGAAGTTATGTGATCTTGTGAACCTGGATCACATGTGGATCATTTTGTTTATTTTCTGTGAAGTTATGTGGATCACTAGTGCACCTGGGCTTGTGGATCACTTGTGGATCACTTGTGCACCTGGGCCTTTCTGTCTATAGTTATGCAAAATGAGAACCTGGGCTCTAAAAAGGCCAAGGCCCAAACAAGAATTAGACCAAAAAGGCTTGGGCCTAAAAAAAGAAATGACTGTAAGAAAAAAATTATAAAAAGGCTGCATAACAGAAAATAAAAAGGCCAAGGCCCAAATTCAAACTAGACTAAAAAGGTTGTGGCCCAAAACAATATATAGTGGAATATAAAAAAAAATTCATCAGAAAAAGGCTCCATTCTCAGAAATTAAAAGGCCAAATTATTGGGCCAGGCCCATGCAGATAAGCAAAATAAAGAGAAAAAAATTAAAATTCAATGGGCTGAATTATTGGGCTTCGCCCATCAAGACGGCTGAAATGGACCGAGCTGATTCCATTTTACGACATTTTCATTTGGTCGTAAGTCTGCCACGTCAGCTTGCCACGGTGGATCTGACGTGGTGTGGTCGGATTGCTAGTGACCAAAACAGTTGGTCGTTAAATCTACGACCTTTTTTTTGGTCGTAAACGTTTGCGACCATTTCAGAAGAAAGGTCGCTATAGTCAGTTTATGACGGCCCGCTTTTGACCTTATGTTTTTTGTCACAAAAAGGTCACAAATGGAAATTTGTGACTATTCAGTGACCAATAGTGGTGGTCACAAGTTGACATATTTCTTGTAGTGTTGGTACGACAACTTTATAAGGATAGTGTTGGCATAGTTTTTTTATAGGGTGCCACAAATTGGTGGGCCTAGCTTTACTTACCAGTTGGCGGAAAGTGGTGGCATTGGGTTTGTGAGAACGCCGTAGGTATTTAGTCTACTGCTAACGTTCATTGAATTTGAACGCTAGCACAAAAAATTGCCTATATATAGGAGTTGGCAACACTTGTTTCTCGAACAATTTAACTTCCTTTCTCCACAAAAATCTTCTCCCTTGTTTTGCCTATATGGGAGTCTTTTATATTTTTTGCAACTTTTATTTATGAAATTCAGAATATTTATCTTGACTTTACTATTACGTTTCGATATTTATTTTATTTTGGAAAATTTACTTCTTAAAGTAAGAATATTTATTTTGACTTTATTATTACACTGAGATATATTATTATTATTAACATATTTAGTTATGAAAGTAACAATATTTATTTTGAATTTATTATCACGTTGAGATTTTTTAAAAACATTCAGTTATTAAAGTAAGAATATTTATTTTGAATTTATTATAACATAGAGACATTTTATTATTTTTTGAACTATTTAGTTATTAAAGTAAGAATATTTATTTTGAATTTATTATTACGTTGAGACATTTTACTATTTTTTGAAACATTTAGTTATTAAAGTAAGAATATTTATTCCCAATTTATTATTATGTTGAGACATTTTATGATGAAAGTAAGAATATTATTTTAAATTTATTATTACATTGAGAAATTATCTTATTTTTGTAACATTTGTTATTAAAGTAAGAATATTTATTTTGATTTTTAGTTTTGTGAGACTTTTTATTTTATTTTATTTTACATGTTTTGTGTCATTTATTGGGCCTAGCCCAACATTGCGTCAGACGCTTCCCAGTCAAAACCAAAGGGGCCACGACCCCCTCGCACTCACCCACTCTACTCGCTCCCCTTTGAAGTCGCCGCCCTCTCCTCTCGATCCTATTTCCGCCTACGGTGGCCGCGAGCCGATTCTGGCGATTTCCGATGTTCTCTGGTCCTAAGATACTCATTTGTGCCCCCTCCCCCTCTCAATGTCGAGTGAAATGGTCCATTTGGATTTGTTTTTAATACAAGGTGTGATTCTCATTCCCTATGCTAGGGTTTCAGCAACGAGAACAGATCGACATGACATCAGGCGACGGCGACAGAATAGACATCAATCGACCCTCGGCTCTAACCCAGGTGAGCATATCATCCCTCCCTCATTTGCTATAGGTCACTATCACTGTAATTTTTCTTAGGATTCGAAACAAATAGAATATTGCTTAGGTCATGGCCACTGTAATTTTGCTTAGGATCCAAAACAAATGGAATTTAGCCTAGGTCATGAACATTGTAATTCTTCTTAGGTCGTCTTCACCCTCGGCTCACTATAATTTGTGTCGTGAATTAGATGATATCTAGTTCATTAATTAGATGCTATCAATTTCTAAAATGGTCTATTCACTTGTGGTATATAATCAATATTCTAGTAATTAACTTTTATGACATTGCAAAAATATTGTATTCATTTGTGGTATTTGCTATCCTCATAGTAATTCACTGTTATTCATAACAGTGCCAACATTTAGTTGCATTTAGTTCTATACATTGCTAGTTCAGTACCAAAATAGTGCCAACATATGCAATATTGGAACTACTTTTCATTGGTGTCAATATTGGAACTACTTTTCAATAGTGCCAACATATGCATAGTATGTGTTTGTATGTGTAGAAAATGTCATGTATTCTTGATCGTATACGATGTATTTTTAGGTCATGGCCAATTCTGGAGGCAACAACGAGTCGGTGTACGACGTGGACATGGCCAACCAAGATCTCTTAGACGTCATCACTATAACATCAATAGCCTGCAACGGGCAAATGGCTAGCTAAAGGTGGAGATTAAAGAGCTGCACAACAAGATTGTTCGGCTCCTTAAGAAGAAATGAGCTAAATGACGAGAGGGATAAGCTCATCGAGGATCGGGATAAACTGAAGGAGGAGAGACCTCAAGATGGGCATAGACCATTTCAAAAGAGATGGAGAGGGCAATAGAAAGAAGCTTCGCCAGCTGAGCGTAATACTTGATGAAGAGTAGTGTTTTTACTAGCTAGTCCATCTTACTAACTAGAGTCGATGAGCAACTTTTGTGAAGTTTAATTAACTTGTTAAGTTCATGAGCATCTTCTGTTATTGAGTATCTATTAAATAAGTAGATAGTGTTGTTGAGTATATTGTGTTAATGACTATCTATCAAGTAAGTAGCTAGTGTTGCTGAGCAAACTTTTTATTACCAAAAAACCAATTGCTGGCATTTGCCAAGGAGGCACAACGGTGTTAAGATGAACTTACTGCTAGCGTTGGACAGGTGACACGCCGGCAGCACGTAGGATACTGCTGACATGTGCTCCAACGCCACCACTACTTTTTAGCAATGGCGCCATATTGGTGGCGTCATGTGTCCACGCTAACAAGGCTGTTTTGGCACGCCGTAGCTAGGCTTTTCAGCACTAGTGATGACATGTGTATGAGAAAACTTCAGTGAGTTTGGATAGCTCTCTCAACCTCTATTTATAGTGTGAGGCAAGGGGTAGAGTGACAGTTGAAAATACCAACCGGCCCATGAGATTTGTCCTTCGTAAGGGCAAAAGGGGGAGGGAAGTGGAGCTCAATAGAGGTACTCCTCCCTTGGCCGGCCACCTATAGTGCCCCCTCCCCCAATAAAAAAGGGGGTTCCTACCACCCCATGTCATCCCCTTAATTTTCGGGACAAAGCCCTAAACGGTGGCTTTCCAAAAAGGCACCAAATAGTGGTTATATCGTGATAGTGTTACCGCTATTCATCAAATACTTCCAGTGTCTCAAAAATCCAGAAAAAATCTATAAGGTCTAGAACATTTTCGACACCCACTAAAAAAATCTTAGCGTGTTCCAAAACATTTTTGGTATGTAGTATGTCTCCAGAACGTATCATTTTTTCTCTCAAACTTTTCTCTCATCTCCGAAACTTTTCCAGAAACAATCTCTGGGACTCCCTGTCTATTACTTAGCAGATAAATGACCCCTAAGTGTGTGATCCTATAGGTTTGGTGAAGTATAGACATGGACATAACTTGTCAGATCAATGATCAATAGAGGAACCGTGGACATCCATAATGATCCATATACCCACACGAATGAATATTCGAGCGAACCTGTAATAACTAAATGTTGTTCCTGTTGCTTCACGATATGTTGCAAATACCTGAGGTGAGATTTAATAGCATCCTCATTGACGGTACTAAAACCAGCTGACCTTAGGTAGGGGGTCCCGATCTGTCGATCTGGGAATGATGGGTAACAAGAGAAAATGGAGACAATATTTACCCAGATTCAGGGCCTCTCAGAGAGGTAAAACCCTACGTCCTACTTTGATTATATTGATGTGATCGAGTATCGAATATAGGATGATCTACCTTGAGATCGTATGTTGTGTTCTAAACCCTAAGACTCGTAATTGTGTCCCTATGGTCTAAAGCCCCCAGGCTTATATAGTCACTGGAGGTACCTAGGTTTACATATGGTCGTTTGCCAACTAGGAATAAACACGCAAACTATCATAGTTGTCCATGAAGTATATGCCAAGTCTTCGGTAGTTTCCATCTTGACCACGTCGGTATTCGTAGCTTATGGGTCCTTCCTTTTGGAGATCGGCGGGTCGTAAGTTCGGCCCATGGACCGTAGGTCGTATAGCTTAGTACCCCCGAGTCCAGCACACCGTCACCCGTGAATCAACAACTTGTTCGCTATGCCAATTTCCTCGTTACCGGTTTTGTTCTCTTTTTTCTCATTCCCTCGTTCGACATCCTCGTGATCGAATCACGCTATGTCTGGCCAGACAATGATGGATATCGTTATACCAATAGGGTCCAAAGAAATATCTCTCCATCGTCGGACGAGCACATTCCAATCTTGAGATATCTAGTCCCTTGTCATACTTTCTCAACCAAAAGCCGCAGTATTAGCCAACCTGTTACGGATGACGTTTAACAAACTCCAAAGTTCATGAAGCAAGTATGAAGGAACTTCATACTCTCATGGTGTAAGGAATACGCAAATGGCAACTTTCTCTGTGTTATAAAACCATTAACTTGTGAGAAATGTATCTCATAGTGTAACATCAATATGGTTCAACACAAGTGTTCTTATAACATTGTGTCCTCAAAATTGTCTGCATAGTCATGCCCATGATCAGGAAGATGTGACCATCACTCAATGCTTGAGCTAGCCTTAGAGGCACGACTATGAATATATTATACCATTTATTATCCCACACATGCACATGGTTTTTCCTTCGACCCTTTATGGATGTACGGGCTCCAGGACCATTGCAATTTTAGCATAGAACATAGACATTAATTACAAACTTGGAGATAAATAACAATAGTTATTATTGCCTCTAAGACATATCTCCTACACAATGGGGTTATGATGACCTTGTGTCGGAGGCGGAAGATGTGACGGTCGATTATATTGTTAGCTCCAGCCATGGTGTGGAGGCATTTGATAGTGAAGCCTGAAAGAACAAAAGGATGGAGTGCGCTAAGGCAATGTGGGTAACAGAGGTCAGAGAAAGATGTAAAGAAGAAACAGCAACAACAGGAGAAGAAGAAGATGATGAGGACGGACTTCCACTTATAGTTCAAGATTGATGAAGTTTCCCCTATTGAGCCATGGGACTATCAAGTTACACTCATATTTGTCAGTAGTTAGGATAAACTGTCATTTGTTAGTAGTTATGATGAAGATAGCTATTTGTTTCCTAGCTAGGACTGAAATGGTGATCACACCTCATGCGGTGCGCAACCAAACGCAGAATAGTGATTTAACCAAGTGCAACACAGACAACCAAACCCCTTGTAAAAAATAGTTTCGTGATGCAGCCAACCTACACACAAGCAATCAAACAATGTGGAGATGATGATTTTTGACTTGTATTATCTTAGCCAGGGCCAACTAAAGGCATCTCCAAGGGAGACCGGCAAATGGCTCCTGTATATGTTTGTTTTCTGTCTGGATGTGGTCCGCGGATATGATACGGGAGAAAGGCATCCAATCATTTTCATATATTAATACGTATTTTTACGGTTGGGAGGAGAGTGGGAGGACCATGCATGTGCAGTGGCGAAACCACAGTTGACATGTGTAGTCAATTGACTACACTTTTTTTTTAAATACAGCATACAACAAGCAAAAAACATGTAAATTCATACAGTTGATTACACAACACCAACCCAATTACCTACACATGATATGATTCCTACCTATAGCTACCAGTACCGTGCATGCATCCTACCTTGGGGCCGCAAACTGCAAGCTCGTTGAGAGTAGACGATACCATTTATGGGACGCGATAGAGGCGCACATGGCGCGTAGCGGCGCCGCAACGCATCACGGCCAGCCAGCACCCACCACCATACGGTACATGTGTACATACTGTACCGTCTGTACTAGAGGGAGACGGAAATTATTGGAGCGTCCGGCGCGGCAGCTGCACGCTGTCGTGGACCTCGCCTCCGTCTTTTTGGACGCTAGCTGCGCGCGGCGTGCAATAACTGCCCGCCTAACGGCCCTCGGCCCTCACGATGTGTCCCTTCTCCGTCCCGTGTAAGGCATGTACTTTAATCTTAAGATACTTTAATCTTAATACAATGATTGATAAGATACTTTAATCTTAAGTTTTACATGTAAATTTGGATATGATAAAAAAAATGTCTACAATGAATCATCTCTTAGCCTTATCTTCAATAATTAGTTGTTTCTAAAAATATGATGAGACAAATTATGCTATGAGATCATCTCTTAGCTTTTCTTAAATAAAAACAGACAAACCTTCTCTTATGATTTCTCTCTCATCTACCTCATCGTTTATTCTACGTGGCATTCTTAAGATAAAACCATTGTACATGCCCGCAGAACAAGACTGGCCCTGGCCCTGGCGACCGGACACACACAAAAAACGACTCGCCGCACAGCACAGCAAGTCAGCAACGCAATACACACACATCTACTCGATCTACCACTGCATGTGATGTGAGTACGACACATGCATGGTATACTACTTATCCCTACAACTACAGTATTGTGCAAGTTTTACGACGTGAGTAGGCGGTCCACGACGATGAGTTGCAGGCGTGCGTGCCGGATCGGTGCATGTGCATGAGGAGGAGCCGCGCTACGCCGCTCGCGGCCGGGGGAGGGCGGTACAGTGCACCGGTGGCCGGTGGTACGAGGCAATAGATGCGGCCGGATTCTCGCTACAGGAGCTGCCGCAAACAGTAATGCATCGTTGCTTAATTCGCAACGAGACAAGGCGGTAGCGACAGCGGCGGCAGGCCCGCGACCGGTACACTGTCCGGCCGTTGCAAGTTGGGTGGGTCGAGGTCCCGGCCCTACGACACCATAGCTCGTGCCTCATAGCTTGTACTACTACGACGGACGGACATCCATGTTGAGGCTCCAGAGCTGGGCGCCTGGGCACATTGGAATGTCCTCCGCACGAGTTTTTTTCTTTTTGAAAAATCTGGCGCCTTTGAGCAACTTCAAGCACGTCTTCCCCTCAGCAAAACTTATTCAAAATCTGGCCCCTCAAGTCGGCGCCATAGAGGACTGCACCGAAATTGTACATGTCAGCTCGAACCTAAACGGGGCCGAGGTGATGGGTCCGCCGAGACCACTGTTACCCCGAATTGGTGGCAGAATCATCACCGTGGCAATCTCGGCGCCGAAACTGTTGGCGCCAAGTTTCACCGTGTTGTCGTCCTCGGGAAAATCACAACCCCTCTCGTTTTGCATCGTTCTGGATGGGTGCTGGATTTGGGGGAGCGATGAGCCGAAGTGCATCATATCAGCACCATCCAAAATGATGCAAAAGAAGGCTGGGATTTCCCAGAGGATAACGGCACCACTTTTCCCGGCACCGAAGTACCAGGTTGGATAGAAAATTTGGCCATAACGTCCCCTTATTTTGTAGCCATCCAAACAACACCAGCATACATGCATAATAACAAGAGCATACACATAATAACAGGAGCATACCAAAAAGTCATGACAACGCACACAAAAAGCCTGAAATGTGTTAACAAAAGTGTCCATCACACGACAACACAACTAAAGTGACCATCACGGCACACATACTTAGTTCTTAGACATAAAAAGTGTTGAAACAAAAGCAACAGTACGCATCACACATAGTTCAGTGCTTTCTTTTTTGCGTTGTTGCTCTCTTTGTGAGGACATTTGAACTGGGGGTGGTCCTCTTAATAGGCATATGCTGCCTAGTTCTCTTACGATGCTGACTCGGTTAGCTCGGCTCCGATGGTTCGAAGCATTGCCACAATATCATCTGATCATCTACGGAGTTGCCCGCCTCGTGGTCTATATAGAGATGACAAGAAGATGTTGATGATGGTTGCACATTAGTCAAGTCTCTTCTATATAGGAGCCCGACATCCAAGCCTAGCAATGAACCGACGGGACCGGTGGATCATTTTTTTTTTCCGACAAAGGGTGGATTTTATTGGCTCAAAGGGAGCATCAAGAGGATACAATACAATGAGCACACACCCGGCCTCTGCATAACTAGGATGCACACAGCCAAGGCATTCACGTAGTTCACTCAAGGAATATAGTGTAAATAATTATGTCCATCATGGATTGTTCACCTCGAGGCATTCACGTAGAGTAGATTTGGCTTGTGGAGCTCCAGGAAACACTTGCAGAGCCTCGCGAGCTTCGTTAATGCCTCGTAGGAGCTTCATGGCCTGCAAAAAAAAAGATAATCTCAAAGATAATGAACTACACATAAGATGTATTGAGACTCAATGCATCAGGATGATGTATCATCACCATGCGGTACCGCACAGATCCATGCTGGATGTGTAGACTACCCAAGCACCGGCGAAGCTATGTGTTGGACTGTTGGTAAAATGGGCCATTGCCCGCCCAATACATACCAAATACAGTGTAGGATTGGGAGCAAACTAGGTCGTGTGGGTAAAAATAGTTGGCCTTCCTTGTACCGGCCCGTCCAACTTTTCTTGCGTAGCTCCACCACTGTACCCAAGCGCATGTTATTGTCATACTCATTGCCTTCATCTCCATATGAATATTCATCCAAGGAGTCAACATAAGCCCACCTAGTCTTTAGATGCACTCGAGTCACCCTCGCGTAGGCAACTAAGATGCTCAAACCGCCCGCCGTGGTTGTGTAGAAGAAGGCCAAGAGGGAGTGTGGGGCGGAGCGATGGGACCTAAAGCGGCGCAGCTCGTGGCGGAGGGCCTGATTGGTTTGCGTTGGTGCATGGTTCAGGGCTGGGGGTGTCGATGGCGACTTGTCGGGGTTGGTGGTGGCGATGGCGACTAGCTCGGCTGGGGGGGCGGTGAAGGAAATATGCCCTAGAGGCAATAATAAAGTTGTTATTTATATTTCCTTATATCATGATAAATGTCTTTTATTCATGCTAGAATTGTATTAACCGGAAACTTAGTACATGTGTGGATACATAGACAAAACACTATGTCCCTAGCATGCCTCTACTAGACTAGCTCATTGATCAAAGATGGTTATGTTTCCTAGCCATAGACATGAGTTGTCATTTGATCAACGGGATCACATCATTAGGAGAATGATGTGATGGACAAGACCCATCCGTTAGCATAGCACTATGATCGTTTAGTTTAACTGCTATTGCTTTCTTCATGACTTATACATGTTCCTATGACTATGAGATTATGCAACTCCCGAATACCGTAGGAACACCTTGTGTGCTATCAAACGTCACAACGTAACTGGGTGATCATAAAGATGCTCTACAGGTGTCTCCGAAAGTATTCGTGGTGTTGGCATAGATCAAGATTAGGATTTGTCACTCCGAGTGTCGGAGAGGTATCTCTGGGCCCTCTCGGTAACACACATCACAATAAGCCTTGCAAGCAAAAGACTAATGAGTTAGTCACGAGATGATGTGTTATGGAACGAGTAAAGAGACTTTCCAGTAAACGAGATTGAACTAGGTATAAAGATACCGACGATCGAATCTCGGGCAAGTAACATACCATTTGACAAAAGGAACAACGTATGTTGTTATGCGGTTCTGACCGATAAAAGATCTTCGTAGAATATGTAGGAGCCAATATGAACATCCAGGTTCCGCTATTGGTTATTGACCAGAGATGAGTCTCGGTCATGTCTACATAGTTCTCGAACCCGTAGGGTCCGCACGCTTAACGTTTGATGACGATCGGTATTATGAGTTTTTGAGTATTGATGTACCGAAGGTAGTTCGGAGTCCCGGATGAGATCACGGACATGACGAGGAGTCTCGGAATGTCCGAGACATAAAGATTGATATATTGGACGGCTATATTCGGACACCGGAAGTATACCGGAAAAGTTTCGGATTTATCGGGAATGCCGGAGGGGGTTACCGGAACCCCCTACGAGAGGGGATGGTCCATAGTGGGCCTAAAGGGTGAGAGAGAGGCAGCCCATAGGGCTGGCCGGTGCCCCCACCTAGGAATCCTAGTTGGACTAGGATTGGGGGGGCGCCACCTCTCCTATTCCTTTCCCCCTTCTTCCTTTCGGTGAATCCTACTAGGAATAGGATTGCAATCCTATTCCTAGTAGGAGTCCCTTCCTAGCCGCACCATAGGGAGTTGGCCGGCCCTCCTCCCTTGCTCTTTTATATACGGGGGCAAGGGGGCACCCAAAGACACACAAGTTGAATTGTTTTAGCCGTGTACGGTGCCCCCCTCCACAGAATCACACCTCGGTCGTACCGTCGCGGAGCTTAGGCGAAGCCCTGCGCCGGTGAACACATCATATCCGTCACCACGCCGTCGTGCTGACGAAACTCTCCCGTGAAGCTCAACTGGATGAAGAGCTCGTGGGACGTCATCAAGCTGAACGTGTGCTGAACGCGGAGGTGCCGTACGTTCGGTGCTTGATCGGTTGGATCGCGAAGAAGTTCGACAACATCAACCGCGTCACTTGACGCTTCCGCTCCCGGTCTACGAGGGTACGTAGACACACTCTCCCCTCTCGTTGCTATGCATCTGGTAGATAGATCTTGTGTGATCGTAGGAAAATTTTAAAATACTACGTTCCCCAACAGTGGCATCATGAGCCAGGTCTATGCGTAGATGATATGCACGAGTAGAACACAATGAGATTGTGGACGATACTAGTCATACTGCTTACCAGCATGTCATACTTTGCTTCGGCGGTATTGTGAGATGAAGCGGCCCGGACCGACATTACGCGTACGCTTACGCGAGACTGGTTTCACCGTTACGAGCACTCGTTGCTTAAAGGTGACTGGCGGGTGTCTGTCTCTCTCACTTTAGCTGAATCAAGTGTGGCTACGCCCGGTCCTTGTGAAGGTTAAAACAGCACATACTTGACGAAACATCGTTGTGGTTTTGTATGCGTAGGTAAGAACGGTTCTTGCTAAGCCCGTAGCAGCCACGTAAAACTTGCAACAAACAAAGTAGAGGACGTCTAACTTGTTTTTGCAGGGCATGTTTTGATGTGATATGGTCAAGACATGATGAGTTATACGGTTTTGTATGAGATGATCATGTTTTGTAAAGTTATCGGCAACTGGCAGGAGCCATATGGTTGTCGCTTTATTGTATGAAATGCAATCGCCATGTAATTGCTTTACTTTATCACTAAGCGGTAGCGATAGTCGTGGAAGCAATAGTTGGCGAGACGACAACGATGCTACGATGAAGATCAAGGTGTCAAGCCGGTGACGAAGGTGATCATGACGGTGCTTTGAAGATGGAGATCAAAAGCACAAGATGATGATGGCCATATCATGTCACATATTTTGATTGCATGTGATGTTTATCTTATTATGCTTCTTATTTTGCTTAGAACGACGGTAGCATTATAAGATGATCCCTTACTAAATTTCAAGGTATAAGTGTTCTCCCTGAGTATGCACCGTTGCGAAAGTTCGTCGTGGCGAGACACCACGTGATGATCGGGTGTGATAAGCTCTACGTTCAAATACAACGGGTGTAAGCCAGTTTTGCACACGCAGAATACTTGGGTTAAACTTGACGAGCCTAGCATATACAGATATGGCCTCGGAACACTGGAGACCGAAAGGTCGAGCGTGAATCATATAGTAGATATGATCAACATAAGATGTTCACCATTGAAACTACTCCATCTCACGTGATGATCGGACATGGTTTAGTTGATTTGGATCACGTGATCATTTAGATGACCAGAGGGATGTCTATCTAAGTGGGAGTTCTTAAGTAATATGATTAATTGAACTTTAATTTATCATGAACTTAGTCCTGGTAGTATTAGCATATCTATGTTGTAGATCAATAGCTCGCGATGTTGCTCCCCGTTTATTTTTCATATGTTCCTAGAGAAAACCAAGTTGAAAGATGTTAGTAGCAATGATGCGGAATTGTTCCGTGATCTGAGGATTATCCTCATTGATGCACAGAAGAATTATGTCCTTGACGCACCGCTAGGTGACAGACCTATTGCAGGAGCAGATGCAGACGTTATGAACGTTTTGACAAAAGCTCGGTATGATGACTACTTGATAGTTTAGTGCACCATACTTTACGGCTTAGAATCGGGACTTCAAAAACGTTTTGAACGCCACGGAGCATATAAGATGTTCCAAGAGTTGAAATTAGTATTTCATACTCATGCCCGTGTCGAGAGGTATAAGACCTCTGACAGTACTTTGCCTACAAGATGGAGGAGAATAGCTCAACCAGTGAGCATGTGCTCAGATTGTCTGGATACTACAATAACTTTAATCAAGTGGGAGTTAATCTTCCAGATAAGATAGTAATTGACAAAGTTCTCTAGTCACTATCACCAAGTTAGTAGAACTTCGTGATGAACTATAAATATGCAAGGGATGACGAAAGGAATTCCCAGCTCTTCGCGATACTGAAGTAGGCGAAGGTAGAAATCATGAAAAAGCATCAAGTGTTGATGGTTAACAAGACCACTTGTTTCAAGTAAAGGGCAAAGGGATAAAAGGGGAACTTCAAGAAGAATGACAAGCAAGTTGTCACTCCCGTGAAGAAACCCAAAGTTAAACTCAAGCCTGAAACAAGTGCTTATACTGCAAAGGAAATGGTCACTAAAAGTGGAACTGCCCTAGATACTTGGCGGATAAGGAGGATGGCAAAGTGAACAAAGGTATATTTGATATATAGATTATTAATGTGTATTTTACTAGTGTTCATAGCAACCCCTCGGTATTTGATATTGGTTCAGTTGCTAAATAATAGTAACTCGAAATGGGAGTTGCATAATGAACGGAAACTAGTTAAAGGATGAAGTGACGATGTATATTGGAAATAGTTCCAAGATTGATATGATCATCATCGCACACTCCCTATACTTTCAGGATTAGTGTTGAACCTAAATAACTGTTATTTGGTGTTTGTGTTGAGCATGAATGTGATTTGATCATGTTTATTGCAATACGGTTATTCATGTAAGTTAGAGAATAATTGTTGTTCTGTTTACATGAATAAAACCTTCTATGGTCATACACCCAATGAAAATAGTTTATTGGATCTCGATCGTGTGATACACATATTCATAATATTGAAACCAAAAGATGCAAGGTTAATAATGATAGTGCAACTTATTTGTGGCACTGCCGTTTAGGTCATATTGGTGTAAAACGCATGAAGAAACTCCATAATGATGGACTTTTGGAATCACTTGATTATGAATCACTTGGTGCTTGCGAACCATGCCTCATGGGCAAGATGACTAAAACTCCGTTCTCCGGAACCATGGAGCGAGCAACAGATTTGTTGGAAATCATACATACTGATGTATGTGGACCAATGAGTGTTGATGCTCGCGGCGGGTATCGTTATTTTCTGACCTTCACTGATGATTTGAGCAGATATGGGTATATCTACTTAATGAAACACAAGTCTGAAACATTTGAAAAGTTCAAAGAATTTCAGAGTGAAGTAGAGAATCATCGTAACAAGAAAATAAAGTTCCTACGATCTAATCGTGGAGGAGAATATTTGAGTTACGAGTTTGGTCTTCATTTGAAACAATGTGGAATAGTTTCACAACTCACGCCACCTGGAACACCTCAGCGTAATGGTGTGTCCGAACGTCGTAACCGTACTTTATTGGATATGGTGCGATCTATGATGTCTCTTACCGATTTACCACTATCGTTTTGGGGTTATGCTTTAGAGACAGCTGCATTCACGTTAAATAGGGCACCATCTAAATCCGTTGATACGACGCCTTATGAACTATGGTTTGGCAAGAAACCAAAGTTGTCGTTTCTTAAAGTTTGGGACTGCGATGCTTATGTGAAAAAGTTTCAACATGATAAGCTCGAACCCAAACCGGAGAAGTAAATCTTCATAGGATACCCAAAAGAGACTGTTGGGTACACCTTCTATCACAGATCCGAAGGCAAGATATTCATTGCTAAAAATGGATCCTTTCTAGAAAAAGAATTTCTCTCGAAAGAAGTGAGTGGGAGGAAAGTAGAACTTGATGAGGTAATTGTACCTTCTCCCGGATTTGAAAGTAGTACATCACAGGAAATTGTTCCAGTGATTCCTACACCAATTAGTGAGGAAGTTGATGATAAAGATCATGAAACTTCGGATCAAGTTTCTGCTGAACGTCGTAGATCAATCAGAGTACGTTCCGCACCAGAGTGGTACGGCAACCCAGTTCTGGAAATCATGTTACTAGACCATGATGAACCTACGAACTATGAGGAAGCGATGATGAGCCCAGATTCCACAAAATGGCTTGAAGCCATGAAATCTGAGATGGGATCCATGTATGAGAACAAAGTGTGGACTTTGGTTGACTTGCCCGATGATCGGCAAGCCATCGAAAATAAATGGATCTACAAGAGGAAGACCGACGCAGACGGTAATATTACTGTTTACAAAGCTCGACTTGTTGCGAAAGGTTTTCGACAAGTTCAAGGAGTTGACTACGATGAGACTTTCTCACCTGTAGCGATGCTTAAGTCTGTCCGAATCATGTTAGCAATTGCCGCATTTTATGATTATAAAATCTGGCAAATGGATGTCAAAACTGCATTCCTAAATGGATATCTCAAAGAAGAGTTGTATATGATGCAACCAGAAGGTTTTGTCGATCCAAAAGGTGCTAACAAAATTATGCAAACTCCAGCGATCCATCTATGGACTGGTGCAAGCATCTCGGAGTTGGAATATACGCTTTGATGAGGTGATCAAAGCATATGGTTTTATACAGACTTTTGGAGAAGCCTGTATTTACAAGAAGTGAGTGGGAGCACTACAACCTTTCTGATAAGTATATGTGAATGACATATTATCGGAAATGATGTAGAATTTTCTGGAAAGCATAAAGGAGTGTTTGAAAAGAGTTTTTCAAAGAAAGACCTCGGTGAAGCTGCTTACATATTGAGCATCAAGATCTATATAGATAGATCAAAACGCTTGATAAGACTTTCGATGAGTACATACCTTGATAAGATTTTGGAGTAGTTCAAAATGGATCAGTCAAAGAAAAAGTTCTTGCCTGACTTGTAAGGTGTGAAGTTGAGTAAGACTCAAAGCCCTATGCCTCAACCATAGGTTCTATAAAGTATGCCATGCTGTGTACAAAACACGTTGTGTACCTTGCCAAGAGTTTGACAGGGATGTACAATAGTGATCCAGAAGTAGATCACTGTACAGCGGTCAAAATTATCCTTAGTAATTGGATGACTAAGGAAATATTTCTCGATTATGGAGGTGATAAAGAGTTCGTCGTAAAGGGTTACGCCGATGCAAGCTTTGACACTAAATCCAGATGACTCTAAGTATCAATCTGGATGCGTATTGAAAGTGGGAGCAATTAGCTAGAGTAGCTCCATGCAGAGCATTGTAGACATAGAAATTTGCGAAATACATAGGGATCTGTATATGACAGACCCATTGACTAAACTTCTCTCACAAGCAAAACATGATCACACCTCATTGCTCTTGGGTATGAATCACATAGCAATGTGAACTAGATTATTGACTCTAGTAAACCCTTTGGGTGTTGGTCACATGGTGATGTGAACTATGGGTGTTATTCACATAACGATGTGAACTATCGGTATTAAATCACATGGTGATGTGAACTAGATTATTGACTCTAGTGCAAGTGGGAGATTGAAGGAAATATGCCCTAGAGGCAATAATAAAGTTGTTATTTATATTTCCTTATATCATGATAAATGTCTTTTATTCATGCTAGAATTGTATTAACCGGAAACTTAGTACATGTGTGGATACATAGACAAAACAGTATGTCCCTAGTATGCCTCTACTAGACTAGCTCATTGATCAAAGATGGTTATGTTTCCTAGCCATAGACATGAGTTGTCATTTGATCAACGGGATCACATCATTAGGAGAATGATGTGATGGACAAGACCCATCCGTTAGCATAGCACTATGATCGTTTAGTTTAACTGCTATTGCTTTCTTCATGACTTATACATGTTCCTATGACTATGAGATTATGCAACTCCCGAATACCGTAGGAACACCTTGTGTGCTATCAAACGTCACAACGTAACTGGGTGATCATAAAGATGCTCTACAGGTGTCTCCGAAAGTATTCGTGGTGTTGGCATAGATCAAGATTAGGATTTGTCACTCCGAGTGTCGGAGAGGTATCTCTGGGCCCTCTCGGTAACACACATCACAATAAGCCTTGCAAGCAAAAGACTAATGAGTTAGTCACGAGATGATGTGTTATGGAACGAGTAAAGAGACTTGCCAGTAAACGAGATTGAACTAGGTATAAAGATACCGACGATCGAATCTCGGGCAAGTAACATACCGTTTGACAAAAGGAACAACGTATGTTGTTATGCGGTTCTGACCGATAAAAGATCTTCGTAGAATATGTAGGAGCCAATATGAACATCCAGGTTCCGCTATTGGTTATTGACCGGAGATGAGTCTCGGTCATGTCTACATAGTTCTCGAACCCGTAGGGTCCGCACGCTTAACGTTTGATGACGATCGGTATTATGAGTTTTTGAGTATTGATGTACCAAAGGTAGTTCGGAGTCCCGGATGAGATCACGGACATGACGAGGAGTCTCGGAATGTCCGAGACATAAAGATTGATATATTGGACGGCTATATTCGGACACCGGAAGTATACCGGAAAAGTTTCGGATTTATCGGGAATGCCGGAAGGGGTTACCGGAACCCCCTACGAGAGGGGATGGTCCATAGTGGGCCTAAAGGGTGAGAGAGAGGCAGCCCATAGGGCTGGCCGGCGCCCCCACCTAGGAATCCTAGTTGGACTAGGATTGGGGGGGGGGGCGCCACCTCTCCTAATCCTTTCCCCCTTCTTCCTTTCGGTGAATCCTACTAGGAATAGGATTGCAATCCTATTCCTAGTAGGAGTCCCCTCCCTAGCCGCACCATAGAGGTTGGCCGGCCCCTCCTCCCTTGCTCCTTTATATACGGGGGCAGGGGGGCACCCAAAGACACACAAGTTGAATTGTTTTAGCCGTGTGCGGTGCCCCCCTCCACAGAATCACACCTCGGTCGTACCGTCGCGGAGCTTAGGCGAAGCCCTGCGCCGGTGAACACATCATATCTGTCACCACGCCGTCGTGCTGACGAAACTCTCCCGTGAAGCTCAACTGGATCAAGAGCTCGTGGGACGTCATCAAGCTGAACGTGTGCTGAACGCGGAGGTGCCGTACGTTCGGTGCTTGATCGGTTGGATCGCGAAGAAGTTCGACAACATCAACCGCGTCACTTGACGCTTCCGCTCCCGGTCTACGAGGGTACGTAGACACACTCTCCCCTCTCGTTGCTATGCATCTGGTAGATAGATCTTGCGTGATCGTAGGAAAATTTTAAAATACTACGTTCCCCAACACGACCACTGCAGAAGATAGAGAGAAAATGAAAGTCATTCCCTATGCCTCAGCCATAGGATCTATCATGTATGCAATGCTGTGTACCAGACCTGATGTGTGCCTTGCTATAAGTCTAGCAGGGAGGTACCAAAGTAATCCAGGAGTGGATCACTGGACATCGGTCAAAAACATCCTAAAGTATCTGAAAAGAACAAAGGATATGTTTCTCGTATATGGAGGTGACAAAGAGCTCGTCGTAAACGGTTACGTCGATTCTAGCTTTGACACTGATCCGGATGACTCAAAGTCACAAACCGGATATGTATTTTTATTGAACGGTGGAGCTGTCAGTTGGTGCAGTTCCAAGCAGAGCGTCGTGGCGGGATCTACGTGTGAAGCGGAATACATAGCTGCTTCGGAAGCAGCAAATGAAGGAGTCTGGATGAAGGAGTTCATATCCGATCTAGGTGTAGTACCTAGTGCATCGGGTCCAATGAAAATCTTTTGTGACAACACTGGAGCCATAGCCTTGGCGAAGGAATCCAGGTTTCACAAGAGAACAAAGCACATCAAAAGACGCTTCAATTCCATCCGCGATCTAGTCAAGGAGGGAGACATAGAAATTTGCAAAATACATACGGATCTGAATGTTGCAGACCCGTTGACTAAGCCTCTTCCACGGGCAAAACATGATCAACACCAAGACTCCATGGGTGTGAGGATCATCACTTTGTAATCTAGATTATTGACTCTAGTTCAAGTGGGAGACTGAAGGAAATATGCCCTAGAGGCAATAATAAAGATGTTATTTGTATTTCCTTATATCATGATAAATGTCTTTTATTCATGCTAGAATTGTATTAACCGGAAACTTAGTACATGTGTGGATACATAGACAAAAACAGTATGTCCCTAGTATGCCTCTACTAGACTAGCTCATTGATCAAAGATGGTTATGTTTCCTAGCCATAGACATGAGTTGTCATTTGATCAACGGGATCACATCATTAGGAGAATGATGTGATGGACAAGACCCATCCGTTAGCATAGCACTATGATCGTTTAGTTTTTCTGCTATTGCTTTCTTCATGACTTATACATGTTCCTATGACTATGAGATTATGCAACTCCCGAATACCGTAGGAACACCTTGTGTGCTATCAAACGTCACAACGTAACTAGGTGATCATAAAGATGCTCTACAGGTGTCTCCGAAAGTATTCGTGGTGTTGGCATAGATCAAGATTAGGATTTGTCACTCCGAGTGTCGGAGAGGTATCTCTGGGCCCTCTCGGTAACACACATCACAATAAGCCTTGCAAGCAAAAGACTAATGAGTTAGTCACGAGATGATGAGTTACGGAACGAGTAAAGAGACTTGCCAGTAACGAGATTGAACTAGGTATAGAGATACCGACGATCGAATCTCGGGCAAGTAACATACCGTTGACAAAAGGAACAACGTATGTAGTTATGCGGTTCTGACCGATAATAGATCTTCGTAGAATATGTAGGAGCCAATATGAACATCCAGGTTCCGCTATTGGTTATTGACCGGAGATGAGTCTCGGTCATGTCTACATAGTTCTCGAACCCGTAGGGTCCGCACGCTTAACGTTTGATGACGATCGGTATTATGAGTTTATGAGTATTGATGTACCGAAGGTAGTTCGGAGTCCCGGATGAGATCGCGGACATGACGAGGAGTCTCGGAATGTCCGAGACATAAAGATTGATATATTGGACGGCTATATTCGGACACCGGAAGTATACCGGAAAAGTTTCGGATTTATCGGGAATGCCGGAGGGGGTTACCGGAACCCCCTACGAGAGGGGATGGTCCATAGTGGGCCTAAAGGGTGAGAGAGAGGCAGCCCATAGGGCTGGCCGGCGCCCCCACCTAGGAATCCTAGTTGGACTAGGATTGGGGGGGCGCCACCTCTCCTATTCCTTTCCCCCTTCTTCCTTTCGGTGAATCCTACTAGGAATAGGATTGCAATCCTATTCCTAGTAGGAGTCCCTTCCTAGCCGCACCATAGGGAGTTGGCCGGCCCTCCTCCCTTGCTCCTTTATATACGGGGGCAAGGGGGCACCCAAAGACACACAAGTTGAATTGTTTTAGCCGTGTGCAGTGCCCCCCTCCACAGAATCACACCTCGGTCGTACCGTCGCGGAGCTTAGGCGAAGCCCTGCGCCGGTGAACACATCATATCCGTCACCACGCCGTCGTGCTGACGAAACTCTCCCGTGAAGCTCAACTGGATCAAGAGCTCGTGGGACGTCATCAAGCTGAACGTGTGCTGAACGCGGAGGTGCCGTACGTTCGGTGCTTGATCGGTTGGATCGCGAAGAAGTTCGACAACATCAACCGCGTCACTTGACGCTTCCGCTCCCGGTCTACGAGGGTACGTAGACACACTCTCCCCTCTCGTTGCTATGCATCTGGTAGATAGATCTTGCGTGATCGTAGGAAAATTTTAAAATACTACGTTCCCCAACAGGCGGTGACTTGGCTGGGTGAGTGAATGGATATGTGTAAATTCCCCCGCAATGTATCGATGTGGGTACAAAAACCTAGCTATAGTTCGACGCCTCGAAACATTGCTCACTACCAGAAAAATAGGGTTTGCCGACGGCCAATCTATGCCGACGACCCCCGTCGGCATCTTGAGACCTATGCCGACGGCCAAGGGTAGGCCGTAGGCGTACAAAGGCCGTCGGCATACATCCATCTATGCCGACGGCCCCGTCGGCATAGGACAGGCCGTCGGGACCGCACGGGCTACGCCTACGGGGGCCGTCGGCATAGGACAGGCCGTCGGCATAGACCTGGCCCACCTGCCCGGTCAGTTCAGAACACCTGACGGCGTTGACACTACGCCGACGGCCCGTAACGGCGGTCGTCGGCATATCTGTGGCAGAGGTATGCCGACGGCCTGGCCGTCGGCATAGGCCCCTCTGCCACGTCCACGATCCGTGTGCTACACCACGTCATCGATCCGTGGGACGAAGGTAGATATGCCGACGGCCAGGCCGTCGGCATACATTTATTCTAATTCATTTTTTTATTCCATTTCTGTTATCTGTGGCAGAGGTATGCCGACGGCCAGGCCGTCGGCATAGGCTCACTCGCCACGTCATCGATCCGTGTGCCACGCCACGTCATCGATCCGCGGCACAACCTCTGTGGGCTGTACAGGTATGGGCTGACCTAACACAACCGGGTGGGGAGGTCCACTGGTCAAAGCCCGTCCGCGCAAAGTCAAAGGGCTAGATCCCGTGGTCCAACGCTACAGGGTTAGGCGGGACGGGGGCACTTGGGGGTAGCAATGCCACCGAAGCGTCGCACCGGGCCCTCATACATGCGTGATGGTGTGGTGGCATGTCCGAAGAGGAGGGACGCGTGTCCGGTGTGTGCCCTCCCTCACGGACGGCGCCGCCGCCGGCACCTGGAGGGGGGAAACGGACGCGTGGGGTCTACACGGAGGGGATCTTGCTGTGGATCTGTCCCGGATGTTTCTCCAGGCTATTCCTATGGGCTGACCTAACACAACCGG
>LR738714.1:753097475-753121916 GCA_902687465.1 Secale cereale
CAGGGACATGCTAGATGATGTCATTGTTGCAGAAACGGCAAATGCGACACCTTCAGAGAATGAACCGGAGGAGCCGGAGGCAACTGCAAAGGCCTTCTTGGAGGTCTTGGCCTCGTCGAAGAAACCTCTTTATGCGGGTGCGAAAATATCTCAGCTGGATGCCATCTCGCAACTGATTGCAGTCAAGGCTGAGTACGGCTGTAGCCAGAAATGCTTCGAAGCATTCCTGGGAGTATGGGCTAACAGCCTCCCTGAGGGTCATGAACTGCCGAAAAGCATGTACGATACAAAGAAAATCATGAAGGCACTCTCTATGGATTATGAGAAAATAGATGTTTGCCCGAAGAATTGCCTTTTGTTTAGGCACGAGTATGCGGATGACAAGTACTGTAGGAAGTGCGGTTCGTCTCGGTACATTGAGGTGGTCGGTGAGGATGGTGAGAAAAAGCAGCTAACCATCCCCGTTAAGGTTCTTCGGTATCTTGATTTTATAAAAAGATTGCAGCGCCTTTTCATCACGAAGGAGTCTGCCAAAATGATGAAGTGGCACAAGGAAGGTATAAGGTACAATCCAAATAAAATCGTACATCCATCGGGAGGGGAAGCATGGAAGTCATTCGATGAAGAATACCCCGAGGAAGCAGCCGAGGCTGGGAATGTCAGAATAGCCATATCAGGTGATGGGTTGAATCCATATGGTATGTCGTCCAATCCATACAGCTGCTGGCCTGTGTTTGTAATTCCGCTCAATCTTCCTCCCGGTGCCCTAATGCAACGGAAGACCATGTTCTTGTCGCTCATCATTCCGGGGCCTGACTACCCGGGGAAGCAATTGGGTGTGTTTATGCAGCCGCTTGTGGATGCTTTGCACCATTCTTAGTACTTTCCGAGGTTGACATACGACCGAGATCTGCAGAGAAATTTCTTGATGAAAGTTTGGTTGCACTATTGCATGCATGACTTTCCCGGCTATGCTCTATTCTGCGGATGGTGTACAAGTGGTAAGATGCCATGCCCAGTGTGCATGCAGGCTCTGCGAATGATTTGACTGAGTAAGGGTGGCAAGTATGTAGCCTTTGACCTGCATCGACAGTTCCTCCCTCCAGACCATCCAGACAGGGAAGACAAGAAGAACTTCACGAAAGGCCGGGTTGTTCATGAAGTAACCGAGATTCCAACATTTTCGGGGACAGATGTTCTTGCTCAGCTAAAAGCTCTCAAGCCTAAAGGCAAAGGCAAAGGCAAAGGCAAAGGCAAAGGCTTCGAGGGATATGGTGAGACGCACAACTGGACTCACATTACCCCGTTCTCGCAGCTTCCCTATTTCAAGGACCTCAAACTTCCTTACAATATTGATGTGATGCACACCGAAAAGAATGTGGCAGAGTCCCTTTTCACAACGATCCTCAACATTACTGATAAGACGAAGGATAACGTTAAAGCTAGAGCCGATCAACAGAGAATTTGTGATAGACCACGGCTTAACATGAAGCCTCCCACAGGCGGTCAAAAAAACTGGTTCAAGCCAGATGCTGACTTTGTCCTTAAACCGCCGGGAAAAAAAGAAGTACTTATCTGGCTGAAACAAATTTTGAAGTTCCCCGATGGTTATGCATCGAATATAAGTAAGGGAGTCAATCTTTCAACGGGCAAAGTGACCGGCCTGAAGAGTCATGACTACCATGTATGGATTGAGCGCATAATGCCGGTGATGGTTCGAGGCTATGTCCCCGAGCATGTCTGGCGAGTGCTTGCCGAGCTTAGCCATTTCTTCCGCACACTCTGTGCTAAAGAAGTAAGTAAAGAGGTGATTGAAAAATTGCATAAGAAGGCACCGGAGTTGATAGTCAAGCTAGAGAAAATCTTTCCGCCAGGCTTCTTTACTCCGATGACACATCTCATTCTGCACCTCGCGAACGAGGTATTGTTGGGGGGGGGGGCTGTGCAGAATCGCTGGCAGTACGGCCCTGAGAGGCAGAACAAGCATCTCCGACGGAAATGTGGAAACAAAGCTAAGATTGAAGCTTCCATAGCTGAGGCGGTTATCCTAGAGGAGGTGTCAGACCTCAGGACATCATACTATCCAGACCATGTTCCCCATCTGCATAACAAGGTGCCTCGATACAATATAGAAGAGCCCAAGTATCAACCCAGGCTCGATCTATTCAACACGCAAGGTGGGAGGACTGGGGCCTCGAAATCTTATAACATGCCACGACAAGAGTGGGAGGACCTCATGTTCTATATCTTGCACAACATCAAGGAAGTTGAGGAAGTGTGGATGAGGTAATACCACTACACCATTCCTTTATGTCTTCCACATCATCTTGTTCCATGTTCACTTAGTCCCGGTCTAACACCGCTTTTCTTATTTTTAGTGATTTCGTTCAAGTGGAATGGACGGGAGTGAATCCTCCTACTGAGGCAGAGGCACTTACTCTTCTCCGTCATGGAAACCCTGGACGTAAAAATTTTGTTGCTTGGTTCATGGAGAAAGTAATTTTCCACACTCCCCTATTAAATACCTACTTCAACATTTATTAGTTAACCAAACTAATGCACGCAACAATTTCCATTATACTTGTAGGGAAAAGATCCGAACATATCTATGGATGATGAATTGAGATGGGTTTCCATGGGTTTTGACCCTGCCGTCATGACATGTAAAAAGTATGATGTGAATGGGTATTGCTTCCATACAGAGGAGCACCAAAAAAGCCGCCCCGATCCCAAAACTATAAATACCGGAGTGTACACCCCCGGTCAAAATTCAGTAGACTACTACGGAAGGGTACAAAATATATACGAGGTTAAATTCCGCCAGGGGCGTGAGACCCTAAGTCTTCCTGTGTTCAAATGTCGATGGTTCGATCCGCGGGAGGGGGTAAAACATACGCCTTCCATTGGTTTGGTAGAAGTTAAACCATCAACTGTCTATGCCGGAGCCGATCTCTTCATTGCGGCTACCCAAGCTACACAAGTATATTATCTGCCTTACCCATGCCAGAAAGCGTATCTAAAGGGTTGGGAAGTTGTGTTCAAGGTTTCGCCACATGGTAAGCTGCCAGACCCGAATGAAGACGATTACTACAACATTAACCCCATGACATACGAGGGAGTGTTCTATCAAGAGCAACCTGATGATGATGATGATGATGGTGTGGTTAGAAACGATGACGCTAGACCATTGGGTGATGATGATGTGGACCCAAACGTCGACGATACACGGAATGATGGTGAGACCATTGTCAATGAAAATGACATACTTATGCTAGAAAAGTTAAACGAAGCCGCTGATGACGAGGAAGAGCCTCCACCTCTGTCGGACAACGAAGTTGATATGATTGATAGTGATGATGAGACGGACCGAGAAAGAGGTTACAACAGTGATGATTCATATGGGTTCTAGCAGATGTACCTTTCAAGTATTTTTTTTCTATAGTTTAGGAATATGCCTTTTTATGCATTTTTATTAATGTGTTTATTATCATGCATTTTCCTTCATTTCATTAATTTACTAATTGCTTTTTATCTTTTCAATGCAGGTTCGTGGAACATGGGCAAGGGGAAGGCCGACGGCGTGGGTTTCCTACGCAAGGTCGTCGGGGGGGCTAGTCGGAGTGGTCGAGCACGTAATCCTCCCCCTCGACTACTTAACGATGACTCCTCACAGGGAGGTCGAGGGAGAGGTGCCCCTAGAGGAGGAGGAGGGAGATCCTCTAGAGGACGAGGTGCTGGGGGGAGAGCCACTATAGGGGGTCGCGGCCAGAAAGAGCGCACCCTCACCGACTTAGGGGTGTTGTCTTCGAGGCCCTCCTCTAGTGAGGTACCCTCCTCTAGTGAGGTACACTCTAGGGAGGAGGAGGAGGAGGTGGAGGTGGAGGAGGAGGAGGAGGAGGTGGCGGAGGAGGCAGGCGAGGAGGAGGAGGAGGAGGAGGAGGAGGGCGAGGCAGGCGAGGAGAAGGGTGGTGGCGGGGATGATGGTGGTGACGGGAACGGGGTTGACAACAAGGGGTGGTTGCGTGGTAACGCAAAGCTACCAAAGCAGGTTCCTGCTACTGAGGAGCAGAAGTGGCTCATTCAGCCCACGGGAAAAGAGTAAGCGCCACTTTGTAATAATTTAATTATTTTGCTTGTCACATGCTTATTCCGGTTGTTATTTATTTTGCTTGTCACATGCTAATAATTCATTCTTTTGCAGCAACTGGATATATTCTAAAGGGGTCCGTATTCCCAACGGCCTCATCACTGTCTTGCTGAAGTTACACTGGCCGGGGTTGTACTGTCCGGATCCAGTCAGGCAGCCGGATCGTCGGGTTTTGGCCACGAGCTGGGACCACTGGGAAGCGGCCCCCCACGCGGACCATGACACCCATGCCAAGGCCGTGATCACTACTTTTTGGGTGAGTTCTCTTCAGAAGTCCATTCTACTTTCATGAATGATTTAACTCAGGGCTTCTTCCATTCTTGTTTCATGCATGTTTGTAGAAATTCTATCGAGTTCTTCCGGAGCATAGGGCTAGAGCGGACCAGATTGTGCTGCGCCAATGCAAGAAGAAGGCCCGCCAGCTGCAGTACGAGGTGCGCTATGTGGCCATCTCCACATACTACCACGACGTTCTTGGTGTGAAGATGACCAAGGAAGATGCGTGGAGGATGGGCATTACCTTGGAGAAGCCCGAGTTCTTGGCGGTAAGTATAAAAGATTTTCCATTATGCCATTATGCTTCCATTATGCCATTATGCTTTTCATTATGATTTTTCATTATGCTTTCATTATGCCATTATGCCATTATGCTTTTATTATGCTTTTCATTATGATTTATCATTATGCTTTCATTATGCCATTATGCCATTATGCTTTTATTATGCTTTTATTATGCTTTATGCTTTATGCTTCCATAACACCAATTTGGACACACCTATTATGTAGGTGTGTCCAAATTGGTGTTATGGAAAAGACGAGTCCTGGGCGGCATTGGTTGATCTTTGGTGTGATGAGGCTGGAGCCTGGGCGGCTATGAGAACCAAAAATAAGGCTAACCGAGGGACGGAGGGAGTACATGCTCAGGGAAACCGAAACCACTATCTCCACAAGGCAGTTAATGTATGACTAACCCCATTAAACATTCTTCTTCTATTTACCATCAGTTTCTTATGTATGACTAACCTCTGTTTGGTGGTGCAGGAGGAGAAACTGAAGCGGCCGCTGTCAGACATGCAGGCGTGGGAGATCACCCATACGCGGAAGGACCCCAAGCCTGGCGAGCACAAGTACTACGGCAAGAAGACCGCGGGGAACATGCAAGCCTACTCTGAAGCCTATCTAAAGTTGCATCCTGACACACCTGACCCCATTGCGGCGCCTCTGGACGAAAGGACGGTGGTGAGCATGGGGCCCAAGGAGCACGGTCGGGAGGCGGTTCTCGATGCTATGATCACTCCTAGTATCTCCTACACACAGCTTCGTCGGATCGACCCGAGCCTGAGCCAGCGCACGAGCCAGCCAGTGACCAGTGCACAGTCCCTCTTCCAGGAGCAACAATCTGTAAGTATTTTCCCTCTTATCTTCATTGCTCATTTTATTTTCCGCATTTATTAGTTTTATGAGTTCCATCATGGCATACCGTAGGCCTACCTGGAGTACACACGCCAGGAGACCATGGCGTGGCATAAGAGGCTTTATGAACACCAAGTGCAGAGGGATCTCCAGATGCAGCAGGCTTTTCAGGAAATGGCGGCCGGCAGGTGTCCTCGGTTCCAGCCAGCACAATGCCCTCCAGCGCAACCAGTGCTGCTGACCTTTGAGGAGTTTGTGGCACAGACCGCTGGCCCCTCGCCGGTTAGTTCATCCCCAATCTATTCATCCAAAGCATGTCATGCCTTTCAACATAGTCATATATCCCGTTAATATGTCTTTTCAACATCCAGGGAACAGGTGGATCTACCGTTGGCGGTGGTCTTCGCAGCACTCCGGAGACACGGAGCCCGACCACTCCGATCCACGGAGGCGGAGGCGGAGGCGGAGGCGGAGGTGGAGGCTTCGGCGGTCTTGGTGGTAGCTCTGCTGCTAGCAGTGACGCCTTGGGCTTCGGCGGTCTTGGCGGTGACGACCTCCGTGGTGCTCGATGATAGTCCTAGATGACTTGCGTGCTTATCTATATGCTTATGTGATCACTATCGGCAGTGTTGGTTGTGTTTATGATCATTTAGAGATTTGTGTGTGATGATGCTTAATTATGCATATATTGTTGTGATGGTGCCGGATGATATCCCGTTGATATGTGTTGTTGTTTATATGTCTATTCTGTTATATATGTCTATTCTATCATATATATGTGCTGTTGTTTGAATTGAATTCATTTGAAACAAAACAGAAAAAAAAAAGCAGAAGAAAACTATGCCGACGGCAAGGCCGTCGGCATAGGGATGCTGTGAGCTCCCAGTAGCTGACACGTGGCAGCTATGCCGACGGCCTGACCGTCGGCACAGAATTTATACTAAGCCGACGGCCTGACCGTCGGCATAGCTGCCACGCGTCAGCTACTGGGAGCTGCGTATGAATGAGTAAGCCGACGACATAGCCGTCGGCTTATAATTCAATATATGCCGACGGCCGGGCCGTCGGCATAGGCCTGGTCTACGAGCAACGGCAGGCAGCCACGTGGCATGCCTATGCCGACGGCGACCGTCGGCATAGCCCTGGTTCACGACCAACGGCAGGCCGCCACGTGGTAGGCCTATGCCGACGACGACCGTCGGCATAGCCCTGGTCCACGAGCAACGCCGGGCCGCCACGTGGCTCCCTATGCCGACGGCTTGCCATCGGCATAGACCTGGTCCACGAGCAGCGACTGGTCGCCACGTGGCTGCCCTATGCCGACGGCAGGCCGTCGGCATAGCCATGTGCCACGTGGCGGCCCGTCGCTGGGCGAACTTAACGGCTGTGGGCGCCGTTAGGCACGGACTTCGCCGACGGTCGTTGCCGTCGGCATTGATGTACGGCCGCCGTTGGCATAGCATATATGCCGACGGCTTTTCTATGCCGACGGCCAACCAGGCTATGCCGACGTATATGTTGCCGACGGCCCTATGCCGACGGCCCTGGCCGTCGGCATAGGGGGCGATTCTGGTAGTGGCTCTGAGATTGCCATGTCAAATATTATGCCAATCGTTGGGAGGAAAGGTGGCCCTGGTGGGCCCACCACCTCGCCGCCGTTTAGATTGGAGCCGACATGTACAACTTCTGGGCCGTCCTCTATGCCGCCGACCAGAGAGTTGAGGACTTTGGATTAGTTTTGCTCGCGGGGGAGGGGGGGGGAGGCGTGCCTGAAATCTCTCAAAGGGACCAGATGTATCAAAAAATTGTACTCCGCAAGAGTACTTACATACCCGGTTCAACGTTAATCAGTGTAGGTTTTTTGTCAGTGAGAAAGTCACTGAGACAGAGAACGGCATCATGTGTGGTATGGATACGATGCCAAACCTGTGGAAAAAATGAAGAAAAAAGTGGTGTGGAGTAGCATGCCAAAGAGGGAATGGAACGTGCATTGCATTTCACCCCGTCGACGAGCTCTTTTTCCATGCATGCAGCGTGCGCTTTTTGGACGGACGGGAGGAAATTATTGATGCAGTCCGCCCGGCCGGCCCCGCCGCACCAGCCTCCGTGAATTTAGCCCGGCTTGTCGCCACCATTCCCGCCCTCGCTCCCCGGCCCCGGCCCCTCCTCCACCCGTCTTCTTCTTCGGCTGCTGTCCCGGTAGATGTCGGTAGATCCCGTAGATTTTACGAAGAAAAAGGAGAACAGTTGGAGGGCACATGGGGTGGCAGTGAGATATGATCGATCGAGCCCCCACCGCAGCGGCTGCCTCGCTGCGACGCTGGGCACGGGCCTTTCTGCCCGGGCTAATCCCATCACCGTTCCGCTGCTCATTGGTCCCGAACCCACTGATCCGGCGAGCCGGTAGAAAAGGCAGCCCCGGTCAGTGTCGCTGGCCGGTCATGATACAGTAATTAGCTCGGACCACGTTCCTGCCTTGCAACAGTAAAATACGATGTGAACAGTGACTGCATCGATCGGGGCCGGTCAGAACCGCGCAAGTCAACTTTGTTAATCCGTGGCCTATGGCGTCCGTCCTCCCTGCCTTGTATTTTCACTGGCCGTTCATGATTGGCGTCGCGTTGTCGGTGGGCTGTCCATCGCCAGCGGGCGCATTCAGATGACATGAGCTTCGCCGAATGGATTCCTGGAGATGAACTGGCTCAGACGTGCAGGGCAAGTGGCGACATGAAATTAAAAGCAGCTCGATACGCGTGCGTGCAGCGACTCTAGGCGCCTCAAGTCAAGGTCTCCATGCAGGCGGTGGATGAGATAGTGCGGGTCAGGCCGGCGTGCCAGGGCCACGTCAGAGCTTCGGCTTGGGATTAGCCATGGATGAGCACGCAAGATTCCTCTCAGCCATTCATGGCTTGCAGGGCTGCAGCCTGCAGGGTACGTACGTGGCGAATTTGGTGGTTCTCCTTGTAACTTTACGGGTGTTTTGAGCCGTATGCCTCCTCCCGGAGAGGAGTGAAATGAGATGGCGGTAGACAAAAGGGACTCTCTGTTTTTCTTTTTGAACAAGAAGAAGAAGACAAAAGGGACTCTGTGCAAGAGGAAGAGCACTAGTAGGAGTAGGAAGCAGTGTGGGACACTGCATACGAGCGGATGTTGGCCAGAGGCAATTATTTGGTGGGATCACTCTTCCTCCACTGAACCCTAGCATGGCATCGGATCCTCCTCCTCCGCTTCCTTGCAATGCACCCGTCGAGCAAGCACGCATAGAACCATGATCAAGACATGCATCACCACTATGGCAGCCACATGGAGGAATAGTAGTGCATCTTCGCCACTATGGAATGGATCGTGCCAGGGGGAGGATCTTTGCCGATTTCATGACCGACAAATACTAGATAACAAAAATTTTTTTTTTCCAAAACATGCATGAGAATTGCGCATCTTTGTATTACAAAGTTATACTCCCTCCGTTCCTTTATCTAAAATGTATTATTTTCAGCACGTTAACCAAGACACATAATTATGGACTATTTGGGACGAAATTACCCTTCTCTAATTCGTATATTAGCAGCAAGTAAATCATTTAGGCTAGGAAAGGCAGAGATACACGCGATCATGAGAGAGATAGTTTCTTTTTCTTTCTCTATAAGGAAAGATACATGCAATCAGGAGCACACAAATTCACCAAAAGACCTTGAGGTCAAGTGGAGCACACAAATTCGAAATGCTTGGTGGCGTCAAGAGCCAACACACAGCTGAGGAAGAAAACTTTATAAGAGAGCTAGCGGAGTATCAGTCGTTTAGGGTAAGTTCGTAGGAGAACATGTCCGAGATCGGCATGAGGTGTTATCGGTGGACCGTCATCCAAAGCTACGGGCATTGATGACTAAGACAGCAAAACAATCGTCTACCTCCTCCGCCTGGAATAAGTTATAGTGTTAGATACATTGTTTGAGCGACAATTAATTTCGGACGTAGGAAGTATTCCCTCCGTTCCCAAATATAAGGGCATGTTCGGGTCAAAGGAAAGAAAAACATAGGACTAGAGGGAAATGCTGGAAATGCAGAGGAATGGAGTTGCAGAACATAGGATAGAAAACTTCAACACCTACATGCACAGTTGGTGTTAGGGAGAGAGGAAAAGTGACCATAGGAAATCAGCCAATGAGGGTCCCGACCAGTATATTTTAAATGTTGTAAAGGATCAGCACTGAGCAAATCGTACACAGGTCAACCCAGTCCAGTTGCATGGTTTGCCGCAGCTTTTCTTCCGTTCGTAGCGAACGACGCTTCCTCTAGCAATTCCATAGGGACGAGTTTCCCGCGCTCTTCCTTCGGTTTTCCTACGTATCGAACAGGGCCTAAGTCTTTCTATAGATTTTAACAAGTGACTACACATGAAGTAAAATAAGTGAATCTATATTTTAAAATATGTTCGTATATTCTAGTTCATTTGAAATGTCTGAAAATATGTATATATTTAGGAACGGAGGGAGCATATTATACGGGGATGATTGAGACAGCAAACCAATCATCTACTCTCTCTATTTATAAATATAAGTCTTTTTAATTGCCGAAGTAGTCCTACAAATTCCTGCTGATATGCAGAGTATCCTCAGCTCAGACACCGTTATCTCCCCCCGCCCGCGCTTGGCATCTTCCTCTACGTGTATATACACACAAAAAGAGCCAAGACGGGCCAGCCCCACCGGCGCGGGCCCCGCGCGACCCTCATCCTTCAGCTTTCGGCGCAGCAGGCAGGAGCAGGCGACCACGGGAGCGCACGCAGAGAGGCGCTGGTGCAGGTGCAGGTGCAGGTGCAGCGAGAGCGAGGAGAGGCAGGGGTCGACCGACCCGACCCGCTGGCATCGCTGGGTTCGAACGGACTCGATCGGCGCAGCGCGCGGTTTCCGAGGAGGAGAGGAATGCGTGGCGCGTTGGGTGGGTCGGCCTCGAGCCCCGCGCGGGCAGGCCGCAGAGGGGACCGGACGCGCCGCTGCTTCTTTTGTCCTTCTTGTTTTTTACCCCGCCGCGCCCTGACAGCGACCGCAATAACTAAGGCTGGCCATAGTGGGAGTAAGGCTGGCCATAGTGGGAGTAACATAGCTAGTAACATCACATATCCCAACACAGTTTTGCTTATGTGGCATGTAATTAATGAGGAGAGAAGTGCTTGTGGTAACTAGCTATGTTACTGTAACATCACACATACCAATGCAAATTGAGTCTATATACTAATAAATGAACTCTTGCATGACACCACATCTATGTTTCTACCCACTATGGAGGTAGTAACATAGTCTAGTAATACGTGTATGTTACTAGTGTAAGTTACTCCCCACTATGACTAGTCTAACATAGCTAGTAACATCACACATCCCAACACAGTTTTGCTTATGTGGCATGTAATTAATGAGGAGAGAAGTGCTTGTGGTAACTAGCTATGTTACTGTAACATCACACATACCAATGCAAATTGAGTCTATAGACTAATAAATGAACTCTTGCATGACACCACATCTATGTTTCTACCCACTATGAAGATAGTAACATAGTCTAGTAATACGTGTATGTTACTAGTGTAAGTTACTCCCCACTATGACTAGTCTAAACCCTGCCGCCGACGCCAGTTGAGCAGGCCTTGCCTCGGCCCTGCCGACGGAATTAACCGGCGGGTGCCAGCTGATCTCATCTCATCGGATAAAACACCCAGCCTGCTGCTCTGCGCACAGCAGTCTCTCTCTCGCCTCTATCTCATCCCTCGTCAAGCAGCTTCCCCGACAGCACAATCGCACCTTCCTTAATGTAAATTATAGAGTGACGGTAATTACAGACGTTTTTAAACATCGGAAAGAAAATAGTAGTCATGTGCATGTGGTGCTAGACTACCGCGGTTTTACAGCAACAAAATGCTAGTTTATGGTTAACACAAAAAACGCAACAATGACTGGTCAGAACCTTAGAATGGCGTTCCCGCCAAAACAAAAGTTAGGTCGAAACTTTCCGTCTGGAGATACAACGGTGAGCCCGATACACGCCCACCTCTTATGAGTAGTAATTTCTTTTAAAGAATTGAATAATTCTAAAATATTAGGTTGACAAACATAATCAGCTTTTCGAGTTAGGTGTGGAGTTTTGCAAAAAAATGACTTCCATGATATCCCCAACGAAAGATTTTTTTTTCATTGTTTTTGAGAGAGCTCACCACTCGTGTCAAGTGGTCCCAACGAAAGAAAATTGACACTGCAATTTTTTAAAACACGGTTAAAAACAGCAGGCTTGCTGCTCTGCGCACAACGGTCTGTCATCTCCGGATTCTAGTGCCAAATTAAAGTGGTGCGACATTTTATAGAAAAGGAAAGGGGTGCGACATGGGAGTTTCTTCTCGAGAAGACAATTTCGTTTAAAAACTGCCATCTTTTTTCCGCAAAAAAAACTGTCATCGTTTGACATTTTCTCATAATTAAAACTATCATCAAATGGTGTTTGTTTGGCACCCTCCTCTCAGCTGACGTTCATTGGGAAACATTACCGAAAACACAATAATGACCGGTCAGAACCAAGGAATGGCATTCTTGCCAAAAAAATATTTAGGGTGGAAGATACAATGGCGGACATGATACACGTCCATCGTTTTGTGAACTGCTGATTCACATAGCGACTGTGGCACATCTTCAGGCAATGGACGGGGGTGTTCTTTGCCACTCCTAATAGCAATTTCAACTCCATTGAGGACTGGTGGCTGGCTGCAAGGAAAGAGATTCCTAAGACAGACATACGTAATTTCGACACCATTGCTATACTGGTGCGCTAGAGGGTCTGGAAGGACAGGAATGCGAGGATTTTTGAACACACAGCAAGCAGTGTCGATCGAGTGTTGGATCAGATCAGGGAAGATATTGCGGTTTGGAGGGCAGCAGGGTGTGTTTCAGACCTGGCAGCCTGATCTCCCAGGGAGGAGTTGTATTTGTTTTTTCGCTTTCCTTCTGTACTGATCCTTCTCCCTGTTCGTGCCAATGACTAACAACACTAGATCGCCTTGACAGTTGATCATTTGTACTATCCTTTCTTTCCAATAAAAAGCGGCCATCGGCCCTTCGATACACGTCCACCTCTTATGACTAGTAAAACTTTAAAAATAGAAAGGAAAAACAACAAAATATTCTAGAATTTTAGCCTCACAAACATAATCAGTTTTTCCACTCACATGTTGAGTTTCGCGGAGAATGACATCGATGATATTCTTGACAAAAGAGAATTGATACTGCAATTTCTTAAACACATGGTTATTTTTTATAGTACGGATTTTGTCCCAGAATATTACTGATGTGATTTCTTCCCGAAACTTCACCGGTGAGTAGAATAGCCGATCATGTTTATTACTACCTCATTTCCGGTTTATAAGGCTTGCACGTATATCTAAGTTGAAAAATAAACCAACGTAATACAAGTTATCTGTGGGAAAAAAATATATCATTAGAAACTTCAGATCTTCTACTTTCTAATGGTGTAATTTTTGTTGGGGATCGGAGCAGAAAATCAAAAAATTTCCTACGCGTCACCAAGATCTATCTATGGAGTAATCTAGCAACGAGCATAAAGGAGAGTGAGTGCATCTACATACCCTTGTAGATTGCGAGCGGAAGCGTTCAAGAGAACGGGGATGATGGAGTCGTACTCGTCGTGATCCAAATCACCGATGATCCTAGCGCCGAACGGACGGCACCTCCGTGTTCAACACACGTACGGAGCGGGGACGTCTCCTCCTTCTTGATCCAGCAAGGGGGGAGGAGAGGTTGATGGAGATCCAGCAGCACGACGGCGTGGTGGTGGAAGTAGCGGGATTCCAGCAGGGCTTCGCCAAGCGCTGCGGGAGGAGGGAGATGTGTCACGGGAGGGAGAGGGAGGCGCCAGGGCTTGGGGTGCTGCTCCCATGCACCTCCCCACTATATATAGGGGTGGAGGGGGCTGGTTTCTTGCCCTCCAAGTCCATTGGGGCGTTGGCAAAGGTGGGGGAAAGAAATCCCATCATTTCCTTTCCCCACCGATTGTTATCCCCCCTTTTTAGGGATCTTGATCTTATCCCTTCGGGATATGATCTTATTCCTTCTAAGGGGGGATCTTGGTGCGCCTTGACCAGGGGTGTGGGGCCTTGCCCCCACTACCCACGTTCATGTAGGTCCCCCCATGCAGGTGGGCCCCACTTCGGAACCTTCTAGAACCTTCCCGGTACAATACCGAAAAATCCCGAACATTTTCCGGTGGCCAAAATAGGACTTCCTATATATAAATCTTTACCTCCGGACCATTCCGGAACTCCTCGTGACGTCTGGGATCTCATCCGGGACTCCGAACAACTTTCGGGTTTCCACTTGCACTACAGTCAATAATCTAGTTCACATCACCATGTGATTAACACTCATAGGTCACATCGCCATGTGACTAACATCCAAAGAGTTCACTAGAGTCAGTAATCTAGTTCACATCAATATGTGATTAACACTCAATGAGTTCTGGGTTTGATCATGTTATGCTTGTGAGAGAGGTTGTAGTCAATGGGTCTGCAACATTCAGATCGCTATGTACTTTGCAAAACTTTATGTCATATCGTAGATGCTGCTACCACGTTCCACTTGGAGCTATTCCAAACTGTTGCTCCATTATACGTATCCGGTATCTCTACTCAAAGTTATCCGGATAGGTGTTAAGCTTGCATCGACGTAACTCTTTACGTCGAACTCTTTATCACCTCCATAACCGAGAAACATTTCCTTATTCCTCCAAGGATAATTTTTGACCACTATCTGGTGATCCACTCCTGGATCACCTTTGTACCCTCTTGCCAGACATGTGGCAAGGCACACATCAGGTGCGGTACTCATCATGGCATACCGTATAGAGCCTATGACAAAAGCATAGGGGACGACCTTCGTCCTTCCTCTTCCTTCTGCTGTGGTCAAGTTTTGAGTCTTACTCAACTTCACACCTTATAACTCAGGTAAGAATTCCTTCTTTAACTGACCTATTTTGAACTCCTTCAAAATCATGTCAAAGGTGTGTGTTCCTTTTGAAAGTATCATCAGACGTCTTGATCTATCTCTATAGATCTTGATGCCCAATATGTAAGCAGCTTTATCCAGGTCTTCCTTTGAAAAACTCCTTTCAACCAACCCTTTACGCTTTCCAGAAATTCAACATCATTTCGGATCAACCATATGTCATTCACATATACTTATCAGAAATGTTGTAGTGCTCCCACTCACTTTATTGCAAATACAAGTTTCTAACAAACTTTGTATACCCAAAAAGTTTGATCACTCCATCAAAGTGTATATTCCGACTCCGAGATGCTTGCTCTAGTCCATGGAAGGATCGCTGGAGCTAGCATACCTTTTAGCATCCTTAGGATCGACAAAACCTTTCTGATTGTATCACATACAACCTTTCTTTAAGAAAACTGGTAAGGAAACTTGTTTTGTCATCCATCTGCCAGATTTCATAAATGCAGCTAATGCTAACATGATTCCGACGGACTTAAGCACCGCTACGGGTGAGAAAATCTCATCGTAGTCAACTCCTTGAACTTGTGGAAAACTCTTCGCCACAAGTCGAGCTTCATAGACGGTGACATTACCGTCCACGTCCGTCTTAGTCTTAAAGATCCATTTGTCTCAATGGCTTGCCGATCATAGGGCAAGTCCACCAAAGTCCATACTTTGTTTTGATACATGGATCCTATCTCGGATTTATCGGTTTCTAACCATTTGTCGGAATATGGACCCACCATCGCTTCTCCATAGTTCGTAGGTTCATTGTTGTCCAACAACATGACATTTAAGACAGGATCACCGTACCACTCAGGAGTAGTACTTATCCTTGTCGACCTACGAGGTTTGGTAGCAACTTGATCCGAAACTTCATGATCACTATCATTAGTTTCCTCTTCAACAGTCGTAGGTTCCACAGAAACATCTTTCTGTGTTGCACTACTCTCCGGTTGAAGTGAGGGTTCGAAAACCTTATCAAGTTCTATCTTCCTCCCACTCAATTCTTTCGAGAGAAACTCTTTCTCGAGAAAGGACCCGTTCTTAGTGACAAACATTTTTGTCCTTGGATCTGAGATAGAAGGTATACCCAACCGTTACCAGTGGGTATCCCATGAAGATGTATTTGTCCGCTTTGGGTTCGAGCTTTTCCCGGCTGAAGCCATAAGCCTCGCAGCCCCAAACATTGAGAAACGACAACTACGGTTTCTTGCCAAACCATACGACGTCGTCTCAACGGACTTAGATGGTGCCCTATCTAAAGTGAATGCAGCTGTCTCTAATGCATAACCTCAAAATAATAGCGGTAGATCGGTAAGAGACATCATAGATAGTACCATATCTCATAAGGTTCGATTATGACGTCCAGACACACCATTACGCTGTGGTGTTCCAGGTGGCTTCAACAGCAAAACAATTCCACAATGTCTTAAGTGATTGCCAAACTCACAACTCAGAAAATCTTCCCTTGATCAGATCGTAGGAACATGATCTTCTTGTTATGATGATTCTTAACTTCACTCTGAAATTGCTTGAACTTTTCAAACGTTTCAGACTTTTGCTTCATTAAGTAAATATACCCATATCTACTCAAATCGTCAGTGAAGATGAGAAAATAATGATATCCACCACACGCCTTAATTCTCATTGGATCACACACATCAGCATGTATGATTTCCAACAAGTCACTTGCCCGTTTCATTGTACCTGAAAACGGGGTCTTAGTCATCCTGCCCATGAGGCATGGCTCACATGTGTCAAGCGATTCAAAATCAAGTGACTCCAAACGTCCATCAGCATGGAGTTTCTTCATGCATTTTATGCCAAAATGACCTAAGCGGCAGTGCCACAAGAAAGTGGTACTATCATTATTAACTCTACATCTTTTGGCATTAATATTATCATCATGTGTATTGCTATAATCGAGATTCAATAAACCATTGGGTGCATGACCATAAAGGTATTATTCATGTAAACAGAATAACCATTATTCTCTAACTTAAATGAATAACCGTATTGCAATGAACATGATCTAATCATATTCATGCTCAACGTAGACACCTGATAACATATATCTAGGTTCAACACTAATCCCGAAAATAGAGGGAGCGTGCGATGGTGATCTTATCATCCTTGGAAACACTTCCAACACATCGTCACCTCGCCCTTAGCTAGTCTCCGTTCAGTCCGTAGCTTTTGCTTCAAGTCACTAATAATAGCAACTGAACCGGTATCCAATACCCAGGTGCTACAAGGAGTACTAGTGAGGTACACATCAATAATACGTATATCAAATATACTTTGTTGAAGTTTCCAGCTATTCTTATCTACCATGTATTTGGGGTAGTTCCGCTACCATGTGACCGTTCCCCTTCCAATAGAAGCACTTAGTCTCGAGGTTTGGGTTCAACCATTGGGTTCCTTCATTAGAGCGACAACTGGTTTGCCATTCATGAAGTTTCCCTTCTAGCCCTTGCCCCTTTTTGAAACCAGTGATCTTGTTAAACCATCAACACTTGATGCTCCTTCTTGATTTCTACTTTCGCGGTCTTAAGAACCGCTAATAGCTCCGGGATCATCTCCATCCTTTGCATGTCATAGTTCATCACGAAGTTCTAGTAGCTTGGTGATAGTGTCCAGAGAATTATGTCAACAACTATCTCACCTGGAAGATTAACTCCCACTTGGTTCAAGTGATTTTAGCACCCAGACATTCTGAGCACATGCTCACTAGTTGAGCCATTCTCCTCCATCTTTTTGGCAAAAGAACTTGTCAGAGGTCTCATACCTCTCAACACGGGCATGAGCCTGAAATCCCAATTTCAGCTCTTAGAACATCTCATATGTTCTATGGCGTTCAAAACGTCATTGGAATCCCGATTCTAAGCCGTAAAGTATGGTGCACTAAACTATCAAGTAGTCATCAGGACGTGTCTCTCAGGTGTTCACAACATCCACAGACAACGTTGTAGGGGTTTGCACATCGAGCGGTGCATCAAAGACGTAAGCTTTCTGTGTAGCTGTGAGGACACTCCTCGGACTACGGACCCAGTCCGCATCATTGCTTACAATATCTTTCAACTTAGTCTTTCTCTAGGATCGTATTAAACAGGGAGCTACAACGCAGTTATTGGTCTACAACATAATTTGCGAAGACAACTTAGACTATTGTTCATGACAATGAAGTTCATCTAATGAACTCCCACTCAGATAGACATCTCTCTAGTCATCTAAGTGATACATGATCCGAATCGACTAGGCCGTGTCCGATCATCACGTGAGACGGACTAGTCATCAACGGTGAACATCTTCATGTTGATCGTATCTTCTATACGACTCATGTTCGACCTTTCGGTCTTCCGTGTTCCGAGGCCATGTCTGTACATGCTAGGCTCGTCAAGTCAACCCTAAGTGTATTGCTTGTGTAAATCTGGCTTACACCCGTTGTATGCGAACGTTAGAACCTATCACACCCGATCATCACGTGGTGCTTCGGAACAACGAACCTTAGCAACGGTGCACAGTTAGGGGAAACACAATTCTTGAAATTTTAGTGAGAGATCATCTTATTCACTACCGTCGTTCTAAGCAAATAAGATGAAAAACATGATAAACATCACATGCAATCAAATAGTGACATGATATGGCCAATATCATTTTGCTCCTTTTGATCTTCATCTTCGGGGCTCCATGATCATCATTGTCACCGGCATGACACCATGATCTCCATCATCATGATCTCCATCATCGTGTCTTCATGAAGTCGTCTCGCCAAACATTACTTCTACTACTATGGCTAACGTTTAGCAATAAAGTAAAGTAATTACATGGCGTTATTCAGTGACACGCGGGTCATACAATAAATAAGACAACTCCTATGGCTCCTGCCGGTTGTCATTCTCATCGACATGCAAGTCGTGATTCCTATTACAAGAACATGATCAATCTCATACATCACACATATATCATTCATCACATCCTTCTGGCCATATCACATCACACGGCACATGCTGCAAGAACAAGTTAGACGTCCTCTAATTGTTGTTGCAAGTTTTTACGTGGCTGCTATAGGTTTCTAGCAAGAACGTTTCTTACCTACGCCAAAACCACAACGTGATATGCCAATTTCTATTTACCCTTCATAAGGACCCTTTTCATCGAATCCGATCCGACTAAAGTGGGAGAGACAGTCACCCGCTAGCCACCTTATGCAACTAGTGCATGTCAGTCGGTGGAACCTGTCTCACGTAAGAGTACGTGTAAGGTCGGTCCGGGCCGCTTCATCCCACGATGCCGCCGAATCAAGATAAGACTAGTAACGGCAAGAGAATTGACATGATCTACGCCCACAACTACTTTGTGTTCTACTCGTGCAAGATACTACGCATAGACCTAGCTCATGATGCCACTGTTGGGGATCGGAGCAGAAAATCAAAAACTTTCCTACGCGTCACCAAGATCTATCTATGGAGTAATCTAGCAACGAGCATAAAGGAGAGTGAGTGCATCTACATACCCTTGTAGATTGCGAGCGGAAGCGTTCAAGAGAACGGGGATGATGGAGTCGTACTCGTCGTGATCCAAATCACCGATGATCCTAGCGCCGAACGGACGGCACCTCCGTGTTCAACACACGTACGGAGCGGGGACGTCTCCTCCTTCTTGATCCAGCAAGGGGGGAGGAGAGGTTGATGGAGATCCAGCAGCACGACGGCGTGGTGGTGGAAGTAGCGGGATTCCAGCAGGGCTTCGCCAAGCGCTGCGGGAGGAGGGAGATGTGTCACGGGAGGGAGAGGGAGGCGCCAGGGCTTGGGGTGCTGCTCCCATGCGCCTCCCCACTATATATAGGGGTGGAGGGGGCTGGTTTCTTGCCCTCCAAGTCCATTGGGGCGTTGGCAAAGGTGGGGGAAAGAAATCCCATCATTTCCTTTCCCCACCGATCGTTATCCCCCCTTTTTAGGGATCTTGATCTTATCCCTTCGGGATATGATCTTATTCCTTCTAAGGGGGGATCTTGGTGCGCCTTGACCAGGGGTGTGGGGCCTTGCCCCCACTACCCACGTTCATGTGGGTCCCCCCATGCAGGTGGGCCCCACTTCGGAACCTTCTAGAACCTTCCCGGTACAATACCGAAAAACCCCGAACATTTTCCGGTGGCCAAAATAGGACTTCCTATATATAAATCTTTACCTCCGGACCATTCCGGAACTCCTCGTGACGTCCAGGATCTCATCCGGGACTCCGAACAACTTTCGGGTTTCCGCATACTTATATCTCTACAACCCTAGCGTCACCGAACCTTAAGTGTGTAGACCCTACGGGTTCGGGAGACACGCAGACATGACCGAGACGACTCTCCGGTCAATAACCAACAGCGGGATCTGGATACCCATGTTGGCTCCCACATGTTCCACGATGATCTCATCGGATGAACCACGATGTCAAGGATTCAATCAATCCCGTATACGATTCCCTTTGTCTATCGGTATAGCACTTGCCCGAGATTCGATCGTCGGTATACCGATACCTTGCTCAATCTCGTTACCGGCAAGTCTCTTTACTCGTTCCGTAACACATCATCCCGTGACCAACTCCTTGATCACATATTGTGCACATTATGATGATGTCCTACCGAGTGGGCCCAGAGATACCTCTCCGTCATACGGAGTGACAAATCCCAGTCTCGATTCGTGCCAACCCAAAAGACACTTTCGGAGATACCTGTAGTGCACCTTTATAGCCACCCAGTTACGTTGTGACGTTTGGTACACCCAAAGCATTCCTACGGTATCCGGGAGTTGCACAATCTCATGGTCTAAGGAAAAGATACTTGACATATAGAAAAGCTTTAGCATACGAACTACACGATCTGTGCTAGGCTTAGGATTGGGTCTTGTCCATCACATCATTCTCCTAATGATGTGATCCCGTTATCAACGACATCCAATGTCCATGGTCAGGAAACCGTAACCATCTATTGATCAACGAGCTAGTCATCTAGATGCTTACTAGGGACATGGTGTTTGTCTATGTATCCACACATGTATCTGAGTTTCCTATCAATACAATTCTAGCATGGATAATAAACAATTATCATGAACAAGGAAATATAATAATAACCAATTTATTATTGCCTCTAGGGCATATTTCCAACAATTTTTAGACTATGTAACTCATTTTATGTTGGTCAAATTATAGACCTAAGGATATGCACAATCCTTATAAACCGGAAAGGATGTAGTATGGAAAAGTTTCAGTACTATTTTATTTTATTGTAGTAATGTTCACATTTTCACTATTCATAAGAGGTGTGTGTGTGCCCATATTCCCAAAACATGTGGCCCCGTGATGTTAGAAGATTTTTTTTCTGCCACATGTCAATGGTACTTTTTTTGCAGCAAAATTATAGTTTTTATGTAATACCTAGTCATCATATGTGTGATTTGTACAGAAAGATAATAGAAAACATTTTGATGAGCGAGGACCAATCCCTTGTGAACATAATTACCGTAAAAGGAAGGCCCCAATTTAGCATCAAATTTATTTGTGAGGATTTTGGTAAAATGACCAAACTACAACAAGTAATTTGTGGTTAGCCCGTCTAGCAAGGATTCTTTAGATTGTACTCTCTCCGTCCCAAAATAAGTGACTCAATTTTGTACTAGTTTTAGTACAAAGTTGAGTCGCTGCTTATTTTGGGACGAAGGGAGTAGATTTTTGTCAGATTTTCATGGTTTTGAATTTATGGAAACACTTAGAATCATCTGATTGCGATTATCAAATATTTACGAAATACGTTGACGTACCCCTTATTAACATGAGCTCAAACCATGTTTCATTTCTCCGTTAAGAATCTTGTCAATCTTAACTTATGTACCTATTTCTTGTGCACCGTCCAAAGGCACATGTTAAATTTTGTTGTCCTAAAATAATCTAGAATTGCACGGTGTTGTATATGACACCGACGACCATCGTATGCCGTCTTTTGTATCGTCACCGAGCACATACCGTCCTCTCTCGCACCTACCGATGTTGCCGACCACTATCATATCTGCCATCGACTAACCCCTTCCCCAGTCCGCCTCCTTCACACCTCCTCGTGCTGCTACCCGTGAAGTCCCACCGCATCCACAACATGCCCTCCTTTCACGATGCGGCGCCACAAACCGCCATCTCCCCGCCTAATCGACACTAGTCAGGGTGTGACTCCGTGTCGCCTGGCCGTGATGAGGTTCAAGGCGCCACCACCTCCCTAGCTCCAGTCCACTCGGCAGAGAGGAAGGACATATACCGAGAGAGCATTTGTTTTTTCTTTTGAAAGACCATGCAAATTCTCAAAGGACAAAAAACAACCTGTGGTGTATATTTAGAGGCCATGTCACCACGCATGCTACAATCATTCAAAATGAGCGCGATAGAGATGAACACCTTGATAGTACGATCTCATGAGAGCACAGCTGCCGTTAGAGGATTTCTACCGTAATCCACTGGGGTTGTTTGGGCCCATACAAGCATTTGAAAACATGGGTTAGCTGGAACTTGCGGGTCTCCAGGTGAGCCGCAGCCGATCCTACGTCTCGACGCGAAGCTCACTCGGCTTGGCAGCACGCGCGAGGAGCGAGAGATGCGGATCGTCGATTTTCTGAGAAAAGGCTGGGGGGATGTCGTCCCAGGCGTCAGTGGCCCGGCCAGCGCGCAGGCCTGGTTGACACCTGTGTCGCTGCCCGTGTCGGAGAATGGGCCTGAAGCTACCGCGGCGCCCACGCAACACAGGAGGCCAGAGCTGCCGCTGCTCTCGGCCACGCTTCCGTTTCTTTCTTCTGGCCTGCCTGCCTGCCTGCGTCGTGTAGCCTTCTTCTTTTCTCTCGTCGGGCTGCATCGGGCGAGAGATAGATGCCGGCCGTACGGTACGGCCTGGCTCGTGTCCAGCCCGTCATCATAGCCCGCCTGCCTCGGCGCCTGTCTCCTCCTCTCACGCGCCGAGCACAGATGCAAGATGGTCTGGACCCGCGGGGCATAGCCTCTAGCAGAAGAGCTGGAGGAGGGCACGATCCCGAACATTTTTTGCTCTTCTGATTTTAGCAGGAGAATCCGATCCCGCTGAATGGATGCAGTAACAATGTTCAGCGTATCATGGTATCACGCTGTATGTCTTTAGGGTATTCATCGCAAAAGAAAGCATGTGGTATTTTTTTATTCGGAAAATAAAAAACTCCGAGGGTATTCGCAGCTTGTCTTGACTCTAAGAAAATAAGAGTTCCTTCGTATTCTGGCAAAAAAAAAAGAGTTCCTTCAAAAGGAAATCAAATTGTTTCTTTAATTACTAACTTACCACAGTTGCCAAGTGCGAAACGACTCCTTGGCGATCGATCGCGGGAGCGATCGATTCCGACCGCGCTCGTTGCTCCGCCTATTCCCTTTCCCTTTCTAGCCTTTTTCCTTTTCTGGAAAGCCCAGCCGTGCGCCTATTCCCTTTTTCTTTTCCATCCCCTCCTCCACTGCAGCTGCCCTGCCCCTCCCCCTCCCCCTCCTCGGCGAGGTGCCTCACGAGCGCCGCGCCCGCACGAGCCCCGCGAGGGAGGTGTCCAATACGGCGAGGCGCCGCGCCCGCACGAGCGCCGTGAGGTCAAAGTGCAGCAGCGGCCAATACGGCGAGGCGCAGCGACCGCACGGGCTCCGCGAGGTCCAGGGGCGGAAGCAGCCAATACGGCGAGGCGGTGCCTGTCCGGCGACCATACGGCCTCCGCGGGCCGCGGCGGCCTCCGCGGCGTGCTCGACCTTGCTCCTACGCCTCCTACCCGGGCTGGACCTCCCCTGTGCATCATCCCCACTCGCATCACCAAGCTTCCCAACGGCGTCCGCCACTCCGCGTCGCCTCCGACGATATCCGGGTACTACCCACCTCCCCCTTCCCTCTTCCTTCCGATGAGTCCATGGCTGACAGCGGCCACCATCTCCGAGCTCACGAACACCCAGATTTGACAGGGAGTAGAACATGGATCTCGATTTTGGCAGCTCTGCTCTGAAGATGCCGTCAGAGAACAACTTGCTTGTTTTCAGCATGAGGAAGAAGATGATTTAAATGTTTTGGAAGGACTAATCCAGTTATAGGATAGTGGACAAGAAAATAGAAGGAATGTGTATGTCAAAACTGAAGAAAAGCAGATCACCTTGGTGGCTCTGTTTCTCACAACTGAAGATTGTTTACTAGTATTTCACACAAAATCAGATTTTTGCCAGCAACTCATCCACCTTGGTCTCGTCTTTCGTTGACGGCGGAGCATCAAGTAGCAGTATCCATAGAAGTATAGGAACCGGCTGTGGATATGGGAAAAAGAAAATCCCTAAATGTATCTCTGAAAACAATGGCATTTTTTCAGTGAATGAACTGAGACTAGCAGTTCATTTTTGTTCTGTTGGGGGAATCTATTTTGGACGAAATTCTGAGCACTTTTCAAAGAGATAGCAGCTGCCACTGTTCAAGAATGTACTAATTCTCTGAAAATTGATTTGTTTTCTGTAACAAGTTGTCGTATGGGGACGCACGACGGGATTCGCAAAACTCCGATTTTTCGACAGCAACTCGTCCGCCTCAGTCTCGTCTTCCGTTGACGGCAGAGCACCACGTAGCAGTGTTTGGGAGCGTATCTTTGCAAAAATCTATACAAGTATCAGGGTAACGCGAGTCGAGGCGGACGTCGTCGCGGTAGCGACGCCGAGACGATCACGTGACACCACGGCCACCCTGTCTATCTTAGGGTAACGCGAGTCGAGGCGGACGTCGTCGCGGTAGCGACGACGGACGCCGAGACGAGCACGTGACACCACGGCCACCCTGTC
>LR738714.1:753154683-753168841 GCA_902687465.1 Secale cereale
GGGTTCCCTTTTCCTTTTATTTATTTCTTGTTTTTTTCTTTTCTTTTTATTTATCCTTTGGTTTTTTTATTCTACTTTCTTTTCTATCTAGTTTTTACTTAATATTTACAATGATCCCTAATTTAGCGATATCACAAAACCCAGCACAACCAAAAGGTTTTACCCCAAAACCATTTAGTTTAGTATTTTATTAATTATAAAAGCATTTAAATATTGGTTTTTACTACTGTTTTATTCACCTCAGAGTATTTAAACTTTTATGAAGGTGGGGATTTCTTCACCACAATCACTTGTGATTTATTTGTCACAAACCGAACAATTTAGTTTTAATGTTTGGAAACTTTTGATATTTGCCTCAAATTCAAAATTGAATTTGCATTGGTTTCGAACTAACGCAAGATTAGAAGTGGTAATTGAGGTGATGTGGCATCATTAACAAAGATGTACTGTAGGTTGATTACCCAGGCGTCACAATTCTCCTCCGCTACAAGAAATCTCGTCCCGAGATTTAAGCGGTGGAGCACGGGGAAAAAAGTGTTGGTAGCGAAAACCTAACGAGTCTTCTCGGTCTTGGCTGCCCTTTCGAAGAGGTTTATCCCTTTCGTTGATGTCTTCATTTCTCTGCTTCAAGTCATCGTGATCAAGTCGTCAACCTTTCTTTGGGATCTCCATCGTCCTACGAAAGCGAACAGGGGGAAAAACTTTGAAGGAACGTATCTCCATGAAGTCTGTGCATCCGACGACGAATTCAGAAAGTGATATACAAAGTACCCTACGAGTAGTATTTCAGTGAATGCATTGAGAACAATAAGCGATGGTACCAAAGTTTCAGTCGGGCAGGAAGTCATTCGATGCCTAACCAGAAGCTGGAATGAGGTCTTGATCAACGAGAATAATATGGTGTTTGATACCAGGATGAAAGATGGTAGAATTTAGCTCGTGAATTACACAGGAAGCCAAGTGCAAATAATACATTAGAATCAGGGTTGTACATGGGAGTCAGGTTTCGATCCCGTGGACCTGTGGGTTATGGGCCCACCATGTGGGTTAAGAGTAGGAAGGCGATGCCATCTTGCACAGAAAGCAAGGCATGTCAGAGGATAGTCTATCAGCTAAGTTGGCAACAATGTCGGTACCAAGGACGGGGAACGAAGAGAACCATTTGCTTGCCCATTGTAACGAGGCGGACCAATAGGCAAGGTTCTTGTTCACCGCCAGTTAATGGAATGTTACAACAATAGTAACGAGGTTTTACTGACAGAGTTGTACCACGAGGTGTTTACATAAGCAGAGAATTATTACTGCTTAGATTATATGTAGATCGAAGAAAGGTTAAACAAACAAATGGAAAGGAAAATTGTGATTACACACAATTAATAGGAGTATATCATTCCCATGGACAAGCAGAACATGGCATACAGGGTAGGAGAGCAAGTACCCAACCATTGAAATAAAGAGGCAAGGATTAATCAAGATGGTACCCATACAACAGTGTTTGGATAACTAATCAAGAAACATTTAGCATCGCACCTCCAATGTTCTTGTTGATGAGCGGGGTGTCATAGTCATGCTTCGAGGTAGCAATGATATGGTGTTTTAATCAAGGGCCAGACTTTGGATACACAAATGATCCATCAGTAGCAACTTATAATATAAGTCTTACAATTTCCTCCTGGAAGAATGGTTATCCTTTTAAAAGAAATTATAATGATAGGTCCTCCAGCCAGGGGTGCTAGGCATGACATCATATTACCGAGTCATCAAAGGACCAATATTATAACTCCCAGAAAGTTCTCCCAGCCATCTTATCTGACCGAGATTCAGATCCGATTGGTGTCATGATACCTCAGACTCGGGATGTTCGAGAAGAAACGGTGCAACATTAATCGACGAAATGTCTTGCAAGATTCTCGGGAAATGAACTATGGGAGCGGGTTCCTGAAACTATAGTTCATCATTAAACCAAGGAGAGGATGAGGAGGTGGCTGATGGACTTAGCTACAATTCATCGAGAATTCCAAACTGAGGGATTTCCACAATAATGTGAACAAGAGGATGACACTTGTCAATTCAAATGATATAATGTTGTATGCTCGAGGAAAACATACACCATTAATCATTAGTTGAAAGGTGTGACCAGTATATAATCTTAGGCAACAAGATCAATGTTAGAGTGACGATTCAATAACCAATAGTCTAAGAACGAACTGTCGATCGTTAACTTCAAAGCAATAGGGTTGCTAGAAGTACATAACTCAAGCAGCATCGTTAGCATATTGGTATCCCGGTTAAAAAAACATGGCGACCAAGGAAGAATGGTGATGATGGGAAGTATCTTCATACCGAGAATTTCTAAGAGGTGGGGCAATCCCCACAACATTCTCGATATAAACGACAGTAATACTTCAAGGCAGAACACAACACTAGCTGGGGAGCAAGTTGTATTCATAATGTGGACAAGTTCGCAATGAAAGGAAGTCAAGGGTGTTGTCCATGATAATAAAAATCATCGAGGGCAAGGAGGGTATTCCTCAAATTATAGTATTTCTCATCATGAACACAGTTGACATCTAGGAAGAAGTCAAAGTGTTAAAGGTGATCCGACACATTTGCCGGGGAGTTCAAGAGGATGCAACCAACAAACAACGGCAACAAGCAAGGGAATGCCGAAGTGACAAGTGATAGTATCAATATGTAAGATGCAAGCTCGGAACCAAAGTAGCCTTTCAAGACAAGCAACATGATGTTGAAAGCTCGACGTAATTCATCCTCACACACTGAAGAGTTCGTGCACCGGAGAAGGATGAGGTAGCATAGTCAAAGATAGCAAGATCAGGATGTTCAGAACTTCCCAGTAAAAATACTAGGGGTATTTGATTTGTAGTGCAGAATAATTTCACTAGTCGGTGTCCTCGGTTGACAACAACCCAGAACCCGTAGAGTGATTACGACAAGGAAATACATTACTTCAACAAAGTTAGTAAGATGTGTTGCAATGGCAAGACATCTTCGAGATAACAGGGGGTAATACTCGAAGGTAGAACATGATAGAAGTAGAGACGGGTCATTGACCTATGACAGTAGATACTTCAACCTTGCCAAAATAGACGAGGCACAGGAATAAATTCCCATTAGATATATCAGATCAGGACAACATGGCCGGAACCATAACTGTAAGGATTCAATTCGAGAATACCGAAGAAATCATACAGCTGGATAATCATTTTGCAAGAAGCTTCTGAGACGGTCTACATCATTTTCTTGGGCATGAACACAAATTTCAAGGTTGACTCCCACTTCTTTAATGCATATCATTTCATTCACCTCCCGCTTTGATAAAACTTTAGTGTTGGAATTTTATCTGGTAGAACACCGGAAGAGTATGACTTGTGAAAACTTTTGGGTTCTCACGGATTAGGGGAAGGCATAGGTTCAACCCATCGGGCATCTTAGTAACATTTACCACAAGTTTCAAAAGTAAATACCCAAGCTCGAAAGCAAAGCATGGTTGGCCAAGCAGAGGATACAATTTACCAAAGGCATTATGTATCAGGGGAAGAACTCACAAGGTGATTGAATATGATGGACACTGTCGGATAACAATCCAACAATGGATCGGGCAATCTACAATTTAGCTGATGTGAGTAGCGGTACTCACTCAGAGGAAGAAGGAATGCAGAGGCATCAGATTCAAGAATCACCTGATTAGTCTGATGCTTAAACATAATGAAATTATGGTTTCCAAAACAAAAGACCAGAAGCAGACGCTCTGATCAAGTATGGATAAGTTGAAAACAGTTAGTTGGACAAGCAATAAAGGTTTGAATTGCCGAGAACCAACTCATGTCCGGAATGACGTCTGAGCCGGAAAGATGATTTTGAAAAGGATAACCTCATGATTGCGTGCATACGCACACATTGAATCAATGGCTCAAAATGGCTAAGACAAGGGATGTTAACGAAGACTACTAGTCATATGAAATTAACCATAATGCAAGTGATGGGCCTCGAACCCCTCGTTGGTTACCCCAAGTGGAAGGTGTAAGATGCAGTATGTAGAAGTGTTTTCCCTTAGCAAAGATGCCAAGGATCGAATCCCCAGAGACTCCTAGGTTCAACAAGTAGGTGTCAACTGCTACGGCGCCAGATTAGTAGCAATCAACGTGGACCTGCACACAGATACAAATAACTTTGCTCCCAACGAGTACATAGAGGTTGTCAACCCCTCCGGCCTTGTAGTTCACAAAGGATTAAAAGCAATGATAGTAGTGATAGATAATGTCTTGCAATAGTAAATAATAACGGAAAGTAAATAGCGGGTGTGATCAATGATGGTAATATGGACCGGAGTCTCATGATGTTCACTAGTGATGTCTCTCTCCCAAAAGACGATAAAACAGCTATGTGAGGTAAACAAATTACAGCTGGGCAATTGACAGGACCACGAACGCAAACCAATGCTGACTACATTGCAAGAAAGGTTGAGGTTCAAAGCATGGGCGGTACGCCAAAGTAAGTAGACCGAAATCCATCAATGCCTACTACTAATCATCCACCTTGAGATATCTATCCAGAACATCTCGCTGGTATTAAGTTGCGAGTCCCACCCATAGTGTAAACTCAATGCAACAGACAACTGCATTAAAAGAACTTTGCGTAAAGTAAACAATCCTTGCACCAGCGGGCACAAGCACCGTTGTTTTCCCCCTTGTGGCAACAGCACATCCCCTAGACTCATGTTTCTGTCACTCAAGCTAGTCATCGAGGGGCATGAACCCACAATCGAGCATAACGTTCCCTCTTGGAGTCACTACCTATTACTCGGCCAAAGCAATAAATAACAACGGAGAACATGCAAGAATTACTTATGAACAAAAATATAAAAGAGGTAGATCAAATATATTACTCAAGATCAATCTGAACATAATCTCATAATCCATCGGATCCCAGCAAACTCAACATAGCAACAGCATAAGGATTACATAGGTGCCTCGATCATGTAGGGCAGCTCACAAGGACTAATTAGTGAAGCACAAGAACGGGAGGAGAACATCACATAGCTACTGGTCATGGACTCATGGTCCAAGGGAGACTACTCACGAGTCATCCGGGAGGCGTCCATGGTGGTGGAGAAGCTCCCGGTGGTGATCCTCCCCTCCGGCAGGGTGCCGGGAAGAGTTCTCCTGGTGCTCCCGATCTTGGAAGCGGCGGCGGCGGCGGAACAGAGATGTGATCGCGAAAAGGGTTCTTGTTCTGAGGGTTTCGGAGGACCCTTTAATTATATGCCAAAGGAGGGCATCGGGGGAACTTCGGGGGGCCCAGGCGCCCCCCCGGCGCGGCCCAGGGGGGGGGGGGCGCCGCCAGGGCGCCTGGAGCCCTGGTGGCCCCCCCCAGGCTGCTCTTCGGACGCAGTGTTGTTTCCGGAACGCTGATTTTTTATATAATTTTTATGGATTTTTCTGGGCAGTTCTCGAAACGTGAAAACCTGAAATACAAAAACAGCCGAAAACAGAAACTGGCACTGGGGTGCACTGGATTAGTAAGTTAGTCCAAATATGATCAAAAGTGTATGGAAGTGTATGAATATCATAGCAATATCACCCAAAAGTGGCATGGAGCAAGCAGAAATTATAGATACATTTTGGACGTATCAACATCCCCAAGCTTAATTCCTGCTCGTCCTCGAGTAGGTAAATGATAACAAGAATAATTTCTGTGGTGACATGCTATTAACCATATAGGACTTTTTATAGTCATATGACAAAAGCTTACTGAGACAATGATTCTATAGTAGTTAAGTTGCCTCATGAGAAAATCACAAATGACTGAAAGTTTTACAATATGAAACTGAAACATCAAAAAGATTTGCAATGAACATGATGTGCAAATATGACAGAGTGATATATATCTTGCCCCCTTTAGTTATGCAAAACATAAATGCAGGGGCACCTTCAAGGTTTAAGTGATGACTAGATACAATGATTTCAGAATAAACGATATCACAATCATGCAAAAGACAATGCTACTTTGGGACAATGCACATTACACTCAGAATGACAATCATGCTCTCAGTAGTTGGTGCTTTAACATAAAGTAGAAGAATGGTTAAGTGCTAGAGCTTTTTATTTGAAAACATGGAAGCAATTTTGTCAACGGTAGTAGTACTTCATATGTGTCATGCATAAGACATCCTATAAGTTGCAAGCCTCATGCATCGTATACCAATAGTGCTCGCACCTTGTCCTAATTAGCTCGGATTTCCATGGGTTATCATTGCATTGCATATGTTTCAACCAAGTGTCACAAAGCGGTACCTCTATGCCACCTGTACAAAGGTCCAAGGAGATAAATCGCATTTGATTTCTCGTTTTTGATAGATCTCAACTTGAGGACATCCATACCGGGACAACATAGAAAATAGATGATGGACTCCTCTTTAATGCATAAGCATATTCTCATAAGAGATTGAGGATCAACGTCCAAGATAAAACTTCCACCATGATACATGGCTTTGGTTGGCGGCCCAATGTTCTTCTCTAACAATATGCATATTCATTCAACCCACGGCAAATCACCCTTACTTCAGACAAGACGAACATGCATAGCAACTCACATGATATTCAACAAAAGTGTGACAGTTGATGGCGTCCCCAGAAACATGGTTACCGCTCAGCAAGCAACTTATAAGAAATAAGATACATAAGCAACATATTCTTTACCACAATAGTTTTTAAGCTACTTTCCCATGAGCTATATATTGCAAAGTTAGTTCGCTTAGTACAGGTGGAGGTTAGCAAAAAGACTGGGAGCGACCAACTAAGAGAGCAATGACGGTCATAATCATGCAGAGCGACAAAGCAATATTGAATCAGGCATGGTAGTTATATCGCAACTCAGAAATAAAAGATCATCAAGGCTTGACAGACTTTCTTTACAGTCTTAAATATGCGTGAGCATACGCCAAGTCAATCAAAATAAATTCTCAAAGGAACATATTACTAAACCATACCACATCATAGGCAAACAAATCAAGTTGGTACTGCAATAACACATTGGGAACCCCCCCAGCTATTTGAGATTAACCATAAGAAAACCTGAACTATTAAGCACCATTATGCAAGTAGCATCTTTATCATAGACACATTAACCAATGCAACAGAAGCAAACTCTCTTAATAAGGTGAGCATGATAATTAAAGAGAGTTTAAGCAACCAACTAAACAAAAGCTCTTTGAAAAGATAAGCATGAATACTAAGAGCAGAGCATGATAGTAGCTATTAAAAGACAAAGAACACACACATCATAGATAGACATGAAAATTCTATGTTATGTTCTAGGTAGAGGTGGAGCGTGTTTATCTCCCACATAAAGGAATGCTGAGTTCCGACTCGTTATGAAAAACAAAAAAGAAAACTAAAAGCAAGACGCTCCAACCATAGCACATAACACATGAAGTCATAAAAATATAGCGGAACGAAAGACGAACTGATAATGTTGATGGAGAAGGGGATGCACGGGGGCATCCCCAAGCTTAGACGCTTGAGTCTCCTTGAATATTTCTTGGGGGTGCACGGGGGCATCCCCAAGCTTGAGCGCTTGACACTCCTGAATCTTTTTATCATCTTCCCTCGCACACTTGAAAACTCCCTTCATACATAACTCATCATAATCTGATTAGCGAGGTTAGTACCCTTAATAAAATAATTATACCTTGCTGGAAATAAGGATATTCTTGAAGTTCTACTGTTTCTCAAGATTGCCAAAAGGTTTTTGCAAAGAAAAAGCAAGCTCTTGATTTGCAAAGTGAAGGAAAGGCAAAACATGACAGAATCTGTGAAAAACAGAACAACAGGTAGTAATTAATCTGTTCGGGATACTTCTGCAACTCAAATCAAAAAACTCAGAACGGACGCACGAAAGACAATTATACAGAGAACGCTGTCAAAAAAATTCAGACCAAAAAGATGATCTGGTGATTTTATACGAATGTTTCTATCCAAGGACAGAATCTGTTTCCTAGACAGCACCTCACAACTTTTGAACTTTCTAGCAATCAGAGGCTATACTTGGCACAAATATGAAAAGCAAAGATACAATGATTATGCTACAGCAGTAAACAACATCAAGACACAACAAAAGCAAAAAATTTATTTATGTGGGCTGCCTCCCAAAAGCGCTTTCTTTTATGCCTTTAAGCTAGGCATAATGCATAGAGGAATTAATAACCATCATAATAATCGGAGTTATAAATTGATTCAAATGGTTCCTCAACAAGTTCATTCTTGTTCCTTCTGGGAAAGGGGTACACACCTTTTTCCTTCCCGCGTAAGAGGATTTGTCCCTTACCTATATCAATGAAGCCTTTAACTGCTCGGAGGAAGTCCCTTCCAAGCACTATATTTCCTTGGTTTGGCTCCACGATGAAGAAATCAATCATTGCAATCCCTTTAAGGAATTTAACTGGCACGTCTTTTATTTTTCCCTATATTTCAGAAATATCTCCATTAGTATGTTCATGATAAGAGGGTAATCTATCCATGTTAAATTTTAAAGAATCATGAACAATTTTTGGCATAGTAGAAACCATAGATCCAATATCACAATAACAAGGAAGTCTTGATTAGAGACACTAATCCTAACAAGGGGCTCCCAATCATTGTCTATTTCCAAAATGTCTTTCTTATTGGGTTTAGGTTTCTCTACCTTCATCAAGTCTAGAGCATCCATTCTTTTCTTAATAGTAGCAAGTCTATCTATGATAGTATCAAAGTTGTGATCATAAACAAAGTAACTAGATAGACCATGTATAATTTCAAGAGCTCTAGCTTCATCACACTCTAGGAAATCTCCCTCAGCTATAATGTCAAGGGAGTGTTTACACCATTTAAAAAGACCATGGTAAAAATTTCTAAGCACAATTTTTATAGGTATCCAAGGCATAATTCTTCTATGTGCATCAGAAATTCTTGCATTTTCTCCATCCCTTTGATGGAAATCTAGAACTTCTGATTACCTCAAAGCACCAAATCCTAACATGTTTAACTAAACAGATAGGACTACTAACAGGAAGGTAAATAATTTTTTGTGATTTTTGATAAAAGATACTAAAGCAGAAACTGAAAGGTAAACTAACAAGACTAAAAAGCAAAGGTAAAAGATAGCATGCAACTCCCCTATCCTAAAGAGTGGAGTCCCCGGCAACGACGCCAGAAAATACTCCTTGATGGGCCTCGAACTCCTCGTTGGTTACCCCAAGTGGAAGGTGTAAGATGCAGTATGTAGAAGTGTTTTCCCTTAGCAAAGATGCCAAGGATCGAATCCCCAGAGACTCCTAGGTTCAACAAGTAGGTGTCAACTGCTACGGCGCCAGATTAGTAGCAATCAACGTGGACCTGCACACAGATACAAATAACTTTGCTCCCAACGAGTACAGAGAGGTTGTCAATCCCTCCGGCCTTGTAGTTCACAAAGGATTAAAAGCAATGATAGTAGTGATAGATAATGTTTTGCAATAGTAAATAATAACGGAAAGTAAATAGCGGGTGTGATCAATGATGGTAATATGTACCGGAGTCTCATGATGTTCACTAGTGATGTCTCTCTCCCAAAAGACGATAAAACAGCTATGTGAGGTAAACAAATTACAGCTGGGCAATTGACAGGACCACGAACGCAAACCAATGCTGACTACATTGCAAGAAAGGTTGAGGTTCAAAGCATGGGCGGTACGCCAAAGTAAGTAGACCAAAATCCATCAATGCCTACTACTAATCATCCACCTTGAGATATCTATCCAGAACATCTCGCTGGTATTAAGATGCAAGTCCCACCCATAGTGTAAACTCAATGCAACAGACAACTGCATTAAAAGAACTTTGCGTAAAGTAAACAATCCTTGCACCCGCGGGCACAAGCACCGTTGTTTTCCCCCTTGTGGCAACAGCACATCCCCTAGACTCATGTTTCTGTCACTCAAGCTAGTCATCGAGGGGCATGAACCCACAATCGAGCATAACGTTCCCTCTTGGAGTCACTACCTATTACTCGGCCAAAGCAATAAATAACAACAGAGAATATGCAAGAATTACTTATGAACAAAAATATAAAAGAGGTAGATCAAATATATTACTCAAGATCAATCTGAACATAATCTCATAATCCATCGGATCCCAGCAAACTCAACATAGCAACAGCATAAGGATTACATAGGTGCCTCGATCATGTAGGGCAGCTCACGAGGACTAATTAGTGAAGCACAAGAACGGGAGGAGAACATCACATAGCTACTGGTCATGGACTCATGGTCCAAGGGAGACTACTCACGAGTCATCCGGGAGGCGTCCATGGTGGTGGAGAAGCTCCCGGTGGTGATCCTCCCCTCCGGCAGGGTGCCGGGAAGAGTTCTCCTGGTGCTCCCGATCTTGGAAGCGGCGGCAGCGGCGGAACAGAGATGGGATCGCGAAAAGGGTTCTTGTTCTGAGGGTTTCGGAGGACCCTTTAAATATATGCCAAAGGAGGGCATCAGGGGAGCTTCGGGGGGCCCAGGCGCCCCCCCGGCGCGGCCCAGGGGGGGGGGGGCGCCGCCAGGGCGCCTGGAGCCCTGGTGGCCCCCCCAGGCCGCCCTTCGTACGCAGTGTTGTTTCCGGAACGCTGATTTTTTTATAATTTTTCTGGATTTTTCTGGGCAGTTCTCGAAACGTGAAAACCTGAAATACAAAAACAGCCGAAAACAGAAACTGGCACTGGGGTGCACTGGATTAGTAAGTTAGTCCAAATATGATCAAAAGTGTATGGAAGTGTATGAATATCATAGCAATATCACCCAAAAGTGGCATGGAGCAAGCAGAAATTATAGATACGTTTTGGACGTATCAGCAAGTAGGCAAGAATTTCAAGAGTAATAGGCTGCAGAGGATTTTCGAAAGATCGAAAAGTATTTTGAAGAATTTTGTGAGGCACATGAAAAATTGAGAAGAACGGATCCTCGATAAATGTGAGGTAATAACCGTAAGTGTTTTCATGCGAAATAAAACTACAAGACAGTAAACTCAAAGGATTCTCGGGATAACGGAGAATATTTCGAGGCATCTTGTAACAACAAGAGCGATGAAGAATGATCATGAGAATGATGAGTGCATGCAGATATCCATAGGGATATATCAGTGGCAGTGAATTGCAAAGGCGATGAGCACAAGGGTCTCCGGAAAATATCGAGGGATATCCTCAGAATCTTCTGACGAAGCAGGTGATCTTCCAGAATGAGGGCTCTCCGGAAGAAATAGTTACAAGAACCTAGAGTTAGAGTTCTTAAAATCTTTTAACCCCAATAGAAGAGAGATCAGATTCCCAGAGTATAGACGAGGAGTGAATGATCCTAATACCACCCATTGGTGTTGTGGGCCCGTAAGCCACACAACAAGTTAGTAAATTTGTTTTTCAAAGACTAGACTCAACTTCGGCCAAGGAGTTGGAAAGGAGGATTCCTACAGGCAGTCGGCTCTGATACCAACTTGTGACGCCCCCGATTTGACCGTACACTAATCATTCACGCAAATGTGTACGACAAAGATCGGGGACTCACTGGAAGATATCACAACACAACCCTAGACACAAATTAAAATAATAAAAGCTTTATATTACAAGCCAGGGGCCTCGAGGGCTCAAATACATAAGCTCAAAATACACAAGAGTCAGCGGAAGCAATAATATCTGAGTACAGACATAAGTTAAACAAGTCCGCCTTAAGAAGGCTAGCACAAACGATCGAAAAGGCAAGGCCTCCTGCGTGGGACCTCCTAACTATTCCTCGAAGCCGAACTCCATGTAGAAACATCATCGAGATCCTCTGGCTCCTGGACTCCACCATCTGGTTGCGTCATCCGAGAAGAAGGGACAGAAGGGGGAAAAGGGGGAGCAAAGCAACCGTGAGTACTCATCCAAAGTACTCGCAAGCAAAGATCTATACTACATATGCAATGGTATCTGTGTAAAGGGGTAATATATGTGGGTTAAACTGCAGAATGCCAGAATAAGAGGGGGATAGCTAATCCAATCGAAGACTACGCTTCTGGCCACCTCCATCTTGCAGCAGTAGATGAGAGTAGCTGGAAGTAACAAGTATCCTCGCATCTCGCAGCCTCCGTCTTGCAGCAGTAGAATAGAATAGATAGTAAGTTCACCAAGTAACAACGTATATTATAATCCTACCCAATGATCCTCCCCTCGTCGCCCTGTGATAAAGCGATCACCGGGTTGTATCTGGAACTTGTCTGGGTGTGTTTTATTAAGTATCCAATTCTAGTTGTCATGAGGTCAGAGTACAACTTCGGGTCGTCCTTTTACCGTGGGACACGGCTATTTGAATAGATTAACTTCCCTGCAGGGGTGCACCACATAACCCAGCATGCTCGATCCCATTTGGCCGGACACACTTTCCAGGGTCATGCCTAGTCTCGGAAGATCAACACGTCGCAGCCCTACCTAAGCACAACAGAGAGGTCAGCACGCCGGTCTAAACCCTAAGCGCACGAGGGTCTGGGCCAATCGCCCAATGCACACCTCCACGTTGCGAGGGCGGCTAGTAAGAAGACCTAGCCGCTCCTAATACCAGAGCGGCGTTCTAGTCCAATCCGGCGCGCGCCGCTAAACCGCTGACGTCAAGAAGGCTTCGGCTGATACCACGACATCGAGTGCCCATAACTATTCCTACGTAGCTGGTTAGTGCGTATAGGCCAATGGCCAGACACAAATCAAATACCAAGATATCATTAAACGTGTTATTATGAAATAACCGCGGACAACGACCAGGACCAGGCCCACCTGTCTCCTAGGTGGTCGCAACCCGCCCTGTCGCTCCGCAACAAGTAACCATCAGGGGGCTGCCGGGAACCCAGGCCCACCACTACCTGTGTGGAACCACCTGTCCCTTTAGCCCCCATCTCTGAATCATCATCACGTGTATGCTATAGTAAAGTATATACCCATGATCACCACCCGAGTGATCACGGCCCGATAGTATAGCATGGTAGACGGACAAGAATGTAGGGCCACTAATAGAATACTAGCATCCTATAATAAGCAGTAGGATAGCAGGTACAGGTATCAACAGTTGTAGCAACAATGACAGGCTATGCAACAGAATAGGAGCTATCGAATCATCAACAGTAGCAGTTCTAATGCAAGAATAAGAGAGAGAGAATGGGTGATATCTGGTGACCAAGGGGGGGGGCTTGCCTGGTTGCTCTGGCAAGAAGGAGGGGTCGTCGTCGGCGCAGTCGATCACAGTGGCACCGTCAGCAGTCTCAGTCCCGGTGTCTATCGGAGAGAAGAGGGGGGGAGAAACAATAAATATAAAGCAAACATCGCACCACAAAGCATAACATGGCAAAACGCGGTGCTACGTGTGACCTAACGCAGTGCTCGGTGATACAGGCGAAGAGGAATAACATCCGGGAAAATATTCTCGGTGTTAGGCATTTTCGGTTAGATGGAACGGAGGTGGATTGTTCCATGTTCCGTATGACAGAGGTGTGTGGCGGACAAATGGACCGCGTATTCGGAGTTATCTCGTCGTTCTGAGCAACTTTCATATATAAAACTTTTTCATCCGAGCTACAGTTTATTTTCTATGAATTTTCAAAGTTTTTAATCATTTTTGATTTTTATTATTTATTTAAATCCAACATTATCCAGAATAGTATGGATGACGTCAGCATGATATAGGTGTGACATCATCAGTCAACAGTGCGTTGACTGAAGTCAAAACTGACATGTGGGTCCAGTGGGACCCACCTGTCATAGTCTAACATGTTAAATAGGGTTTATTTAAGCAGGATTATTTAAGATTAATTAAACTGGATTAATTAATTATTAATTATTATCATTAATATATATATATATATATATTTATTTATTTATTTATTTTTAAACGTTATTGGGGCGGGGCCCCTTTGCCATAGGCTCAGAGGAGGCCTTGCGGGCGCGAGCATACGGGTGCGGGTGCCCGCATCCGCGGCAACCAGAGGCGAGGGCGGGTGCACCCGGGACCTCGATGGCCGGCGATGGCGGGAGCAGTGCCGGGCGCGGCAGGGAGCGGCGAGCTGCGGGGCACGCGCGCCGGCGAGACGAGCCGCGGCGGCCTTAGGTAGGCGTGGGGGGG
>LR738714.1:753169984-753192915 GCA_902687465.1 Secale cereale
TATTTATTTCTTGTTTTCTTTTTTCCTTTTATTTATCCTTTTTTTATTCTACTTTCTTTTTTGTCTAGTTTTTACTTAATATTTACAATGATCCCTAATTTAGTGATATCACAAAACTCAGCACAACCAAAAGGTTTTACCCCAAAACCATTTAGTTTAGTATTTTATTAATTATAAAAGCATTTAAATATTGGTTTTTCCTACTGTTTTATTCACCTCAGAGTATTTAAACTTTTATGAAGGTGGGGGTTTCTTCACCACAATCACTTGTGATTTATTTGTCACAAACCGAACAATTTAGTATTAATGTTTGTAAACTTTTGATGTTTGCCTCAAATTCAAAATTGAATTTGGATTGGTTTCTAACTAACACAAGATTAGCAGCGGTAATTGAGGTGACGTGGCATCATTAACAAAGATGTACTGTAGGTTGATTACCCGGGCGTCACAGGGATGATGAAAGATACAGCAGTAGCGCGGGGCTAGGAAACCACTACAGCTAATTAATAGTAGCGCGTCCCGGAAAAGCGTTGTTGATATAGTCAATAGTAGTAGCGCGGGTCCAGACCATGCTACTACTAACAGTTAGCTATAGCGCCGTAATAGTAGCGCCGCTGCCCGCGCCGCTGATAGCCTCAAAACCCGCGCTACTACTAGGGTTTTCCCTAGTAGTGCTACCTATTGATATGGACCCGTAGGTCATGTAGGAACTACTCACACATTATCATGGAGACAACAAGGTCGATCAAGATTGCCTCCCCAATGGTATCCTCCTTCGACTGAGTACCTGCAAAGGCCTCCAGATGGGATCGCGGAATAATAGTGGCTTGCGATGATGGAAAAATTGTTTCGAATCTCGCTTTGGTTTTTGTTGGAATTTTAAGGAATTTATATGTCACAGATTAGGTCAAATGGAGCCACGTGGGCCCCACGAGTGCTGATAGCATGCCTCCCCCAGATACGTATCCAACGTATCTATAATTTTTTATTGTTCCATGCTATTATATTATCTGTTTTGGATGTTTAATGGGCTTTATTATACACTTTTATATTATTTTTGGGACTAACCTACTAACCCAAGGCCTAGTGCAAATTGCTGTTTTTTTGCCTATTTCAGTGTTTCGCAGAAAAGGTACATCAAACGGAGTCCAAACTGAATGAAACCTTCGGGAGAGTCATTTTTGGAATAATATCAACATAGAAGACTTGGAGAACACGCCAGGAAGCGAACGAGGCGGCCACGAGAGCAGGGGCGCGCCCCCCACCCTCATGGGCTCTTCGTGGCTCCCCTAACGTGCCTCTTCCTCCTATATATACCTACGTACCCTGAAACCATCGGAGAGCACCACGAAACCCTAATTCCACCACCACAACCTTTTGTACCCGTGCAATCCCATCTTGGGGCCTGTTCCGGAGCTCCACCGGAGGGGGAATCGATCACAGAGGGCTTCTACATCAACACCAAGTTGTGAGTAGTTTACCACAGACCTTCGGGTCCATAGTTATTAGCTAGATGGCTTCTTCTCTCTCTTTGGATCTCAATACAAAGTTCTGCTCGATCTTCTTGGAGATCTATTCTATGTAATTTCCTTTTTGCGGTGTGTTGGTCGAGATCTGATGAATTGTGTGTTTATGATCAAGATTATCTATGAACAATATTGGATTCTTTTCTGAAATATTTTACGCATGATTTAAATATCCTTGCAAGTCTCTTCAAATTATCGATTTGGTTTGGCCTACTAGATTGCAAGTTCTTGCAATGGGAGAAGTGCTTGGCTTTGGGTTCAATCTTGCGGCGTCCTTTCCCAGTGACAACAGGGGCAGCAAGGCACGTATTGCATTGTTGCCATCGAGGATAAAAAGATGGGGTTTATATCATATTGCATGAGTTTATCCCTCTACATCATGTCATCTTGCTTAAGGCATTACTCTGTTCTTATGAACTTAATACTCTAGATGCATGTTGGACAGCGGTCGATGTGTGGAGTAATAGTAGTGGATGTAGAATCGTTTCAGTCTTCTTGTCACGGACGTGATTCCTATATACAATGATCATGCCTAGATATTCTCATAACTATGCAATTTTCTATCAATTGCTCGACAGTAATTTGTTCACCCACCGTAGAAATCTGCTATCATGAGAGAAGCCACTAGTGAAACCTATGGCCCCGGGTCTATCTTCATCATATTAATCTTCCATCAATTATTTACTTTACTTTTGTTTTGCATTCTTTACTTTCAATCTATAACAAAAATACCAAAAATATTATCTTATCGTCTTTATCAGATCTCACTTTTGCAGGTGATCGAGAAGGGATTGACAACCCCTTTATCGCGTTGGCTGCAAGGTTCTTATTTGTTTGTGTAGGTACGAGGGACTCGCGCGTGGTCTCCTACTGGATTGATACCTTGGTTCTAAAAAACTAAGGGAAATGCTTACGCTACTATGCTGCATCACCCTTTCCTCTTCGAGGGAAAACAACGCAAGCTCGAGAAGTAGCAAGAAGAATTTCTGGCGCCATTGCCGAGGAGATCTACGCAAAAGTCATATACCAAGTACCCATCACAAACTCTTATCCCTCACATTACATTATTTGCCTCTCGTTTTCCTCTCCTCCCACTTCACCTTTGCCGTTATATTCACCCTTTTTCCGTCGCCTCTTTTCGCTTGCCTCTTGTGTGTTCGTCTTTAATGTGGTTTGTAGCTATCCTGTCTGAGATGGAGGAGGATGTCGTTGAAATGGGTAGTAACGCTGAGGGCAACTTTGCCTTTTGTTGATCCTCCTGATGAAACTACCACTTTACATACTAAGAAGTTCCGGGTTGTGTCGGGGAACGAATCCACAAGCACCTATGGGACCGGCGGACCGAGACCCTATCGGTTCGGCGGGGGCGAAGATCGCACGAAGAGCGGATCAAGGCGAAACACACGAGCAGTTTACCCAGGTTCGGGCCGCACGGATGCGTAAAACCCTACTCCCGCTTTGTGGTTTGTATTGAGTTCTTGCTCGGGAGCGCTGAATGCTACAGTACACACCAGCAGCTAACGAGACCGAGCGTGAGTGTTCTCCTCTCCCTCTACGTTGCGCATGGGCCTCCTTTTATATGCTCAAGGGGTCACCGACAGGTGGCAACGCAGACAAGGGTAAAAATGGAAAGGTGTTGCGGTTGGTACAACTACCTGCTACAATGCATCATACCTAACTCTGACGGCAGGGGACAAGGGCATTGAATGCCCATCTGCGTCGCCCAAATAGTGCAAAAGGGACCGTCAGGGACGCCACCGCTCGCCACGATGGCAATCTTGTCAGCACCGCTTGCCACCACGCACCGCTAGCTGCACAGCCTCCCGCCACGTACGCCTGGAAGGGTCCTAGAGCGACACGTTGGTGGATGTGCTGGAGCGCGGGTACAGAGTGGTAGCTTGCCGCGGAAGCGCCTTGCCGCGGTCGTTGTCTTGTCGCGTCCGGGAGCTCGTCGCTCACAGGGATGCGTGGCGCATCGCGGCAAGTTCCTTGAGATGCCTTGGTTGGCCTTCCCGGCAAGCTCCTCTTACCGGGGTCTTGTGCCTTGAGTGGCCTTCCCGGCAAGCTCCTCTTGACGGGGCCTTGTCTCCTTGGCTTGAATACTTTGTTCTTGAATGGCTCCAAAGGAACCGCGGAGGACCTTGGCGATCACCCGGCAAGCCTTGCCGCGGGATGCTGCGACTGCCCGTGCACAAGTTCGGGATACTACGGTACCCCTACTCTAGTACACCGACAGGAGCCCCCGGGCCTGGGCCATACACGGTGCCGAGCGCTGTTGGGCCAAGCCCAAAACAGGGCACGGGCACGCGTGGCCTGGGTTACGCCGTATCTTTCTCCATATCCACCGCGCCCTCCCCGAACGACACGCGTTGAATGCGGCGTCGTGGGAGAGATCGTGGGTGGTTTCTTTATTCGGAAAGACGGAACGTCCGCCCCCTCCCTCATTATAAGCAGGGGAAACAGGGGTAGTTCGCCCACTCGCCGGTTGCTATTTCAATCTCGGAAACCTCCGCCGCTCCCCTTTCTTCCTAAAGCTGAAAGAGAGCAGCGCTCTGCCCCCCATCGCCACCAGGACCACCAACGCTGTCGAGCTCCCCCACCACTTCCGCCATGGCTCCGAAAGTCGACAAGGGGAAGGTCATGAAGTCGACCGAGGTGCAGCGGCTCGTGGCACTGCGAAAGGAGTGGGCAATCTTCCCCCCAAGCTCGCCGCGAAGGAGCTGAGGGAGTATTACTACCTCTTCTGGTCGACGGAGATGCGGGCGCATCCGCGCACGAAGGTACTCCCAGCCGTCGCTTCGGAAATGGCTCCGAATGGATATCCGTTCTTCGCCTTGTTCTTCTACTGCGGGCTCTTCCCGCCTTTCTCTGAGTTTTTCTGCGATCTTATGAACACCTACGGGTTCTGCCTCCTTGACTTCACTCCCAATGCTGTTCTGACCATGGCAGTTTTCGCACATCTCCGCGAAAACTTTGTCGGAGTCTATCCAAACGTAGCCCTTTTTAGCCACTTCTTTATGCCCCGAGTTGAGAGAGGAGAGCCTTTATCCGGCGGAATCGCCTGGATCTCAAGAGCCGGCAAGAAGGAAGCTTATCTGGAGGGAGAGTTCCGCGGCAAGTGGGAGGAATGGAGAGCAGACTGGTGCTGGATTGTCGAGGAGAACCCATAGCCGTTTACCGCCCAGCGCCAAGCCCCAGTAGCGCGCGGCAGCGATTGGAGCAACGTGGACCCGGAAGATGATAGGCTGAAGATTGCCGTCAGCCGGATCCAACGCCTTAGGCTTGCCGGGCTCACTGTAGGCGCTGTTGGCGCAGATTTTCTTCGCCGCCACATCGCTCCCCTGCAGGAGAGGAGGAGACCCGCCTGGGACTTCCAGAATGCGGCGGACATCATGAGGCTGCGCCCGGGCCTCAACTTCAACTTCACTGTTATGGAACTTGACGCAATGCTCCGGGAGCTGTTCAAGTACGACCCTCAACATCCCGAAGTGTTCAGGTTGCCGAAGGGTGTCGTTCCGCTGTGCAACAACTCCTCGCTCAGCCGCATCCGTGCAATGATGCCGCTGTGCGACTCGCATGGAATTGTTCCAATTTGGCAAGAGCCCGCAGACGTCGTCGTGCAGGAGTTCTTTGACGGCTTGGTAGAAGTGCCGGTCCGCTCCGACGAACATACAAGCCTCACTCGCGCCACCACAGATGCGGAGATGAAACACATCGCCACTAGGCTGGAAGAGGCGGCGGCAGCCGCAGCCGCGGGCGAGTTTGGATTCACTGTGGAGGAGGCAGAGGCAGCAGAGTCGGCAAGCCGTGCCGAGCGAGAGGAGCTTGCCGGCGAGGAAGAGCTTGCCGGGCATGATGTCGAGTCGAGCGAGCCCGCCGAGGATACGAGCGGCTCGTTGGAGATCAACTCTTCTTGCTCCCCATCTTCAGACAGCTCGTCGCAAGCAGAGCCCCCAGCTCCACCAAGAAGGCGTCTCCGCAAGGCCGGGGACGTAGCGGAATGGCGGACGAGTCGACAGTCGCCGCGCCGCGTGATACGCTCCACCGCGGCAAGCACTGTTGCCGCGGGAGCACCTCACGCTGCTGCGGCAACTGGAGCGGGGTCCACCCGGACCACCGCTTCTGCTCCTGCCGCTTCTCATGCCGCGGTGGCAGCCGGAGCGGGGTCGTCTCAGACCACCGCCACTGTTCCTGCCAAGCGGCCAAGGGAACCTACCCCTCCGCCTCCTCGCGCCAGAGGTGAGCCGGACTTCGACTTCTCCGCGTTCAGCTCCGACGAGGAAGAAGAAGAGTAAGATTCTTTATTGTACTTGTAGTTCTTCAATTCTTGTTGTTTTGTCTTGTATCTCATTTCCTTTACTCCGAACTTATTCCTTTTTAGGACTCTGGCCCAGAGAGCGGCGAAGAGAGCCAAGGTCCCGGCGCGTCCAAAGGTGATTATTGTCGAGGACGAATCCACCGAGACAGCAGAGGGCGCGCCCGAGACCACCTTGCCGGACCCGGCAACTATTCCCCAGAGCAGCCCCCAGCGTAAGTATACGGTTCGCTTTCTGCTGTTAGGCGCGTATGGATACTCTTTCTTTGCTGACGTCTGATTGTTGGTTTGTGTAGGAGCAGAGCAGCCCCACCAGGAGCGCACGGAGGGCGCCCCCGACAAGCCATCTGCTTCGACTACGCCGCCAAGGGAGAGTTCTCCGGCAAGGGACAGCACCAGCGGCCCCCTCGAGGCGGAGACTACGACTGCAGAACCCGGTACAGGTAATCCTCTCGCTTCAAAACTTCCCTTGGGTTCTTCTTCTTTTGATCTTCTTTTTGGATATTTGCTTGACTTTTCTCCCTTTTTCGGCCGACAGATCCATCTGCTGTGGAGCCGATGGAGACCGAGGTTGCTGGCGAGGAGAACATCACCGAGGCCGCCGTCAATGATGTCATCGAGATTGCCGCGGGCGGTGATACCGACGACGCCGCTGCCACCGAAGAAGCAGCCGGCGCTGATAATCCCGCCGGTGAAGAGGCCGCCAAAGCTGCCGCCGCAAAATCTGGCGAGGGGTCTGGCGATCGCACTGACGGCCCTGAGGCCGCAGGAGCGCTAGGCGCTACGCCGACCGCCGATCCTCCCGCCGCTGCCGCAGCGTCAGGCTCCGAAGAGCCCCAGCCAGGCGTCTACTTGAAGGCCGGCGAAAACGTCTTCATCAACCTCCCCTAGGCGTCAAGCTCTAGGGCGCCGGTCGAAGGAGAAAGCTTCGATGGAGAGGTGCTCGCCTCCGCTGGGCTGATGCTGGTTGATGCGCCGAGCAGCAGCAGCGGCGCGCCTGAGGAGGAGCGGCTGCTGCGGAAGCTGGTGTCGCTCTACCGTGCTCGACAGGCCAAGCTGGAATCCCGAGAAGCGCTTGTCGCGAGGGCGGGAGCGGACGTCGAGAAGCGCGCGGAGGAGCTCCGGGGTCTCGACCAGGAAGCTCTCCAGTCCCTGGCAGAGGAGCGGGCGCAACTCGCCGAGGAGCAGAAGTCCTTCCTCCTCGAGAAGGCTGAAGTCGAAGAACAACAGCGGCTTGCCGCTGAGAAGCTGTGTGCGCAGGAGGGCGAGCTGGCGCAGCGGAAGGTTAACCTTGACAGCCATGAGGAGGAGCTTACTGCACGCGAGCAAACATTCGGCGGAGCCCTCAAGCAAGCAGAGGACGCTGCAGCAGCTGCCGAGGCCGCCAAGAAGGAGCTGGAGACGAAGGTAGCGTGGCTGGAGGCCGATCTCAAGGCGAGCGGTGAAGAGCTTGCCGCGCTCAAGCGTGAGCGGGAGAAGGACACCTACAGCTTGTCAGAGCTGCAGGTTCGTCTCTCCGAGAAGGGCAAGGAACTTGGCGCCGCCAAGGACTCCAACGCAGATCTTGAGTTGAAGCTGACTACTTTGACCAAGACGCTGGACGGCGCCAGGGAGCAGGAGGTGGCATTGAAGGAGGAGATCAAGGCCGATAAGGCGTTGCTGGCGAGTGCTGCTGCTGCCCAGAACATTTTTAGGGAGAATGTGGAGCACTGGACGGAGGGTCTCGTGGATGCTGCCGCAGACATTGACAGGGAGCTGGCGCAACTGGGGATGGAGGATCTCGGGTATCCCTCTGATGAGAACCTCCAACCCAGCGCCAAGCTCACCTTGTTCTTCAAGGGCGTGGCGACGGCCCTCCAGCGACTCCGGGAGAAGATTCCAAAGCAGCTGGCCGACGAGTCGCGCAAGATCTGCGCGGGAGCTCTTCAAAAGGTGTTGGTGAAGGTGGCCTTCCGCAACCCGGGCCTCAACCTCACCAACGTCCTCAAGACCCTGCCGCCGGATGCTGATCTGGAAGCGCTCAAGACCCTTGTCGCACCCATTGTGGACAAGGTGAGCGGGATCAAGAGGATTGAGGGCGATCCCGTAGACTAGGCCGCCCGTTTTCTTCTTTTCTTGTCGCTGCTGGTCATGTTATGAGAACAATCTGTTAGAGCCGCGACAAGCTTACCTTGTGATATAACTCTATTTTGGGTAATGATTGCAATGTTATTTCCTTTACTTGATTCCTTCCTTTGTATGTTTTTGCCCTACGCTTTAAGGGAACTTGCCGGCGCAGGCACCTTAGCCGCGAGCGCTGAGTGCGGGACGTCAGCAGCCTGCTGGCGGTGCCGTTACCAACAGGAAACCTTGTCGCAACTAGTCGCAGCACACTTAAGTTGTTGAGCGGAATCGAAACAAAGTAAGGGCGCAACTAGCTACGAGTTGGTTCCTCCGCGCACAGGTTTTCCATACAAAGCACGGTCGTTCAAGGAAGATAACTAAAAAATTTCAAAAATCTAATTGCTCAAACTTTGGCAACTTAGCTTTTCTGTTGTTTGCTTCCCGGTAAGGCGAAACTTTCTTGAACGACGCCTGGTCCATACCATTATCTTCTCCTTTCCCCCCGACAAATTTGTGGGCGAGGGAACCTTCCTTTCCTTGAGAAAAAGAAAGAAGAGAAAATAAAGATATGGAGCCTTACGGCTCGTTATTGCTTACCGGGGGTAGGTGCTGCACAAAGTGTCAGATAATACATGCAAAAAATAGAAAGCATGAAATTGTCAAGATGTGCGGAGCACATGAGCTTTGTTTATGCACAGGGTCTGCGCCTGGCTTTGTACAAAGGATTACATGCAACAGCGGCAAGACTTGTACAAAAGGTGGTTGCGGGAACAGGTTCCGGCAACCGCGCCTTACGGGTAAAACTTACGAAGATGTTCAATGTTCCAGGAGTTGCTCACCGGAATGCCATCTTCGGTCTCAAGGCGGACAGCGCCAGGCCTAGTGACTCGTTTCACCCGGTAAGGGCCTTCCCACTTCGGCGTCAACTTGTTGGAATTCTTGGCGGACTGAACGCGCCGAAGAACAAGGTCGCCTTCCTCGAGACTTCTGGCGTTAACTTTGCGGCTATGGTAGCGGTGCAAAGCTTGCTGGTAGCGAGCAGCTCGTACAGCAGCCTGAAGACGGTCTTCCTCAAGGAGCAACACGTCATCTTGTCGCGGCTGCTCTTGCTCAAGCTCATCATAAGCGAGCACTCGAGGTGACCCGTATACGAGTTCCGTGGGGAGAACTGCCTCTGCTCCATAGACTAGAGCAAAAGGTGTCTGGCCAGTGGCTCGATTTGGCGTCGTCCTGATCGACCAAAGAACTACTGGCAGCTCCTCAATCCAGTTTCTTCCGTACTTGCGCAGCCTGTCGAAAGTCCTGTTCTTGAGCCCATGCACCACTTCAGCATTTGCCCTCTCCGCTTGACCGTTGCTTCTCGGGTGAGCAACAGAAGCGAAGCAGACCTTGGCGCCAAGATATTTGACGTACTGCATGAAGGTGCGGCTCGTGAATTGCGTACCGTTGTCGGTGATGATCCTGTTAGGGATCCCGAAGCGGCAAACAATCGACCTGAAGAACTTGACTGCTGACTGTGCTGTCACCTTCCTCACTGCTTCCACTTCCGGCCACTTTGTGAACTTGTCGATTGCAACGTACAAGTACTCAAAGCCCCCGACTGCTCGGGGAAAGGGGCCGAGGATGTCGAGCCCCCAGACCGAAAATGGCCAGGATAAAGGGATCGTTTGGAGAGCTTGAGCTGGCTGGTGTATCTGCTTGGAATGGAACTGGCACGCTTCACACTTGGTTACTTGTGCAGTTGCATCCTGGAGGGCTGTCGGCCAAAAGAAACCTTGCCTGAATGCTTTGCCGGCAAGGGCTGTTGCGCCAATGTGGTGACCACATATGCCTCCATGTATCTCTGCCAACAGCTTTTGTCCGCCTTCCCGGTGAATACACTTCAATTTCACACCATTGAGTCTTCTTCTGTACAGTGTGTTGTCGACAAACTGGTACATACTTGACTGCCGGGCTACTCTTTCCGCTTCTTCTTGCTCTTCGGGAAGTTCTCTTGTTTGAAGGAAACGGACAATCTGCTGTGCCCATGCTGGAGCTTGTGGCTCGACAACAAGGACTAAAGGCACATCTGCTACTGCGGGAACATCCACTTCTATGGCGAGAACCTGCGGCTCAGCCGGAGCTTGACATTCCCCGGCAAGCTTGCCGGAGCAAAACTTGTCGGAAGCCTCTGCTTCAATGGAATAAACCCTAGGGCTTGCCGGAGCAGACTGCTCCTCAGCACTCTTGGTGTTGATCTTGGGGACCTTCTTGGCGGCGGCTTCGGGAAGCTCTGCCGGAAAATAGTCACCAGAAATCAACTTCCTCTTGTTACTCTGTCCAGTTGATGGCGTTACAAACAGTTGAGTCAGCTTGAGCACAAAGATCCCTGGTTCCACAGGTAACTTAAGTGCGGCGCACTTCGACGGGCCATAGGCAATGTCGTTCTGAGCTTTTGGAACATGCTCCATCTGTAGGCCGTCAAAGTGCTCTTCTAGCTTTCTCACTTCATCAATGTAGGTTTCCATCAATGGACTCTGATAACTCTTGTTCACATGGCGGACGACAAGCTGCGAGTCACCCCTAACAATGAGCTTCTTGATCCCAAGGTCAGCCGCGATCCTGAGACCGGCAAGCAAACCTTCATACTCTGCGGTATTGTTTGTTGCTTGCTCCTTGGGAAAGTGCATCTGGACTACGTACTTGAGGTGCTCTCCGGTGGGTGCAACAAGCAGCACGCCAGCACCGGCGCCTTGCAGCGAGAAGGCACCATCAAAGTACATCAGCCACTCTTTGCTTGCTTCCTTGACGGGGATGCTCGTTTCTGGAATTTCTTCATCTGGTGTTGGCGTCCACTCTTCTATGAATTCTGCCAATGCTCTGCTTTGGATAGTTGAAGTGCTATCAAACTTGAGGCCAAAGCTTGACAGTTCCAGTGCCCACTCAACAATCCTGCCTGTTGCTTCTGGATTCTGCAGTATCCTCTTTAGCGGAAATCGAGTGACAACTGTGATCTCATGTGCTTGGAAGTAATGGCGCAGCTTTCTCGAGGCCATGAGAAGGCCGAAAAGCAATTTCTGCACACCAGAGTACCTTGACCTAGCCCCCTGCAGAAGGGAGCTGACAAAGTAAACTGGGCGCTGCACCATTCTCTTCTGTATCTCCTCGCGCGCCTGCGCAGATCCATCTTGGCGGGACCAGAGCTTGTCGGGGAAGCCCCCTGCTTGTCGCTGGATGCGCCTGCCGTGGTTGCTGGCTCATCATCTGCCTCCCTCTCCGCTACTAACGCAGCACTAAACACTTGATTGGTTGCCGCTATATACAGCAGCAACTTCTCTTGTGGCTTAGGTGCGACAGGTGTTGGAGTGGAGGACAGGTATCTCTTCAAGTCTTGCAGCGCAGCCTCCGCTTCCGGAGTCCATTTCATTGGACCTGCCTTTTTCAATATTTTGAAAAATGGCAGGGCGCCCTCAGCAGACTTAGAGATAAACCTGCTGAGAGCAGCCACGCAACCGGCAAGTCTTCGTACATCCTTGACGCGCTTTGGTGCTTCAATCTGCTCAATGGCCTTGATCTTGTCGGGATTGGCTTCATTTCCCCGCTGAGACACGAAGAACCCGAGAAGCTTGCTGGAAGGGACTCCAAACACACAGTTCTCGGGGTTGAGCTTGAGGCTGATTTGCAAAGGTCTCGTCTAAATCTTGAATCAGAGTTTCCTAGTCCTTGCTCTTGACCACTATGTCATCCATGTAGGCTTCCACATTTCTGTGTATTTGTGGCTCAAAAGCGACATGGACTACCCTTGCAAATGTTGAACCAGCATTCTTTCAACCGAAAGGCATCCGTATGAAACAGTACGTGCCACATGGAGTGATGAATGCGGTCTTCTCCTCATGCTCTTCTGCCATGAAGATCTGATGGTATCCTGAGTATGCGTCAAGAAATGAAAGCAAGTCACATCCGGCCGTGGAGCCAACAATCTGGTCAATGCGCGGCAAGGGAAATGGGTCTTTGGGACAAGCTTTGTTAACATCGGTATAGTCGATACAAAGCCTCCATTTCCCGTTTGCCTTGCGCACCACTACAGGATTGGCCAACCACGTAGGATGGAGCACTCCTCTGACAAGGCCTGCTGCTTCCAACTTCTTGATCTCTTCTGTGATGAATTCTTGGCGCTCCACTGCTTGCTTCCTGACCTTCTGCTTGACGGGCCGCACATGAGGACAAACGGCAAGATGGTGCTCAATTACTTTCTTGGGAACACCGGGGATGTCAGACGGTTGCCACACAAACACGTCGACGTTCGCCCGTAGGAAAGCAATGAGCGCGCTTTCCTATTTAGGGTCAAGAGTGGCACTGATGGTGAAGGTACCACCAGTGCCGTCCTCCTTGGCGGACACCTTCTTGGTCTCTGGCGGAGCTGCCATTGTCTTCTTACACTTGCCGGTGGAGCTCGATGGTGCGCCCTCGACGGTAGCGCAGCACTCCGAAGAGGTGCGCTTGCCGGAGTGGGCATCAGAACTCTTGCCGTACTTGGTCTTCTTCTTCCCCCCGGGAGCTTCAACGGCAGGTGACTTGCGATCTGTTGCGGCTGCCGCTTCCCGGTAGATCTTGTCGGCGCAGATAAGAGCATCCTTCTTGTCGCCAGGGACAGAGATGACACTTATCGGGCCTGGCATCTTCAGCATGTTGTATGCGTAGTGAGAGGCCGCCATGAACTTGGCGACTGCTGGACGGCCGAGTATCCCATTGTAAGGCAATGGAAAATCGGCAACGTCAAAAGTGACCCTCTCAATCCTGAAGTTCAACTCGCTGCAAGATGTCACCGACAACGTAATCTGCCCCTTCGGCTTGCTCCTTCCCGGGTTGATTCCTTGGAATGTGCCGGTCTCTTCAAGCTCGCTGTCAGGGATCTGGAGTTTCTGGAGTACAGTGGAGGAGATTAGGTTCAAGCCGGCCCCGCCGTCAACTAGCATCTTAGTGACTTTGAGGTTGCGGATAGTTGGTGAAACCAACATCGGCAAGCACCCGACCGCAGCTGTGCGATCAGGGTGGTCCTCAATATCAAAGATGATAGGCGTGCTGGACCACTTCAGAAGCTTGCGTGACTCGACAGGTGGTTCTGCCACATTGACTTCCCGCACCCACTGCTTGAGTTGGCGGTGTGAAGTATGCAGAGAACCACCGCCGTCAACGCACAAGACCTCTGTGGCTTTCTGGAACTCCTGCTCACTGGTCTCGACATCATCCATGTCTTCATCGTCGTCGTCATCTTCATCCTTGTCGCGGCTGCGGGGAGGTCTGTCTCCTTGCAGCTGCTTGGCCTTGCTGCAGCGTCCTCCCCGGCCGGGGCGCTTCTTGCCGGATCCTCCGGCACCTCCTTGGGCCTTCTCCTTGTCGCGTCGCTCGTATTCAGCCTTTTGCTGCTCGACAAGCTGCTCGACCTTCTTGCAGCTCTGGAGGTCATGGCCCATGGTGCGGTGGATCTTGCAGTACTGCTTGTCGGTGCCGTCCTGCTTGTCGGCGACCGCCACAGCCTGGCAGTTGGTGCATGCGGCAATCTCCTTGCCGGAGCAACCAGCTTTGGCTTTCTTGGCGCCACCTTCGTTGCCGGACTGCTCAATGACTAGCACATCTTTGCCTTTCTTCTTCCTGTTGTTCCGCCGCCGGTTTTTCTTTGCCGGGGCAGCATCCTCGCTGTCAGATCCTCCTGCTCCTGTATCCTCTCCGGGGAGTTTCCTCCCTTCCTCAGCACGTGCACACTTGTCGTCCAGGGCATACAGCTCCCTGACGTCTCTGATCTTGCACATCGCCATCTCCTCCCGCATCCTGCGGTTACGCACGTTCTGATGGAACGCGCTGATGACCGCGGCAGGATGGACATCTGGGATGTTGTGCTGTACACGGCTGAATCTCTGAATGTACTTGCGCAGGGGCTTTCCTTCCTTCTGGGCGAGCAGATGAAGGTCACTCTCTTGGCCATGAGGTTTGTGGCCGCCTGTAAAGGTGCCGACAAACTGATGGCATAGGTCTGCCCAGGAGGATATGGAGTTGTCCGGCAAGTGCATGAGCCAGGACCTGACGTTGGGCTTGAGCACCAGTGGGAAGTAGTTGGCAAGGATCTTGTCGTCCCGCCCCCGGCAGCTTGCACCGCGATGGTGTAGATGCTGAGGAACTCCGACGGATGCGACTTGCCGTCGTACTTCTCTGGTACGTCTGGCTTGAAATTCTTCTTGCTGGGCCACTGGACTTGCCGCAGCTCACGAGTAAACGCAGGTCAACCTACCGCGTACGGAAAGTCGCCTGGTTCCCCTGGCGCATGCATGTCGTCAGAGGGCCCAGCGCGCTGGTCTGATTGACGCCGCGCTTCTCTCCGGCGCTCGATGCGAGTACGAGCGTCTTCTTGCTGTCGTTCATGAAGAACTTGGCGCTGATCGCGACGAGCTCGTGGATCTGATGACGCAGTGGAGTCGCTGTCGAGGTGGATCCGGCGAATCGGCGATCTTGGTCTTCGGGGCGGAGAGTGCACGGTGGTTGCACCCCCACCGGTCTTGTTGCCACCGGCTTGTGCCTGGCTGACTTGCCGCGGCTGCGATGTACTCGGCTGCCGTGGAGTGTCGCCGTTGGCGAAGACGATGAGACTCTAAATGGTGGCCCTCCAGTCGTCGATCTTGTCTGCCGTTGGAGGGTAGTCCAGGAGCAGTTGAGCTCTTGCCAAAGCTTCTACTGAAGTGGTGGGTGGCGGTGGCGAACGGTGTGAGGAGCGGGATATGCTCGGACTTCTAACCATGTTAGAAGGAGCAGTATCCCGTCCAGGCGACCGTGCCTCGCTCGCACCAGCATGTTGGCGTGCATGCTTGGTCTTGAGCACTCCGAGATCCACCAGCTCGATCTTGGTCCAGCAAACGTATGGTACCGTGAGTACCATGACGCTGACGGTCCCGCGCTTCCTGAGATGGGCGCGGTGCATGTACGGACGCCGAGGTCTTGGAGTGCTCCCGGTCGTTGTGGGAGCCGACTACGCCGCCGATGGGCAGCGCAGCCTTGTCCGTGGACCTGGCAGCACCGTGAGCTCCCTCGTCGACGCCCGTTCTTCCGCCGGCGTCTACCCCACCAGCCGTTTGCTCCGGCGGTGGTGGGTTCGGCGCGGACGGAGCAGCCGCCTCCGAAGCCTTCTTCTTCGGCGGCATGTCAATGAAGACGATGAAGATCTAGCTCGTGTGAACGCCGGATCAGGTTCACACAACCTCGACGCCCCTACCTGGCGCGCCAAAGATGTCGGGGAACGAATCCATGAGCACCTATGGGACCGGCGGACTGAGCCCCTTTCGGTTCGGCGGGGGCGAAGATCGCACGAAGAGCGGATCGAGGCGAAACACACGAGCAGTTTACCCAGGTTCGTGCCGCACGGATGCGTAAAACCCTACTCCTGCTTTGTGGTTTGTATTGAGTTCTTGCTCGGGAGCGCTGAATGCTACAGTACACACCAGCAGCTAACGAGACCGAGCGTGAGTGTTCTCCTCTCCCTCTACGTTGCGCATGGGCCTCCTTTTATATGCTCAAGGGGTCACCGACAGGTGGCAATGCAGACAAGGGTAAAAATGGAAAGGTGTTGCGGTTGATACAACTACCTGCTACAGTGCATCATACCTAACTCTGACGGCAGGGGACAAGGGCATTGAATGCCCATCTGCGTCGCCCAAATAGTGCAAAAGGGACCGTCAGGGACGCCACCGCTCGCCACGATGGCAATCTTGTCAGCACCGCTTGCCACCGCGCACCGCTGGCTGCACAGCCTCCAGCCACGTACGCCTGGAAGGGTCCTAGAGCGACACGTTGGTGGATGTGCTGGAGGGCGGGTACAGAGTGGTAGCTTGCCGCGGCAAGCGCCTTGCCGCGGTCGTTGTCTTGTCGCGTCCGGGAGCTCGTCGCTCACCGGGCCTTGCCGGGACGCGTGGCGCGTCGCGGCAAGTTCCTTGAGATGCCTTGGTTGGCCTTCCCGGCAAGCTCCTCTTACCGGGGTCTTGTGCCTTGAGTGGCCTTCCCGGCAAGCTCCTTTTGTCGGGGCCTTGTCTCCTTGGCTTGAATACATTGTTCTTGAATGGCTCCAAAGGAACCGCGGAGGACCTTGGCGGTCACCCGGCAAGCCTTGCCGCGGGATGCTGCGACTGCCCGTGCACAAGTTCGGGATACTGGGGTACCCCTACTCTAGTACACCGACAAGTTGGTAGTGGTAATATTATTGGAAAATGAGTTCTTCAAGACTTCTTTACTTGTGCCGGTGCTTTACCCACTATGGGTGGTTCTATTCTTCATAGAACCAGTAGTCTTGCGGATGCCATATCTATGCTTGTAGTTGAACTTGAAAGGAAATTTATCCATATGCATCCTTGTATTCAGAGAGTTTTTCTAGAATTTTCCAATATTGAGCATTCTTCTGTTAAGTGCGCAACTATTATCATTTTGGCTCACGAGTTCAGATTCATAATGAAAGGAGCCAAAGAAATTTTTACGCATTATAGGGTAGATGCTGGTCGTCCTCCCATAGAAGCTATCTTATTTAATCAAGAGGACATAATGCGTTTACAATCTTTAGATCGTGTTGCTTTTAATGAAAACCTTAGGAAGAAGGTTCCTACTGATATCCGAGTCGATAGAATCTCTAAACTGAATGATGATTTTGCTATTCAAATCAATGGGTTAGGTTTTTCTCTCGGGCGAAGGCTCATGACCTTTTGCCAAAAGAATACTTATAATGATGAATTGGTTGTGCAATATGAGGGACCAAAGGAGGAACCCATACCTCCCGAGCTTGATCTTGGGGACTTTTGTCCTATTAAATTTAGCCCTTTTGATTACTTTTGTTTGCCACAAAGAAAACTCCCTGCTGAACGTAGGGAATATGAGATGAGTTTTCGCGATTTACCCTATCATTATGGCGATACCTAGATCTATTCTTGTATCATGCCTAGCTAGGGGCGTTAAATGATAGCGCTTGTTGGGAGGCAACCCAATTTTATTTTCCTTGCTTTTGCTTCTGCTTAGTAATAAATATTGCATCTAGCTTCTGGTCAGATGTGGTTTTGTGTTTTAATTAGTGTTTGTGCCAAGTAGAACGTTTGGTAAGACTTGGGTGAAGTTTATGCGATCATGCTGTAAAAAACAAAAACTTTTGCGCTCACGAGAATTGCTGCCATCTTTTACTGGAGAGTGCTTTTTAGTTGATTCTTTTTGCAGATGATTAATGGAAAAATTCCCCACATCCAACAATTTATTTAATTTTTTAGAGTTCTAGAAGTATTCGAAAGTTACAGATTGCTACAGACTGTTCTGTTTTTGACAGATTCTGTTTTTCGTGTGTTGTTTGCTTATTTTGATGAATCTATGAGTCGTATCGGGAGGTATGAATCATAGAGAAGTTGGAATACAGTAGGTTTAACACCAATATAAACAAAGAATGAGTTTATTACAGTACCTTTGAGTGGTGGTTTGTATTCTTATACTAATGGAGCTCATGAGATTTTGCTAAGTTTTGTGTTGTGAAGTTGTCAAGTTTTTGGGTAAAGATTTGATGTACTATGGAACAAAGAGTGGCAAGAGCCTAAGATTGGGGATGCCCAAGGCACCCCAAGGTAAAATTCAAGGAGAACCAAAAGCCTAAGCTTGGGGATGCCCCGAGAAGGCATCCCCTCTTCCGGCTTCGTCTATCGGTAACCTTACTTGAGACTATATTTTTATTCTCCACGTGATATGTGCTTTGCTTGGAGCGTCATGTATGATTTGAGTCTTTTCTTTTTAGTTTACCACAATCATCCTTGATGGACACACCTTTTGAGAGAGATACACATGAATCGGAATTTATTAGAATACTCTATGTGCTTCACTTATATCTTTAGAGCTAGATAGTTTTGCTCTAGTGCTTCACTTATATCTTTTTAGAACACGGTGGTGGTTTTATTTTGTAGAAATTATTGGTCTCTCATGGTTCACTTATATTATTTTGAGAGTCTTTTAGAACAGCATGGTAATTTGCTTTGGTTATAAAATTAGTCCTAATATGATAGGCATCCAAGATTGGTATAATAAAAACTTTCATATAAAGTGCATTGAATATTATGAGAAGTTTATTACTTGATGATTGTTTTGAGATATGATGATGGTGATATTAGAGTCATGCTAGTAAAGTAGATGCGAATTTGAGAAATACTCGTGTCGAGGTTTGCAAGTCCCGTAGCATGCACGTATGGTAACCGTTTTGTGACAAATTTGAAGCATGAGGTATTTCATTGAGTGTCATCCTTTGTGTGGAGGCCGGGATCGCGCGATGGTTAACTCCTACCAACCCTTCCCCTAGGAGCAAGCGTGTAGTACTTTGTTTTGTTGACTTGTAGGTTTTTGCAATAAGTATGTGAGTTCTTTATGACTAATGTCGAGTCCATGGATTATACACACTCTCACCCTTCTACCATTGCTAGCCTCTCTTGTATCGCGCAACTTTCGCCGGTACCATACACCTTCCTCAAAACAGCCACCATACCTACCTATTATGGCATTTCCATAGTGATACGTCTCCAACGTATCTATAATTTTTTATTGTTCCATGCTATTATATTTTTTTGGATATTTAATGGGCTTTATTATACAGTTTTATATTATTTTTGGGACTAACCTACTAACCCAAGGCCCAGTGCAAATTGCTGTTTTTTTGCCTATTTCAGTGTTTTGCAGAAAAGGAATATCAAACGGAGTCCAAATGGAATGAAACCTTCGGGAGAGTTATTTTTGGAGCAATATCAACGCAGAAGATTTGGAGTAAAAGCCAGGAAGCGAGAGAGGCGGCCACGAGGGCAGGGGGCGCGCCCAGGGGGGTAGGCGCGCCCCCACCCTCCCGGCCCCCTGTTGCTCCCTTGACGTCCCTCTTCCTCCTATATATACCTACGTACCCTAGAAAACATCGGGGAGCACCACGAAACCCTAATTCCACGGCCGCAACCTTCTGTACCCGTGAGATCCCATCTTGGGGCCTGTTCCGGAGCTCCACCGGAGGGGGCATCGATCACGGAGGGCTTCTACATCAACACCGTAGCCTCTCCGATGAGTTGTGAGTAGTCTACCACAGACCTTCGGGTCCATAGTTATTAGCTAGATGGCTTCTTCTCTCTCTTTGGATCTCAATACAAAGTTCTCCTCGATCTTCTTGGAGATATATTCGATGTAATTCTTTTTGTAGTGTGTTTGTCGAGATCCGATGAATTGTGGGTTTATGATCAAGATTATCTATCAACAATATTTGATTCTTTTCTGAAATCTTTTATGCATGATTTAAATATCCTTGCAAGTCTCTTCGAATTATTGGTTTGGTTTGGCCTACTAGATTGGTAGTTCTTGCAATGGGAGAAGTGCTTGGCTTTGGGTTCAAACTTGCGGTGTCCTTTCCCAGTGACAGCAGGGGTAGCAAGGCACGTATTGCATTGTTGCCATCGAGGATAAAAAGATGGTGTTTATGTCATATTGCTTGAGTTTATCCCTCTACATCATGTCATCTTGCTTAAGGCATTACTCTGTTCTTATGAACTTAATACTATAGATGCATGCTGGATAGTGGTCGATGTGTGGAGTAATAGTAGTAGATGCAGAATCATTTCGTCTACTTGTCACAGACGTGATGCCTATATACAATGATCATGCCTATATATTCTCATAACTATGCGCTTTTCTATCAATTGCTCGATAGTAATTTGTTCACCCACCATAGAAATCTGCTATCGCCCGATCTCTCTCCCTAACCATCAAATCTTGTTGATTCTCTCGGGTTTGCTTGAGAGGGCCTCGATCTACACTTCCATTAAGAGATATTGGATTCCCACCAGTAATCCCAAGCGGATCTTGTTACTCTTGGGTGTTTGGGCACCCTAGACAGGAGAGGTCACCTTGGAGCCACAATCCATTGTGGTGAAGCTTTGTCGTGGTGTTGGGATCCACCACTTCAGTTGCGGAGATTTCCCCTAACTTGTTTGTAAAGACTCAGTCGTCACTTTCAAGGGCACCACTAGTGGAATCACGACATCTTGCATTGTCTGAAGGCGTGAGGAGAATACGGTGTCCCTAGTGGCTTCTTGGGCAGCATTATGCCTCCACACCGCTCCAACGAAGACGTATTTCCCTTAAAGGGAAGAAACTTTTGTAACACATCCTTGTCTCCATTCAATCCACTTGTGGCTACATGTTACATTTACTTTGTGCAAGATTATATTGTGCTGTATCTTGTGCTCGCTTATGTTGTCATTGTTGAGCTCATCATATAGGTTATCCACCCGATTGCATATCTAGAGAACGTATTTGTTGCTAACCCTAATTTTTTTAAATGATCTAAAAATTGGTAGTAGCCTATTCACCCATTTCTAGCCAACCAGATTGATCCTTTCACACGATTCTATCATTCTATATGACAACATGTCTCGAGTTGATGGCATCAATATCCCCATGGCAAGTTCTAACTAGGATATGTTGGCTATGCTTGTCTACCTAGTGTTGTTTCGCCCTTCAGAAAAAACAGGTACCATCCCAACGAGTTCTCTGTTAGGAAATATCCTCGGACTGCACATGAATTGTTTAATCTCACACACTTGCTACATATGAACTCTATTGAGATCTCCCCAAAGAGGAGAGGATTATGAAGTACAATAGAGATAAGTATTTCCCTCAATTAAGAACCAAGGTTATCAATCCAGTAGGAGAACCACGCAACACCTCGTTAGCAGTACCTGAACACAAACAACAAATTCTTGCAACCCAACGCGAACAAGATGTTGTCAATCCCTCGGCCGTTACGTGCAAGATTAAATTGTGTAGTGTTTCATAGATAGATAGATGCAAAAATACAAAATGAAATAAATGAATGAAAAGTGCATCATGGTATTTTGGGTTTTTGATATGTGATAAAAGTAGACCCGGGGCCATAGTTTTCACTAAAGGCTTCTCTTTTGAAAATAGCACACGGTGGGTAAACAAATTAGTGTTGGGCAATTGATAAAAAAACAAATAATCATGATGCTATCCAAGGCAATGATCATATATAGGCATCACGTCCGAGACAAGTAGACCAACTCTTTCCTGCATCTACTACTATTACTCCACCCATCAACCGCTATCTAGCATGCATCTAGAGTATTAAGTTCATAAAGAACGGAGTAACGCCTTAAGCAGGATGACAAGATGTAGACAAAGTAAAGTCATGCATGAGTAAAACCCATCTTTTTATCCTTATTGGTAACGATACAAATACGTGTCATGTCCCTTTCTGTCACTGGGATTGAGAACCGCAAGATCAAACCCATCACAAAGCACCTATCCCATTGCAAGAAAAATCAATCTAATTGGCTAAACTAAATCAATAGATCAGAGAGAAATACAAAGCTATAGTAGTCATGCATAAAAGAGTTCAGAGAAAACTCAAATAATATTCACAGATAATCTGATCATAAACTCACAATTCATCGGATCACAACAAACACACCGCAAAAAGTAATTATATCGAATAGATCTCCAAGAACATCAAGGAGAACATTGTATTGAAGATCAAAGAGAGAGAAGAAGGCATCTAGCTACTAGCTACGGACCGGTAGGTCTGTGGTAAACTACTCACAAATCATCGTAAGGGCGGCAAGGTTGATATAGAGCCCCTTCGTGATTGATTCCCCCTCAGGTAGAGTGCCGGAAAAGGCCTCTTGAGAAAAGGAACTTGCGACGGTGGAAACAATATTTCGTCTGGCTCTTTGTTGGTTTCATGAGCTTGGAGAATTTATACAGGAGGAGTTAGGTCTATTGAAAATATGCCCTAGAGGCAATAATAAAGTGATTATTATCATATTTCCATAATCATGATAAAAGGTTTATTATTCATGCTATAATTGTATTGATCGAAAACTTAAATACATGTGTGAATACATAAACAAATACCAAGTCCCTAGTAAACTTCTACTAGACTAGCTTGTTGATCAAAAGATAGTTAAGGTTTCCTCACCATAGACATGAGTTGTCATTTGATAATGGGATCACGTCATTAGGAGAATGATGTGATGGACAAGACCCATCTGTTAGTATAGCATATGATCATTCAGTTTATTGCTACTGCTTTCTTAATGTCAAATACATGTTCCTTTGACCATGAGATCATACAACTCCCAGACACCGTAGGAATGCCTTGTGTGTATCAAACGTCACTTCATAACTGGGTGATCATAAAGGTGCTCTGCAGGTATCTCCAAAGGTGTCTGTTGAGTTGGCATGGATCGAGATTGGGATTTGTCATTCTGTATGACGGAAAGGTATCCCTCGGCCCTCTCGGTAATACAACATCACAAGAAGCTTGCAAGCAAAGTGAATAAGGAGTTAGTTACAAGATGATGTATTATGGAACGAGTAAAGAGACTTGTCGGTAATGAGATTGAACTAGGTATGGAGATACCGACGATCGAATCTCGGGCAAGTAACATACCGACGAACAAAGGGAACTACGTATGCTGTCTGAAAGGTTTGACCGATAAAGATCTTCGTAGAATATGTAGGGACCAATATGGGCATCTAGGCCCCGCTATTGTTTATTAACCAGAGAAGCGTCTCGTCCATGTCTACATCATTCTCGAACCTGTAGGGTCGGCACGCTTAACGCTCGTTAACGATATAGTACTATATGAGTTATGTATGTTGGTGAACGAATATTGTTCGGAGTCTCGGATGAGATCACTCATACATCTCCAACCTATCTATAACTTTTGATTGTTCCATGCTGTTATATTATTATTCTTGGATGTCTTACAATCATTTTATAGTCATTTTATACCATTTTTTGGTACTAACCTATTGACATAGTGCCAAGTGCCAGTTGTTGTTTTCTGCATGTTTTTTTACATCGCAGGAAATCAATACCAAATAGAGTCCAAATGCAGCGAAACTTTTTATGGATTTTTTGGACCAAAAGACATCCAGTTGGCCGGAGAAGCACCTGG